>JAWIIG010000034.1:4200000-4766508 GCA_033557465.1 Ichthyophis bannanicus
ACGGAAGACGAAGTTACGGGCTCAGATCCACAGCTTTTTGCAGCAGCGTACTCAGTCGGTGTGCTCTAATCTCCAGGTCTTGGGATCCATGGTGGAAACTAACTTAATGCTATGGGCGAGAGCGCACATGTGTCCTCTACAGTGGCTCTACTCTCACGTTGTTCTCTGTCCATTGGAGGTCTACAGCAGCCTGGCATGGAGACTAGTGTTCCTCAACCTGTTAAAAGCTATGCCACTGGAACCACCGGAATGGATGGTGGTAACAACAAACGCCAGCCTCTCCGGATGGGAGGGTGCATTGTCTATTTCAGGTCGCACAGGGACAGTGGTCTCAGGAACACAGCGGATGGTCCATCAATTGGCTGGTGTGACACAGAGCAGTGAGGGTCTTCTTGGACAATGCCACCATGGTGGTATACATCAGTCGTCAGGGAGGCACGGGTAGTGTGCTCTTTGTGGAGGAGATTGCCCTGCTGCTTCAGTGGGAGCAGGCGAATCTACTGCAGGTGTCTGCGTCTCATGTCGCAGGAAAGGGGAAAATGCAGGCAGACTTTCTCAATCGACATTGGTTGGATCCCGGGGAATGGTCTTTGGAGGAGTTCCTGACCAGGTGCTAGGACATACTAAGAGCAAGACTTGAAACAAAAATGTCCTTGATTAAAAGACTAGCGACTCCAACACGGCTGCGTTTCGGCACCTGCCGCCTTCAGGGGGTTACAGATTGCTCTTGTCAAGTTTATAGATTCCACTGTACAATGGTGAGCTACTGCTCGGCTTTACATGTGGATCATGGCAAGAAAAAAGACTGCCACTAACAGTGGAATCTATAAACTTGACAAACAAGACGAAGGCAGATGCTTAAACATGGCCATGTTAGGGTCGCTGTTTTTCCTTCTACCCTTGCGAGTACGGTGTGGGGGTTTTTTGGACCTACTAGGCGCTGGGGCATTCCAGTGAGGGATTTGATAGCGTCGGCGGAAAATGCCAAAGTGTCCAGGTTTTTCAGTCACCGCAGGGAAAGGATATCAGAGGGGCTAGACTAGACACCTTAGCCCAAAGGTGGCTGAGAGAAGGTCTACTCTATGCCTTCCTGCTGTGGCCTCTGATAGGGCGATTGGTTCTACTCATCGAAGTTCACCAGGGGCTAGTAGTGCTGGTGGCTCCGGATTGGCCTTGTAGGCCATGATATGCAGGCCTCGTTTAGCTAGCATTGGACAAGCCAAAGCGCTTGCCGGCCAGGACCAATCTGTAGTCGCAGGGGCCCATCTTGATGCCTCAAGTGGATCGATTCTCGCTTATGACTTAGCTCTTGAAGGGGCATGCCTAAGGAGGAGTGGTTATTCGCTGCAAGTCATCGCAACTCTGTTCTACCTCACTGGCTTATGTGCGGGTCTGGCATATTTTTGAGGCCTGGTATACGGAGCATGAGCTCCGTCACTTTGAAAGCACTTGTTCTGGATGTCTTAGCCTTTCTGCAGGCCAGCATGGATAAGAGTTTAGCCCTGAACTCCTAGAATTCAAGTGACCACTCTCACTTGTTACAGAGGACGGATTCAAGGAGTCTCTTTAACATCTCATCCTGATGTGGTACGTTTACTTAAGGAAGTGGAACAGTTGTGTCCGCCATTAAGACCAGCGTGCCGTCCTGGGATTTTAATTTGGTGTTGTCTGCCTTGATGGGGTCTCCCTTCGAGCCTCTAGGATCGGCATCTATAAAAGATCTCACTTTGAAAGCGATTTTCCTTGTGATTATTTGCTCGGCTCACTGAATTTCAGAGCTTCAAGCATTGTCTTGTACAGAGCCCTACCTGGTCTTGTCCAAGGACAGGGTGTTATTAAGGGCGATACCCGCCTTTTTTCCCAAAGTGGTGTTGGCGTTCCACATGAATCAGATCATGGTCTTACCAGGATTCCCCGAGATAGAGGATAGACAGTTCCATTGGTTGGATGTGCACAGGATCCCTCTGCCGTTATTTAAAACGGACAGCACCCTTTCAGAAGACGGATTGCCTCTTTGTCCTTTTTGGAGGTCTTCACAAGGGGAAGGCGGCTTCTATTTGCCAGATGGTGGAAGGAAGCGATAGGCAGAGCCTTTCTCTTGCACGGTAATCTTACTCCGGTGGGGGTTGCATGCCCAGTCGACCAGGGCACAGGCAGCATTGTGGGCGGAGTGTGGTCTTGTGCCGCTGGTGGATATTTGTAAGGCGGCAACATAGGCATCTCAGCATACGTTCATTCAGCATTATTTGTTGGATTTGCAGGCGCTTTTGGGCGTGCAGTTTGGCTCTCGGGTGTTGTTGGCCGGGCTTGCTGGTCCCACCCCCATCTGAGTACTGCTTGTACATCCCAGGAGTCTGGATTGTACTGGAGGGATGCTTTGGAAGGTGAAATTAGACCTTACCTGCTAATTTTCTTTCCTTTGGTCCCTCCAGTCCAGTCCAGAGCCTGCCTGTTTTCAATTGTGGTGTTGCAAGCCTGGTTCAGATTGTCAGCATGTTGTCAGGGCTCGGTCTTGTCCTCCAGTTTGGCAGAGAAGTCGGTTTCCAGTGCCCACGAATTTAGTTCTGAGGTAGCCTGGTACTGGCTGCGGCCTTGGGCCTCTCGGGCTGCATTTTCGTTCACCACATGTCTTTGCGGTGGAGGTTTATAAATACTTGTAATTTAGTTGTAAATCGTTACCTAGAAAACCCTGTCCCTAGGACATGTCTAGTATTCTTTCTGTGACTGCTTTGACATTGGAATATACTGGCTTGGAGGGAGGAGCTCAGCCTCCTTATACTGTAACATCACCAAGTGTTAGAATGCTCAGTCTCCATCTGCTGGAAGGGTACAGAACCCAAGAGACTGGACTGGAGGGACTAAATTTATTTATTTATTTATTTATTTATTTATACAATTTTGTATACCGCCTTATCCTTCAATCAAAGCGGTCACAACACAATTGGGGGATACATTTAACACGCGGGGATATGAGACACATACACTAATACTTACAGGGAACATGGACAATGGAGGGTTAAGTGGCTTGCCTAAGACCACAAGGAGCATCTGTGGGACTAGAAACCCCAGTCCTTCTGGCCCAAGGTTGCTGTCCTCTAGTGGGATTTGAACCCCTGACCTTCTGGCCTGAAGTACCTTGCCCCAACCACTAGGCTACTCCTCCCCCACTAAAGTAAAGAAAATTACAGGGAAGGTCTAATTTCACCATTAGTTGTGCAGTCCCTTTTGAGATGTGAAATTGAATAGATAAGTCTCTCTGGGTTTGAGATGTCTAAGACTTACAGTGTAGGCAGATTGAGTAGACTAGATGAGCCTTATGGTCCTTTATCTGCTTTTCTATTCTCTCTTTCTAGTTCTGGAGTTTTCCAGCTTTAACATAATTTGAAAACATTTAGGGTTTTTATTCTGTGATGGACATTTTACGGTTTGGCATGAAAATGAAATAAATTGATCTGACTTGTTTCTCTGGGATTGGCAATTTCCATTCCCCAACTTGCTACTTAGTTTCAGGAGGGCAGGCAGCATGGTGCCTGTCACACTAATTGCTATTTACCCGCTGCCAAGAAAAGCATAGAAATTGTTTAGAACAATGCAAGAAAACATACTGGATATGTTTATGATGAACATTAAAGAATTGGGTAATATTTAATTTGGTTGATACTGCACGATTTCTGTGTCCTCAATCTCAAGAATGTGTCACTTGTAGAATGGAGAAGTTATCAAACCTGACTCTGGTGTTTGGCCAGTTTCCACAGGAGAGCTTAGCTTGCCGGCAACTTTTTGTTTCCTTTTAAATATGAAGAGCCAGCACCAGGAGTGATCAGTCTTCCTTTTTGCCTCATGATATGTGCCAGGAAAGTTCTGCTGGGCTGACTTAGCAGAGTGTGCCAACGAAGGGCATATATAGCTCGCTCTCTCTTGATTCACCTTATTCATTCATCATTTCATCTTTCAGTTTAGCATCCTCCCCTCAAAAATAATCTTGCAGACTTTTATTTATTTTTGCAGTTTCACTGTTGCTTTTGAAGGTGTGAATTTTGACTTGGAGAATATATAAGTATAAATGATTGGAGCACAGTTCCTGAATGGCCTAAGTAGCTAGCAGAATGTGTGTATGAAAAATATATGGATACGTTTTATATACGTGCTGCCTGTGTACAGGTATTGCACGCACACCAGCGCATGCACAGTAATGGTCAATATACTAAAAGATTTGTCAATATACTAAAAGATTTGGACGATTTTTGTTCTTGTTTTACAGTTCCAGACCGAGCTCAGGAAGATCTTAGTGTCACTCATAGAAGTCGCTCAAAAATTACTAGCACTGAACCCAGATGCAGTTGAACTATTTAAGAAGGCAAATGGTATGGACACATTGAGAATCTATTCTTTCATTCTTCTTTGTGGCTTTTTCTGATCAAATTTTCCAGGGAGTACTTAAGTACTATTTGCGTCAGCCTAACTGTATTGATTGTTAAGCTACAGTTAGTTTATTTAGACTTGATATATCGCCTATAGCAGTGCAACTAAGCGGTTTACAGAAGAATATGGGAGAGGACAAAACAAAACAAGACTCAAGGCAGTGAAGGAGGAACACACAAACAGAGGGAAGAGGAAGTAGTGACAAATGTGAGTAACATGGGAAACAAAAGGAAAGGAGAGAGATGAAGAAACACACAGGAAGCTGACGCTGCAAAGGGGGAGTCGGGGAGGGAGGGCTGATTCAAAAAGATGAGCTTTTATTTGGGATTTAAAACAGATAAATGATAGTTGGGAATGGAGAGAGGCAGGCAAGGAATTCCACAAAGTGGGAGCCACCATCCAAAAACAGGAAGAGCGGGCCAGGGAGGTACGAACTAGATGCATTTTGTTTTGTTGCCACACCAAATGGAGCTTTATGTTGTGTGCAGAAGGACAAAGGTTTGACCCATTGGAAGAGTAAGGGCTTGAAGATCCAGATTATAAAGAACTATATTAATGACAAGGAGCTTGATGCAAATTAAGGCAAGACAGGGAGGAGGAAAGTGGTCAGGATAGAGAGTAAAAAGGAACTGTTGGTACAATTCCTGGTTCCAAGCATGCCAGTAAGGGTTTTAATAGAAATCAACTTATATTGGTGAAATGCTGACCCACATATGTATTTATTGCTATCATCTTAGACCGTACACCTTTTGGAGGAAAACATCACTTTCTAAGAATTATAATGTACTTGAAACAAATACTGAACTCCCTGAGAATTTACTGCTCCCCACTTGCCCATATGAAATGGTCCGAGTATCATGAGCCAGCAGGCTTAGGAGTGATGCGAGACAGCCAGGAAGACTGCCGAACAATACATGGAAACATTTTTAATTTTGGCTTTCAAAAGCCTTAAACAGAATAATGCTTATCCCTGACTGAAAAATTCACTCATATGTTGGAATAACTATTTCAAAATAAATACAAATGCCTTTTAGAAATGTGGGCAATAACTTAGTCTCAGAAATCATGAACTGCAAGTTTTGTGTATCCTTTTCTTTTTGATCTTGCAGCAATGTTGGATGAGGGTGAGGAGGACAGAGTGGATGAAGTAGCCCTGCGTCAGTTGACAGAAATGGGGTTTCCAGAAAACCGAGCCGTGAAAGCTCTTCAATTAAATCAGTATGTACCTTTGGGGTTTGCCAGGTTTCAGAGTCTTTATTTTGAGCAAACCACCTCTCCTAATTGGAATTTTTCTCTTTGCTTTTGGAGGCCATGTACTATGACAGCACTTGGCGGAATGGTCTAGAACAGCAGTGTGGCAAAGAAAATGAATGTGTTTGTAAAATGCTCTGGAATCTTTGCGTCTTTAGATTGTCGCGTGTTGACATCGAACCTTCATTCCTTATGCTTCCGTCCAGTCCAGACAAGCGGGTTGTCACTCCCCATCAGCAGCTGGAGACTGAGCATGCCCAAACTTTAGTGATGTCAGCCCACATATACCACCTGCACTGCCCACGAAGGCCAGTAGCTCAGTCTCCAGTAGTTGGTGGGGAGCGTCAGCCCAGGTCTGGTCTAGACTGGTTAAAGATAGGTGGAGAGTTTGGATTGTTTTCTGATTCGGTGCTGTTTGTTTGGTAATTACTAACCTGCCAAACAGAAAAAGAAAAAACAAAACAAAACAAGCAATAAAGCATTAACAAAGGTTTCATCCTGGGCTGAACTCTTGAGTGAGGGGCCTTCAGGATAAGTAGTGCTGAGAGCGAGCCAGGACAGCAGGAGCAGGCTTCCTAAGCGACCAAGATCGTTGAATCGGTCCAGTTCTGCTTAAGGGGGAACACAGAGGGGTACTGCCTGATTTCTTTCCCCACTATTAGTAGAGTCAGCACTAACCTGAGAAAACTGCTTTTCTGTTGCTGCGGTGTGTGTCTCAGCAAAGTAGTGCTGTTTGTGGTGAGTACGACATTAGTGTGCAGTAGTAAGCAGCGCATGCGGCAGGAGCACCGGAGAGTTTGGCCTCTCTGAGGGGGGGAGGCAGACCATGTGGCGATCGCATTGGGGCTTAGCGTTAGAGCATGCGCTCGGGGGAGCCGAGGCCGAGTCCACTCTTCGCTAACGTAAGTCTTTACTTCAGCTGTTTCTCTACTGCGCCTCTATCTTCTGCCTCTTCTATGCTGTATTCCATGCTGCCGGTCAAGCCACATGCAGTGTCTTGGCGGCGGGCCTCTGAAGGTCATGGCTTGGTTATGGTTATATTTTATTTGATATACCGCAACATTGCATAGCAGTCTATGAACAGGAGACACAATCGGCAGAGGAGGCCTTAGTGGGCAGCGGAATGGTGTGTGGAGAGGAAGCCCGGTGACACCGCACTCTGCAGGCTTCAGCATCCAACCCTTCTGCTGCTGTTTTGGCAGGAACGGAGATAATTTTGGGGACATCCCAGGCACAGGCTGAAATGACTGGCAGAGAGGATTTGTTTTTTTCAGTCCCTACAGTTTGGCGATTCTTTGGGTGGACCTGTTCCATTGGAGCCATTTTCACCAGAATTTGTGCTACTCCTGCACTGGGCTTATTGCATGCGGCAGGGGACTGCTGGGCCTGCAACAGGAGCCACATCAATGTGCCAGAGAAAACGCAAGAAGCGCTGGCTGCTTTTCCCGGGCTGGAGGGCACAAGGTCGCCTGCGGCCAAGTGCCCACACTTGGAGCTCTTGGAGGACCCTCAGCCAGGACTCTCCGACACTTCGGAGGATCCCTTCAAGGGCACTTCAGACTTGTTGATGGAGGGCGCTTCGGGGGACCCGGAAGAAAGGAGAGGATCCTACTGTGGTTTGTGTCTTCAGCAGGGAAGAGTTGCCTGCCCTTATTGTCCATTCGTTGGCGGTGTTGAATATCGCCTATATGGCTCAGGCGGATGAGGAGCCCTTGGAGGACCCTTTGTTACGGATGTCCAGAAGTCCCAGACAGCATTTCCAGTGCATAGGCTCATCAGACACTTGATGGAGGCTGAGTGAGAAATGACAGAGGCAGGGCTGTGGGGGAGCCAAGCCATGACTTGACTATACCTGCTGCCCAATCAGGATAAGGAACAACTCGGGGTTCTAAGGCTGGATGCGGCTCTGTCTGTGGTCACAAAGAAGACAGCGATACCGGTTGAAGGAGGGGCTGCCATGAAGGATCCCCAGGATAAGAAACTGGAAGCATTGTTGAAGCAGGCATTTGATATTAATGCCTTGATCCTACAGATCTCCATCTGCGGAGTCTATGTCTTGCAAGTGTGCCTGAGTTGGGCCCAGGTCCTACCGGAGCAGGAGAGGCTGCTTGCCTGGAATCCGGGGACTGCTTTCTTGGTAGATGCCTTTTATGACCTGATCAAGGCCTCATCTAAGGCCATGACCTTGACCATTGTGGCACAGCGACTTTTGTGGTTGCGAAATTGGTCAGCGGATATTTCTTCCAAGACACGACACAGCTGGCTTCCCTTTAAGGGCAAGCTCCTCTTTGGGAAGCTTTGGAGAAGTTGTTCTTGTGGTTAACAGCCCCATGGCATGGCATTACCTCCAGCTCTTGGGGTCGATGGCGGTGACTTTGGAGTTGGTCCCTTGGGCATGGATGCACATGAGACTGCTGCAGAGGACGTTGTTAGCACATTGGTCTCCTCAAAGCGAGGAGTGGTTGACTGCTGGCGTGAACGAAGAGTACCTGCGATGGTGGCTGAATCCAAGGAATTTCTTGGCAGGGATGCCTCTCTAGCTGCCCGATTGGATCCCTCTGACCACGGATGTATGTTTGTCATGCAGGGGCAAGGGGCTCGTGAGGAGAGTCAACCAGTTAGAAATGAGAGCGATCTTCCTGACCCTACAACACTTTTGCCCAGCCCTCCGGGGAGAACAGTGTGCATTTTTTCTCCGACAGCATGACCACAATAGTGTACCTGAATCGTCTAGGCATGGGCAGCATGGTGCTGGGGGACGAAGTAGCTCTGATTTTGGTCTGGGTGGAGGAGAACCTCCTGGCCCTCTCAGCAGCACTCATGGCTGAAAAAGAGAACGTGCAGGCCAATTTCCTCAGCAGGCACCACCTGGATCCCGACGAGTAGACCCTCAACCCTGAGTTGTTCAACAGGGTAGTCTGGTGGTGGGGGCGATCCATCATGGACCTCATGGCAACTTCGAGAATGCGAAGGCACCTATGTTTTACAATTGCAGGTGGGAGCACATGTCTGAAGGGCCTGGATGCGCCGGTAGAGCTCGGGCCATGGAACAAACTCCTTTATGCATTCCTGCTGTGGGCACTCATCGGTTGCCTGCTGCAGCGCATCAAGGTGCATTGGAGTCTTATGAATCTGATAGCGCCGGATTGGCTGCGCTGGCCATAGTCTGTGGATCTCACGCGTCTGCTGGTGGACTGACCTTGGGGCTGCCAATGCAGATTAGCCTGCTGTTTCAAGGTCCAATTCTCATGCCGCACGTGGATCGATTCTTGCTTACGGCTTGGCTCTTGAGAGGGCTAGGTTGAGGAAGAAAGGGTACTCGCCGCAGGTGATTGCCACACTGCTGCGGGCCTGTATGAGGATGGCCTCCTTGTCCCTATGTGAGGGTATGGAGGATTTTCAAGAGTTGGTGTTCAGAGAGAGGCTTCAGGGTGTTGATGACACCGTTGCCAGGTATTCTCGTGTTTCTTCAGGTGGGCCTAGACAAGGGACTGGCCCTCGGTTCATTGCAGGTGCAAGTAGCCGCTCTAGTGTATTACTGAGGATGAGTTCAGAGAGTGTCTCTGGCTTTGCATCCAGACGTGGTTCGGTTTCTTCAGGCAGTTAAGCTGGTGCAACCTCCCAGGCTTGTCCCCACTTGGGATTTGAATCTGGTCTTGTCTGCATTGACAAGCGCACCCTTTGAGGCTTTGAGTGAGGCTACTCTGAATGGTCTCACCTTGAAGACTGTCTGTCTTTTTAGTGACGATTTGTTCAGCATGGAGGATTTCTGAACTACGTGCTGTCTTGTTGAGCTGTTCTTGTCTATTTCTGAGGAGAAGATGGTCTTTTGCACGATGCCATCCTTTTTGCCCAAAGTGGTATCGGTGTTTCATGTGCATCAGTCAGTGACATTGCTGGTCCACATGGGTACGGGGACCTCAAAAGAAGACCAGCTGCATCTCCTGGATATGAGGCATGTGTTGCGCAAGTACGTGAGATACATGGAGTGCTTTTGAAAGTCTGATCAGCTGTTTGTGCTATTTGGGGTACTGCACAGGGTGAAGTGGCCTCCAAAGCTTCGGTGGCCTATGCCACCGGTTGAGAGCACACACTACTAGGGCACAGGCAACATCTTTATTTGTTTTTTTTTTTTATACTGCTTTATCATTTTAGTCAAAGCAGTTTACATTGTAATTTAACTTTGTAATGTACATTAAACACAGACATTGATAATTTGTATTGTTCTTGCATGGAATATTCATTGGTGCCCCCAGCAGACATTTGTAGGGTGGAGCCATGGGTGTTGTTGCATACCTTCATGCTTCATTATTGGCTGGATGCGCAAGTGATGCGGGACGCGAGGTTTGGAGCTTTGGTGTTGCAGGCCGGGTTTGCCGGTCCTGCCTGTGAGTAGGACTGCTCTGGTACATCCTGCTCATCTGGACTGGGCTGGAGGGAGGATAAGGAAGGGTAAATTAGGTCTTACCTGTGAATTTGCTTTCCTTGAGTCCCTCCAGACCAATCCAGGATCCATCCAGAGTGTTTCTCAGTTTTCTCTTTTTTGAGGTGGTGAGCCCGGCCCTCACAAAATTCCATCTGTCGTTTTGGGGGCCAGGGGTGGTAATGGTAGTATAGCAGGAACGGTTTGGTCTCTTGGGATGACTCTTGGGCTGGCTGTTGGTGTGTTCTCAGTAGGTTTAATTAAAATTAAAAAATGCAGAAAAGAGGTTCACAAATGTGAGCGAATGCCTCCTGTAGATAATATCTGATTATAAGATCATAAGATATGCCATACTGGGTCAGACCAAAGGTCCATCAAGCCTAGTATTCTGTTTCCAACAGTGGCCAATCTAGGTCATATGTACCTAGCAGTTTCCCCAAGAGACACAAGTTCTGCTTGTTTTCAAGTTAGTGGTTGATTTGAAGTATTGTCTGCTTTGTCAGGAAGATACTGGCCTCGGTGGGCAGTGCAGGTGGTATATGTGGGCTACATCATCAAAGTTTTGGCATGCTCTGTCTCCAGCTGCTGGTGGGGAGTGACAACCCCCTCCACTGGACTGGAGGGACTCAAGGAAAGCAAATTAGCAGATAAGACTTAATTTACCCTTGGCATTTAAGACTTTGTATTGGGCTGAGTATAAACTAGAATGCCTGAATGTATCTGTTCGGTTTCATGTCACCTCGGTACTCTGTTTTATCTAAAATGAATACAGAGAGCATTCTCAGACTATTTGACCTTACCTACACGTGTTCAGAATTCTGTCCTGTTCTGTCTTAATTACTCACTGCTCCCTATTTTCTTCATTTACTTATCTTTTTCTCTTAAATGTTTTTATCCCTACCAGGATAGAGTGTCTCATAAACAAACCCTGCAGTAGCATCACATGCTGTTCATAGCATTACATTGGTGGTGAGAATTTTTAGATTGCAGTAAATATAGGTGGGAGAAGGGTGTGTAAAAAGCATTACAGGATGACATGATCAATGATACACTGTGCTACCACACAATAAAAGTGCACAGAGCAGATTAGTAGTTTATTTACCATGCCACCCGTAAAGCTGCTTTGTGATTGATATTTCGTTCCCAAGGAAATGATAAACTTTCTTCTGCTGACTCCTAATATCTGAGTTGGTTGCAGAGAAGTGTCTTGAACGCATGACACAGAATTTTTCCTGCTTCATAGTCCAATGCTCAGTCTAACCATTAGATTATGCTGACTGCTCTCCACCATTGTTTGGGATTGTGAATCAGGAAAAATCTTCCTCTGCCCCCAACTATGTGACCATGAGAGTCGCTTTACTTCTCTCGACTCCGAGATCAAGTTGAAAACTAGGCTTTTGTGAAAATATGACTTTTTACTGGTTTACAAATTCAATTTAGTTAAATATGCCTCATAATAATTATGCCTCATAATATAGCCTAAATATAATAGCCTAAATATGAGGCTATATTTAGGCTATATTATAGCCTAAATATAGCCTCATAATAAATATGTCTCATAATATAGCCTGTATATGCTTTCCCCTGTTACCAATCCAAGTTGTACTACCCGTTCATTGTAAGTGCAAGGTAGGCTCTCCCTACCCTGTACAAAGAGTTTTCTGTAAACAGCACTGATTTTAAAGAGCACGGTATATAAAAGCATTAAATAAATAAATAAATAAAAATAATTAGTGTGAAAATTGTTCCTGAAAAGTAGAGAAAAGCCTTTGCCACGGACAGGTGATGTGACTGGTACAAGCTAAATCCAGCTGGTCATCACCATCTTTTGGGCTTTGTTGTTGGTGCTCAACTTCTAATGTATTTCTCTTATTCCCTAGCATGTCGGTAACACAGGCCATGGAGTGGTTGATAGAGCATGCAGATGATCCCACAGCTGATATGCCGCTCCCAGGCCAAGCAGCACCAGAAGCAGCAGTAGCTTCCACGTCATCCTCCATGGAAGCAGCTGGCGGATCAACTTTGGAAGCAAGCGGAAAAGATATCAAGGATGAACTCACAGAAATCTTCAAGAAGATCCGCAGGAAAAGAGAGTTCCGTCCTGATCCACGGGTAAGTGTAGAAAGTAAAGCATGTAAGACTAGGTAGAGATTCTTATGATAAGAGGACTTATTTCTGGTCAAAATGCAGTTCTTATGTCAAAGGAATTGAAAATTTCCCAAGCAAATCAATTTCAAACAATTATCTTTGTTTCTTTTACTTTTAAAGTCAAACACATGAAAGGACTGAAGGAAAGGATTCTAGGGAAATTATTGCTTGGTGGTTTATGTAACACTTTCTGTTAAACTGCTTTACATTCAGTGTCATGAACATGACTTTATATGTGAGAGCCAGTGCCTTTTTAAAGAGGAATCATCTTACAATATTTACTCATTTTGGGATGCGCTGAATTTTGCTTAGCCAATAGAATGGATTAGCTACATATCCCCCAAGTTTACCTGAAGTTTTGGATATAAGGCTCCTGTAGTTAGATGACGAGGAAGATCCCTGAACCAAACAACATAACTGATTTTATTAAAGATAAAATTGGCTCCATTTTCACGTGTTGTTGTTTTTAAGTGCCGTCAAGTGAGTCTACTCCCAGTGACCCTCTGGATAGTTGACCTAACTTTGTTCAGTTTTCAGCCAAGTGGCTTACTGTTGATAGAGTGGTATCCATAGCTGCTGTTATTGTATTGATCAATCTCATTGCCGGCCTTCCTCTTTTACGGTGACCACCTACCTTGCCAAGTATTATGTCTTTCTCCAATGATCTCTCTTTGCATGATGTGTCCAAAGTATGAAAGTCAAAGTCTTGTCATCGGAGCTTCTAAGAAAAGCTTAGGTACAATTTCCTCTAGTGCTGACTGTTTCGTTCTTCGGGCAGTCTATGATATACATAGTATTCGTTGCCAGCACCATAATTCAGAGGCATCATTTTTCTTCGTGTCTATCTTTTTCACTGTCCAACTTTCTCATCTGTATGACATTATTGAAAATACCATGGCTTGGACAAGTCAAATCTTTGTATGGAGAGAGACATCTCTTGAGAATCTTGTCTAGGTCCTTCATAGCCATTCTACCAAGAGCAATACGTTGTCAGATTTCTTGACCGCTTGTCCTTTCTTTATTGATTGTTGATCCAAGTAAGTTAAAGTTGTCAACTATTTCAATTCCTTCTCCATCATTGACTAACTTATTGATTCTGCCAGTTGTCAGGATCTTTGCCTTCTTAACGTTAAGGTGCAGAACCATTTTAAGACTGTTCCTTGATTTTGAGAGGCAAGTGTTTCAGATTCTCTTCACTTTCAGCCAGTAATGTGGTATCATCAGCATAGCGAGGGTTGTTGATGAGGCCGGAAGGACTGGGGTTTCTAGTCCCACAGGTGCTCCTTGTGATCTTGGGCAAGCCACTTAAACCTCCATTGCTCATGTTCCCTGTAAGTATTAGTGTATGTGTCTCATATCCCCTCGTGTTAAATGTATCCCCCCAATTGTGTTGTGACCACTTTGATTGGTGGTATACAAAAACCGTTAAAATCTTCACATATTGTACAGTCCTGCTTCTCTGATTTGGTCTGCATATAGTGGGGAACGTGTTCGACCTTGTTGTACACCTTTGCTGATTTTAAACCATTCTGTTTCTGCTAGTTTCGTTTGAACTGTTGCTTCTTGATCAATATAAAGGTTGTGCAAGAGAACTATCAGGTGTTCTGGTATACCCATGCTTCTTAATATGGCCCAGAGTTTCTCATGGTTTGCACAGTCAAAAGCCTTGCTGTAGTCAATAAAACAGACATAGATATCCTTTTGGTATTCTTTTGTCTTTTCAAGGATCCACCTCACATCTGCGATGATGTCTCAAGTTCATCGCCCTTTCCCGAACCCCGCCTGCACTTTAGGCAATTCTCGTTCCCGGTATGGCTGTAGTCTTTGCTGAATGATCTTGAGTAGAATCTTGCTGGCATGTGGGATCAGAGCAATTGTGCGAAAATTTCCACAGTCGGTCACCTTTCTTCAGTATTGGTATAAACACAAATCTTTTCCAGTCAGTCGACCATGAATTTGTTTTCCAAATTTCCTGGCAGAGCCTTTTAAGTATGGTAACAGTTTCATCCAATTGCTGTAATACATCAATGCTCGATGCTTTGTTCTTTGATAAGGCTTTCAATGCTGTTTCGACGACGACTTTCATCACCAATGGTTCCTGATCATAAGGTACAGTTTGAAACAGCTTTTGGTCCACTTGATCTTTATGATATTATATATATGTATATTTTTTCCACCTTTTCTTGTTGTTCTCAGCATCATTCAGCATGGATCCTTGAGTATTCCAATTCGAGGCTGGGATTTTTTCTTTTAACTCTTGTAGCTTTAGTAAAGCCAATCTTGTTCTTCCTCTAATAGTTTCTGATTTCATTTCCTTGCATGTGTCATTGTAGTACTTCTCCTTGTCTTATCTTGCTGCACGTTGGAAATCTCTGAGTTCTGCGATTGCCTCTGTTTCTCCTCTGATTTTAACTTCTCTGCATTTCTGGACAATTTTTTCAGAGTTTCTTCAGTCATTCATTCCTGATCGCACCTCCAGTCTAGTCCCGGAATCCTTGGGTTCTCAACCTCTACCAGCAGCTTTGGAGACTGAGAAACTTCAGAGCTGTGATGTCACTGGCATATAAACACTGGCACCACCTCCTCTCCTCAGTTATCAGTCTCCAAAGCAGCTTGAGGGGTTGTGAGCCCGGGGATTACGGGGCTCACTTGAGGAACAATTAGGCAGACCTTCTTTAGAATCTTAAAAAAAAAAAAAAAAGAAAACACAAAAAGGAGTCCGGGGGGTTTTTCGGGTTAATTAGCTGATTCTGGCATGTCTTACGGACTGTGAGTCTAGGCGGCGGCTGCCTTGAGGTCTTTTTCTCCTCTTCCCCTTCTGTCGGTAGCGTTTCTGTTGGGGAGTAGAGTTTTGAGACCTGCGGGGTACTTCTGCGCTGTGCAGGGGGGGGGGTCCTCGGAACGGACGGCAGGCATCACCACGGGGCTGGACTCAGCGCGCAGAAGCTCTGCCTGCTTGCGCTTGAGCCGCCCTCACTGTTCCCGGCACGATCGCAGGGCCTACGTATTTCGGTGATACTGAGGCTCCGGAGCTGCAGGGGAACTCAGATCGCGGGGCTTGGACACTTACTCTGGTGATCGGAGGCCTGCAAGGTAAGGCAGTTAATTGCGCGGCAATCGGCCTGACGGGGAGAGACAGGCCGCGCCGCGTGCGCTCTGCGCGGGAAAACCAGCGGGGGGGGAGGTTTGTTTCCTTCCCTGAGGCCCGTAGAGCCGCTAAAGAAAAGCGATTTTGCCCTGGTTCAGTCATTTTTGCGCTGCGGTGGCTGTCTCTTTAAGCTGGTTGCAGGAGCTGGTCCAGGATTTCCTTTTTGTTCTGCTAAGTGGAAAGCATGCCAGCCAAGCAGCTTTGTTTGCTCTGCGGGGCTAGATTGAGTTCAGTTATTCCGGAAGGTGTCTGTAAGGGCTGTAGCCTTGAGGCAGGTACTGGTGATATCCCTGTGGAGGGGGGGACAGAGGGTAAGGAAGGGTCTATGGAAGGGGGACACCCAGTTCCGGTCCCTTTGCTCCCTCCCGAATCGGGGGTCTCTGCAGTGTCTGGGCCAGATTCACTGCATTCCAAGCCGCCCGGTTTCAGGCAGCTTGGCAGCTATTTTTTCCACGGATTTTTTGTCCTTGATTCAGAGGGCTTTGGGCTCTTCCCAGGCGGTTCCGGTTGCGGGGCCTTCAGGGGAGGGCTTCAAGGGAAAGAGGTCCGGTTCGCCAGTGTTGGGGGACAGCTCTAGTACAGTGGCAAAGAGGGCCCGTTTGGACAGGGATAGGTTAGAGCAGTTGGTGCTGTCAGAGGACTTGCGCACAGACGTAGCGGACCTTGAAGAGGGCCTGGAGGAGGACTTAGAAGAGGGTGAGATTAAGGATCAGGAGGATCAAGCGAGAGTGGTTAGGGTCTTCCATAGAGAGGAGCTGCCAGCTCTCATTTCAGAGTCCCTTAAGACCCTAAATATGCCAATGGCAGGCCCGGCTGAGGATGCCACCCTGGAGGATCCCTTGCTGCAGGCCTTCTGTAAGACGCAGAGAGCGTTCCCAGTTCATAGGGTGTTTAAAGAGATGATTCAGGAAGAGTGGGATATGCCCGAGGCAGTACTCAAGGGATCCAGAGTAATGTCGAGGCTTTACCCGCTGATGGATCAGGACCCGGGAGCTGTTTAAAGCTCCGAAGGTGGATGCGGCGGTGTCTGCGGTGACTAAGAAGACCACCATTCCGGTGGAAGGGTCCGCTGCGCTTAAGGATGCGCAGGACCGTAAGCTGGAAACTTTGCTGAAGCAGGTTTTTGAGGCAAATGCCTTATCGTTGCAGGCGTCTATTTGTGGGGCTTGGGTGGCCCGTGCCTGTTTGCGATGGGCGCAGTGGATTCAAGGAGAGAACTCGGTGGAGGAGACCGAGGAGGCGTCTCAGCTGGAGTCCGGAGCAGCGTATTTAGCCGATCTTCATTACGATCTCATCCGGGGGTTGGCTAAGAGTATGGCTTCGGTAGTAACGGGTCGCAGGTGTCTCTGGCTCCGGAATTGGGCGGCGGACAGTTCTTCTAAGGCTAGGTTGAGTAAGCTGCCTTTCTGGGGCAGGCTTCTGTTTGGAGAGGATTTGGAGAAGTTGGTTAAGGATTTAGGTGAGTCCAAGGGAGGTCGGCTGCCGGAAGATAAGCAAAAGCAGGCTCGTTCGGGTCTCGGTTTTCGTGGGCAGCAGCGTGATTTTCGTCGTTTTCGGAACGCGAGGTTTGGACAGGGGAAGTGAGGGCGTTTCCCTACTCGGAGCCAGGGGTTTCGAGGGGTGAGCAGAGGTTTCTCTCAGACGTCCTCGTTCTCTTCCTTCAAAAAGTCGCAATGAAGTCAGGCGGACCCAGGAGGGGTTGGATCCCGTGGGAGGTCGTTTGCGGGAATTTTACCCGGCCTGGGTCCAGCTCACATCCGATCAGTGGGTGTTGGAGGTGATTCGGGACGATTACACGTTGGAGTTGCAGCGGCCGGTATCCGAGGCATTCGTGCAATCGCCGTGCAGAACTCTAGCGAAGCGTGGGGCGGTGCGGGACACTGTTTGTCGCCTGCTAGCGCTCAAGGCGATCGCTCCGGTTCCGCCCGACCAGTTAGGAGGCGGTCGATACTCCATTTACTTTGTGGTGCCCAAGAAAGAGGGGACGTGGCGTCCCCATTCTGGATTTGAAAAGGGTGAATCGCTGTCTCCGCGTTTCCCACTTTCGTATGGAAACCCTTCGGTCCGTGATTGTAGCGGTGCGAAAAGGCGAGTTTTTGACGTCTTTGGACCTCTCGGAAGCGTACCTTCATATTCCAATTCGGTGGGAGCATCAGAGGTTCCTCAGATTTGCGGTTCCGATGGGTCATTTTCAGTTTCAGGCGCCGCCCTTTGGCCTAGCAACTGCTCCGCGAACCTTTACCAAGGTAATGGTGGTGGTCACGGCGGCCTTGCGAAAGGATGGAGTGATGGTGCATCCGTATCTGGACGATTGGTTGATAAGGGCGAAGTCACGAGCGGAGAGTGTCTCCGCCACGGCCAAAGTGTTGACGATGTTGCAGCGTTTAGGTTGGGTAGTAAATGCAGCAAAGAGCAAGTTGCAGCCGACTCAGCAGTTGGAGTATCTGGGAGCTCGCTTCGACACTAAGGTAGGCCAAGTTTTTCTTCCGCGGCAGCGGAGGGTGGTGCTTCAGCGGTTGATAATTTGATTTCTCGGCGTGCAGAGGCCTACCGCCTGGGAGTACCTGCAGGTGTTGGGGACCATGGCGGCGACCCTAGAATAGGTTCCGTGGGCGTGGGCTCACATGCGTCAGTTACAGAGAGCGTTGTTGTGGTGCTGGTCTCATCAGAGGGATGCCTTGTCCCAGAGGTTGGTTTGCCCCCCTCAGACTCGGCAAGCCCTGCGGTGGTGGTTGACTCCAGGGAACCTAGAGAAGGGCGTGGCGTTGGAAGCACTTGTGTGGGTTCCGCTTACCACAGATGCCAGCTTACAGGGCTGGGGAGCCCATTGCCAAGGCCAGATAGCACAAGGAGAGTGGTCAGCACAGGAACGGACTTGGTCCATCAACAGGTTGGAGTTGAGGGCGGTAGTCTTGGCCTTGCAGGAGTTTCGTCCATATCTCGTCGGGAAGGCGGTTCGAGTATTCTCGGACAATGCAACGGCGGTGGCATATGTGAATCGTCAGGGGGGCACCAGCAGCGTGGCGCTAGAGACCGAAGCCGACGGCTTGTTCGAGTGGGCCGAACGGAATCTCGTGCTGTGTCGGCGGCGCACGTCGCGGGGGTAGACAATGTGCAGGCCAACTTCTTGAGTCGCGTGAAGGTGGACCCGGGGGAGTGGGCCCTTCATCCGGAGGTCTTCCAATTGCTAGTGCATCGCTGGAGAACGCCGGTCATGGATCTCATGGCGTTGTTTCAGTCAGCGCAGGTCAGTCGGTTCTTCAGCAGAAGAAGAGAAAAGGATGTCCGAAGGGCTGGATGCGCTGGTACAGGCGTGACCGCGGAACCAGCTTCTGTATGTCTTTCCCCCATGGGTGCTGATCGGGAGAGTGCTTCAACGCATCGAGCTTCACAGAGGGAAGGTGATTCTCGTGGCTCCCGATTGGCCGCGACGTCCGTGGTACGCGGATCTGGTTCGACTCGTGGTGGAGGGGCCCTGGTGGCTTCCGGTTCGTCGGGATCTCTTAACTCAGGGGCCCTTGTGCATGCCTCAGGTGGATTGATTCTCGCTTACGGCCTGGCTATTGAACGGGCTCGGTTGAAAGCGAAGGGCTATTCGGCGGCGGTGGTTTCAACCCTGCTGCAGGCGAGGCGGCGGTCGACGTCTTTGGCGTATGTTAGAGTGTGGCGGATCTTTGAAGCGTGGTGTGAGGACAAGCATTTTCTGCCCTTTAGGGCGTCAGTGCCCCAGGTGCTGGCCTTCTTACAGGATGGTTTTCAAAAGCGTTTGGCGGCGGCGTCATTGAAGGTTCAGTTGGCGGCCTTGTCCTGTTACAGAGGTAAGGTGCTTGGCAGTTCCTTGGGTAGCCATGTGGATGTGAAGCGTTTTTTGCGAGCCATGGGCTTGTTGCAGCCGCCTTGCAGGAGGGTGGTTCCGTCCTTGGATCTCCCTTTGGTTTTGGAAGCGTTGAGGGAAGGCGCCCTTCGAGCCTTTGTCGGCGGCGACTTTAAAGGACCTGACTCTGAAAGTGGTCTTTCTGGTGGCCATTGCGTCTGCGAGACGAGTGTCCGAGTTGCAGGTGCTGTCCTGTAGGAAACCTTTCCTGTCTTTTTCGGATTCCAAGGTGGTGTTGAGGACTGTGCCTTCCTTCTTGCCTAAGGTTGTTTCAGGGTTTCATATGAACCAGGTGGTGTCGTTGCCTGTTTTTTCGTCCAAGCAGAGGGGTCCGGATTCGGAGATTCTGCATCGTTTGGATTTTAAACGGGCATTACAGGCGTATTTGGATAGGACGGCTAGTTTTCGTAAGTCGGACAGGTTGTTCTCTTTGCGGGGGCTCGGAGAGGTGAGGCGGCCTCTAAAGGTACGATTGATCAGTGGTTGAAGGACGCGATAGCGTCGGCGTATCTTTTGCGGGGTCGCTTGGTGCCGGCAGGTTTGCGGGCTCACTCCTCTAGAGCGCAGGCTGCCTCCTGGGCGGAGTATGGCCGGGTGCCGGTGGAGGATATCTGT
The DNA here is from genome assembly GCA_033557465.1 of Ichthyophis bannanicus. NCBI lineage: Eukaryota > Metazoa > Chordata > Amphibia > Gymnophiona > Ichthyophiidae > Ichthyophis > Ichthyophis bannanicus. The sequence goes on from JAWIIG010000034.1 coordinate 4,219,882, forward strand.
AGGGCGGCGACATGGTCGTCCGCACACTCCTTTGTGAAGCATTATCATCTGGATGTGCAAGCGGGAAGGGATGTCTGTTTTGGCTCGGCAGTGCTTCAGGCTGGGCTAGCAGGTCCCTCCCGTTGATTGGTTTTCACTGCTCTGTTACATCCCAAGGATTCCGGGACTAGACTTGGAGGTGCGATCAGGAAGGTTAAATTAGACTTACCTGCTAATTGTAGTTCCTGGAGCAATCCAGTCTAGTCCCGTTTCCCGCCCTGGTGGTTGATGCTAGGGGGCCTGAAGCTCGAGGGCATTTACAGATAAGCATTTTCAGCTCCAGTAGTCCGGTCAGTGCCAGTGAGTGTTTTCAGTCTGGGGGGCTTGGGGGGTCTGTCCCTTTCGGGAAGGGGAGGGAAGACCTTATCGCCTAGCCGGCGTACGACATATGGTATTTCTCATGTAGATAGTTTTGAGGCATATTAGCCTTGTTGATGTTTTGTGCATTTTTCTACTTGTTGCTCTGGTGAGTCTGCTTTGTCAATAGGTTAACTGAGGAGAGGAGGTGGTGCCAGCGTTTATATGCCAGTGACATCACAGCTCTGAAGTTTCTCAGTCTCCAAAGCTGTTGGTAGAGGTTGAGAACCCAAGGATTCCGGGACTAGACTGGATTGCTCCAGGAACTACAATTAGCAGGTAAGTCTAATTTAACCTTTTGGATGTTTTTGCTTTTTCACCGTATGTAGAGACTTCTTGCCTTCTTCCAACAACCTTCTTGATGTCATCCCATAACTCTTCTGAAACGCTGTCATTTGTATCTAAAGCAGCAAATCAGTTTTCATGCAGTCTTTAAATTCCAGTGGTATATTCTCAAGGTCATATTTTGCTACATTCATGAGTGGCTTGCTCTTTTTCAACTTTAGCTTGAGTTTGCATACTAGTAGTTGGTGATCTGTACCAGTCAGCTCCAAGTCTTGTCTTTGTTGATGTTATCAAGCTTTTCCATCGTTGACTTCCACAGATGTAGTCGATTTAATTTCTGTACAATCCATTGGGTGAAGTCTACATGTACAGTTGGCGCATGTGTTGCTGCTGGAAGAAGGTGTTTAAGATAAATAGATCATTGGTCTTGCAGAATTCTATAAGTCATTCTCCAGCTTCATTTCTGTTGCCAAGTCCATATTTTCCAACCAACAGATCGAGTTGTACATGTTCCATTTCATTCTTAACCACCTCCAGCTTCTCTTGGCTCATGCTTCGTACATTCTATGTCCTAATATGTAAGACATCTTTGCAACTTCTGATTCTCATTTCATGTGCAGCTACATCAGCAGATCCAACCACATCACATAAATGCTGGCTTTACTCTGAGAAGTCTTCAGCTCATCCCCAGTAGTCATTTGAGTGCTTTCCAATCTGGGGGTCTCATCTTCCAGCAATATAGTGTAATTTTTTTTTGTGACTTATCCATTTGGTTTTCATGGCAAGATACAGAAGTAGATTTGCCAGGCCTTTCTTCCATGCAGTTAATTCTAATGTTGTTGCATTTGTCACAAAAATGTGATCCTCCGCTTACAACACCGATCCATTCTACTGCTGCCCAGATGGGTGGTTTGTCTTAGTCTGGCACTTCAGCTGCAACCTGTCTATCTTGAGAGACCCTGCCAGTAGCTAAGCCACTGATAGTTTAGTTCTCATCTTCATTGATGTACACAAGCTCTCAATAGCATGACAAGCTGCAAACCAAATGTTATATTGTTGTTGTTATATTTTAGGTTTATTGTTAGATATTTTCTGCAATACTGCTTTGTAAGATAACTATTAAAGTCTGATTCAAACCTTTTCTACCTGTCTATATCACTCTGTGTTATCTGCCAGGAAAGGACGGTTCTCCACCTAAAGCTCTCAAGAGTTTGGGCTTTTATTCCATTAGTACAGGAAGTGGTTAACTCTAATCTGCTGTTTTGAACTTCTCCTAGTGCCTTTCACTGAATTTAACAAATGTCACCTTCTGGTTTAGGCTGTCATTGCCCTGATGGAAATGGGGTTTGATGAAAAGGAAATCATAGATGCCCTTCGTGTAAATAATAATCAGCAGGACGCAGCTGTGAGTATATATAAATATTTTTTTTTATTTCAGAGCGGAAAAATAGCAGAGACTCTGAGTTATTCTGATGTTAAAAACACACAACTAGTAACTAGATCTTAACACTCGAGAGCAGAAAACTTTCAAAACTTTTTTCACCACTGTTGCCAAAATGTGAATCTGTAACTTGGTTGTAAAGTAATGGGCTTAATCTGAAGATATTTTATTTTGATATTTTATAAATGACGAGTACACATTTAAAACTACATGAGAAAAACTGAACTTTCCAGTTCATCCTGCTAGATCAGTCCAGACAAGTGGGTTTTGCCTCCTGCCAGCAAATGATGGAAACAGAAAAACTAAAAAGTTCCAGTGACGACACCACTGACATTAAGACCAGTGCAGCTAGGGGGACACCCTTCAGTATTTCTGTTTCTCCAGCAGATGGTGGTTGCTGGACTGATGCAGCTAGGATTTTCTTGGAGTTTTGCTCCTGGGACCCTGGCCTGAGGGCTGCATTTCCCAGTGGAGAAATCCAGATGGCTTCTGAGAAGCCGTCCTGTGAGATGCCTGCCTAGTTGAGCCTGTGCTCCCAGAGCATGCCTATGGGTTCACTCTAGTAGAGCTCCCTGATATTTGTGCATGCTTCCTGCCAATGTTTGTACAGGTTGAACCCAGTTAGGGGGTTAGCACAGCCTGAGAGGACTGAGGTCCAGTACCCTTCCCCCCTCCTTCATTCTTTATATCCCTTAATTTTCTTCCTCCTTTCCCCCCTTCTCCACCCTCCCGTAAGGTCCAGAGCATTGTGTTGTCCTGCTGGCAGTGGAGCTGCAGGTCATTGGGTAGGGCCACTGGTGAGGCAGCCGGGAGACCATGGTTCTGCTGAGAGGGCCTCAAAAAATTGAGCCCGCAGCTCCACTGGTGAGGCCATCACCAGTAGCTAGAGGCCACAGTTTGATCATAAGTGGCTTAGGAAGTGAGCCTGGAGCTCCACCGGTAAGGCCTCTACTGGTGCTTAGAAGCCACTGTTTGACCGTGGGAAGCTTATAAATCGAGCCCGAGGCTCCATGTGGTCCTTGGTGTTCCCATGGGGGGGGGGGGGGGTATTTCTTAATACTAGGGCCTCTGCAGCATGTGGACTCCAGCATGCCAGGCTGTAGCTAGCGCTACTTGGTCTACTTTGTGTGCTTTCCTATGGAGTGTTCCCTGGTGCTGTGCATTTCATGTGAGGCTGTTCCAGAGGGCTGTCCTCCTCTGAGTTGCGTGAGGGGAACACCCAAACTTATTGGTATGTCCTAGCCTTTTAGGGAGTGCTTCCCAAGGTGTTTTCCAGCCTACTGGTTTAGTGTCAATGGCAACTATTTTGGCATCCAGCATGGGGCCGTCTTTTCATTTGGCAGACTCCTGTGGTCTTGGAGGCAGGTTGGGAAGCCCTCCAGTATTTCTGCCAGAAGCAGCCCTTTGGGGGCCCCTGTTCCTCCACAAGACTTTTGGGGATTTATGCAGCAGGTCTTTCCCCTATGACAGCATCCTATCCTGTGTCAGCCGGGTGAGGTGGCTTTGCCTGTGGCCCCCCACTTAGGTTCCCAGGCTGCCGCAAAAGCACATTTTCCAGTTCATACTGCTAGACCAGTCCAGACAAACGGGTTATGCACCCCTGCCAGCAGATCTTGGAGACAGAGAATTCTACCAGAGCTCTGATAGGCTGGAGCCTGGTGATATAATCCTACCCCTAGGGGTCTCCCTCAGTTTTTCTCTGTCTCCAGCAGATCTGGATGCTTTTTTTTTTTTTTTTGCTCTTTCAAAAAAATTTAAAATGCTTTATTTCTTTGTGATTTCTCTTGGAGAGATTATCCCCTGAGTTGCCAGTGTACTTATCTGAGCACTAGGATGATTCCAGCTGAGCTCCTGTGTCCTGTCACAGTAGAGATCGCTGATGTGCAGACTCCCCAGCACTAGTCATGAGGACTATTTAGCTGGATGGTAAGCCTCCTAAAATCCAGTCCCTGGGGCTGATTTTAGTGGTGAGGCAGCTGGCAGTGGTCTGAGCAGCGGTCCGTGGCTTCTCTGCACTTTCGGTACTGTAAGTACAGAAACTGTCTTTCTCCCACTGCTGTCTGCAGCTCTGTGGTGACTCGATTTATTTTTCTTGATTTTTCAGCGATTTTAGGCATTTCTCTCATGCCTGCAACCCTCCCACCTTGTCCTTTGACTTTTTAAGTTAATTCCTTAGCTTTTGGGGGTTTTAATTCACTCTTTTTGAGGTTTATTTTTGCTGGCGGCCATTTTGAATAGCTAATGAGCCCCGGTTTTTGGCGGGAAGCCAGATTCCTTCTCTACTGGCTTCTAACAGCTCTATTGCTGTTTAAGTTTTTTCCACAACACTTGCTAGCTGTGAGTTGTGAAGGGGTTCTTTTTTCTCTGCCTATGTATTAACATAATGAATAAAAAGTACGGAAGGCATGGATAGAGAACAGGATGCAATTCAGAGCCACAGTACAATGCTAAGACACTGACCAATGGTGCAGGGCTCATGGGTTCCATCCCCCACTGTGCCCAACAAAGAAGGCTGGCTGAGGCATTACCTATTATGGGGAATATTGTTAAATGCCTGTTCCTGCGGGACAGAGTTATTTTTTTTTTTAGTTCTCACTATGCCTTATTCAGGTTTACGCTGCATAGGCTGTCAGAAGAAACACAGGGACCTCATGAATCAGCTGTGCTCTTCCCCCAGCGTCTTGATTCCCCAGATAAACTTGGGAACTCCTGAGCCTGGTTTCAGTGGAGCTCTCCATTGGCATTACGCTGCGCTGAGTCTTTGCCACGAGAGTTTGGACATCCCCAGGAAGTTCAGGTATCATTTTCTGAAAGAAAACTGAGTAGCCTGGTTTTTTTTTTCTTACTTGCCTCAGCTGCCCTGGGATGATTTCAACTGCATCCGGACCGGCTGCCTCTGAGTTTTGAAGTTCCTACTTTAAATTTTTAATCCACAAACTGCAGCCGGGTTACTTTGTACGTCTTACTGAATATTGTACCTGTCTTATTCAATATACCATTTGATTGGAATTTTAAGTCAGTGTTTTGGATCCTGACTGTTTTGGGCTCGGCCTAATTAAGCATACTCGCTGTAATCTTCAGTACAGCTGGATTTGGGTTCTACATCCCTCCCCAGAAACACCTTTCAGCCCCTACCATGGAGGTCTGAGTGGCTGCGGAGGGATCAAACTCTAATTTCCCTACTTTCAGTCACTGTAATTGCCTTACCCTGACTTTGAAAGTTTCTCTGTACCAGCACAGTGAATGACTGACAGTTCCCTTCTCAGCTCAGTGAATACCTGACAGTTTTTCTGTGCCAGCGGCCATTTTGTTTTTCTCTTCAGTGTTTCTTTTTGGAGGGAACAGCTCTAGACAGCAGTTTCCACACATTTAAACATGCTGTGGAGGCACGTGGAGTTTCAAAATCCTTTTCTTTGAAGAGTCTTCGGTTTCCCTGAGCCTACCTTGCTTTTTGTTTTAAATGCTAAAAAAAACAAAAAACACAAGAAGAGGAAAGGTGGTTTGTCTCTACAATGCTTGTTTCTCTGGCTGTATTCTATGTGATATGTAATCAACCGAAGGGGGAATTAATAGATTGCTTGTGTTCCACCTGCACGCTGCATCCCGGAGACACTTTCCCCATTCCCACTGCGCTGCTAGATGGGTTCATCAGCACCGTATCTCCTCCCTCCTCAGAGCCCCTGCTGCAGGATCTTCCTGCAGGAAAGGATTCACTCAGCTCCCATGTCTCTTCCACAGCCGCTGGAGGCCACAGCAGCCTTGACTGACAGTGCCTTCCTCACAATCTTCCATCTGGCATGACGCCTGTGACTTTTGGAGTCTTTTGGAATATCTCCTACACCTGCCCAGTAGCAGGCGAGCATATGGCATAGTCTCGCAAGTGGTCTCATAAGTCCTCAGACCTTAGAGCAGTACGTCCTCCTTGGGGCGTTGCATGTGCCTTGCGGGGTACTATGGATATTCAAGAAGACTTTAAATCTTCGGAGGTCAGTCCTGACTCGGAATACGGAGATGGGGAATATTCTCAGTCTGTTTTCTTCGCTGACGGTTCTCAGCCTTTTTCGGAAAGAGGAGTTGCCGGCTCTAATCACACAGGTGATGGAGTCGCTCCCCCTAGCCGACACGCCTGATCCTCCGGATTCTCAAATCCAGTTGCAGCCGGATCCCATTTTCCAGAGTATTCGTACAGCATGCGGTATTGGTCAGTTATACCCTTGGTCTCCCTTTCACTTGGACCGTTGGCTGACATACCCGACAGTTGATACATTCTGACCAGGGTCATCAGGCAAACCACACTTCCGGTTGAGGGCAGAGAGGTGCTCAGCGACCAGCAAGACCTAAAGAGTTGGGAGGCTGCTAAAGACGGGTTTTCCTTCGCCCGCTATTTCCTTCTTGCAGGTGTGCGGAGGTCTAGCAGCTCGGGCCTACCTTCGATGGATTCAGCAGCTTCCAGGTGTTCCCGAGTTGGTTCATTTCGAATCCATCGCTGCATTCCGGGCAGAAGCATTCTGTGATCTCTTGCGGCTGTCAGCTCGCTTCCTAGCACCAGTGTCGGTAGCTCGGAGATGGCTCAGCCTGCGTCAATGAGCACCGGATGTTGCTTCATTTAAAGGTTCCAGCGTTTAGATGCCATTCGTCCCGGTCCACCGTTGGAAGGAGGACTGGGACGTTACTCTGTCTATTTTGGGATGCTTCAGGTCCTGGATTTTCTAGGGGCTGGGTGCGACACTCGTAGGGGATGGGTGTTCCTACCTCAGGAACGTTTTCAGAAGTTCTCTCTTCAGCTCCGCCGCTGCTTGGATCAAGCGGCGCCTCGGCCTTGGGGCTACCTTCAACTCTTGGGGTCCATGGCAGCAACGATAGCCCTCGTTCCGTGGGCAAGAGCGCTCATGCGCTGCCTGCCGACGGCGCTTCTATCTCGTTGGTCGCCGGTATCGGAGAGTTATCGAATCCGGTTGCCTTTGCTTCTGCCGGTGCGCCGCAGCCTCCGCTGGTGGCTTCAGGCACACGATCTTCTACGGGGGTCCCTCTGGAGTCTCTGCGCTGGATCTTGGTGACGCCAGTCGCCGACCTCTCCGGTTGGGGAGCGCCTTGCGGCTTGGCCTCGGCGCAGGGGAGTTGGTCACCTCGCAAAGCTTAAGGGTCTATCAATCATCTCGAGACGCGGAAAGTACGCTTCGCCCTTCTTCAGTTTCAGCCTCTTCTGCGGCAGCGTGCGGTTCAGATCCTGTCCGACGCCACGACGGTTGCTTACCTAAGCCGCCTAGGCGGCATGCAATGTCCAGATGTCTCACAGAAGAGGCGTTTGCTCCTCCCGTGGGCGGAGGAACATCTTCAGGCTGTCGGCCCAGCACATCGCAGGCGCGAACAATGTGTAAGCCGATATTCTCAGCCGGCACTCTCTGGAGCCCGGGGGCTGGGCTTTGAAGCCGGATGCGTTCCAGTCCATTGTTCACCTGTGGGGACTACCGACCATGGATCTAATGGCTACGGCGCAGACTGCCAAGGCTTCGCTGTACTTCGGCCATTGGAGGGACGAGGGAGCGCACGGCATAGATGCTCTCTCTCAACCGTGGCCGATTCATCTTCTCCTGTGTGTTTTCCCTCCCTGATCCGTGATATGCATGGTTCTCCAACGGCTCCGAGACCGTCGCGGCCCTGTGCTCCTGCTGGCTCCGAATTGGGCTCGCGGACCATGGTATGCGGATCTCTTCCGTCTGTCTGGGGCGTCGCTGCTCTGCCTCGAGGCGTTTCTCAGCCTTCTGATTCAGGGACAGGTGGAGATGGAAGACCCGGCTCCTTACTCGCTTACGGCCTGGCAATTACACGCCGCCGGTTTGCTCGCTACGGCTATTCGCCTAGCGTGGTCGTGACGCTTCTCACGGCACGGCGGTCTACCACGACGCTGGCTTACGCTTGGGTTTGGCGTCTCTTGATGGTTGGTGTTCGCGAAATAACCTCTCACCCTGGCGTTGCGGTGTTCCGGACATCCTGTCCTTTTTACAGGCCGGAGTGGATAAGGGATTAGCGCTCGATTCCTTGCGAGTACAAGTGGTTGCCTTAACTTGTTTTCGGGGTCCTATAGCGGGGCGATCGATAGCTTCGCATTCGGACGTGTCTCGGTTCCTCCGCGGAGTTAGGCCTTCCGGCCTCCTCTGCGTTCGCCTGTACCGGCGTGGGCTCTCGTGCTTGTCCTCTGTGCCCTCGTTGCTCCTCCCTTTGAGCCTCTGAGGGCCTGTTCTCTTCTAGATTTGATTCTGAAGGCAGTCTTCTTGGTGGCCATAACTTCGGCACGCCGTATTTCTGAGCTCCAGGCTCTCTCGTGTCGAGATCCCTATCTCTCGTTTTCCTCCGAAGGCGTTTCTCTGCGAACTGTCCCTTCCTTTGTTGCCCAAAGTGCTGACGCCATTCGCTGTTGACCAGCCTCTTTTCTTTCCGTCTTTTCCAAAGGCGCAGTGTGACAGTGGTCGTTCTCCGTTGCGGGCGGTGGACCTTAAGAAGGTTCTTTTTCGGTATCTGGGGGTCGCGGGACCCTTCCATATGACTGTTGCTCTTTTGTCTTGTTCGCGGGTTCTCGTCGGGGATCCGCAGCCTCCGAATCTACCATTTCTAGATGCCATTGAGGCGGCGTACCTTCTTCTGGGAGAGCCAGCTCCACCGGGACTCCGTGCTCACTCCTCTCGGGCGCAAGCAACTTTGTAGGCCAGGAGGTCTCATGTAGTTCCTCTCGATATTCGCCGGGTGGCGACTTGGTCATCGCTGTCCACCTTTGTCGGTCATTATAGGTTGGACGTTCATGCCCGTCAGGAGGTCCGTTTTGGAGTTGCTGAGCTGTCGGCGGCCTTGCCCCCCCCCCCCCCTTGAAAGCAGGTAGCTTGGGTACTGCCCGTTTGTCTGGACTGGACTAGCAGTATGAACTGGAAGGAGAAATTTCACTTACCGTTAATTTCCTTTCCTGGAATACTGCTAGACCAGTCCAGGACCCGCCCTGCTGTTGGTTGGAGTGCCGCTGGTGCGGTGCAGCCGCTGACCTCTGTTCTTCTCTTTGCCGGTATGCCTCGCCATGGGCAGTCCATGGGTTCGTAGGTGGATACTGTTTTCAGCTCTAGGGAGTTCTTCGGCTCCCTTGTATATAGTTCACTTGAGACCCTCTGGGGTAATGTTACAGTTTATGTTGCATTAGCTTGTGGACGTAACTGAGGGAGACCCCTAGGGGTAGGATTATATCACCAGGCTCCAGCCTATCAGAGCTCTGGTAGAATTCTCTGTCTCCAAGATCTGCTGGCAGGGGTGCATAACCCGTTTGTCTGGACTGGTCTAGCAGTATTCCAGGAAAGGAAATTAACGATAAGTGAAATTTCTCCTTCCTCTTCCTGAGGGTGAAGGATGGAAGCCCTGAGATTCTAGTTGCACATGCTGGATCCTCCTCCCTTGAAGCAGAGGAAGTAGAGAGAAAAAAAAGCTCCCCCTCTTCCAGATTCACTTCAATGAAGAGGGTATCGGGCTGGGAGTGAAGAGGATGACTCTTTGCTCATTCGACTTATCTTCCCTGATCAGTTTTCCTTGGGTTCTCCTTATTGCGGAGCTGGTGACAGTGGAAAAGGTGAAAGGGGACAGCATTTTAGAAGGAATGCATTATCCTGCCTTGGCCTTTCCCCTCCCTCAGACAGTTAAGTGCATGATGCAAGTAGAGTGGGAATCTACGGATGGGCTTCTGCGGAGAGGAAATGCCATGGGCAGATTGTATGCCCTCTTGCAGATCAAGATAGACAGGTGGCTCTGTTTTTGGATGCGTACCATTAGTGGATGCTGGTGCCACCCTCCAGGATCAGCAAAACCGTAAGGTTGAGGCACTGTTAAATACCCTTGTGCCCTTACCATCTCTTGAGCCCAACAAGGAGTGCTTATACCATTTATTTTGTGGTGCCCAAAAAGGATGAATCCTTTTGGCCAAGTCTCGATCTCATGGGGTTCAGTGCCTAGCTATATGTATCTTGCTTCTGCATGGAAAGTCTGCAATCTGTCATTCGATCAATCAGGTGAAGAGAGCTTCAGACATCTCTGGACTTGGCCCAGGTGTACTTTCACATTCGATTCATGAGGTCTACCAGACGTTGCTGTGGTTTGTTACCAATTTTGGGCCCTACCCTTTGGTCTCGCCACAACTCCCTGGACATTCTCCAAGGTCTTCATGTTAGTAGCAGTGCCACAAAGGGATATGAAGTCATCCCTGCTTGGATGGCTGGCTTATCTTCCTTAAGTTTGGGCTGGAAAATTGAATCATGATAGCCCAGGTGCTGCAGCTTTTACAGAGTCACCTCGTTCCAACTCAATCTCTAGAATACCTTAGGGCATGCTTTGATACTTTTCTGGGTGGGGTTTTCCTGTCTGAGGAAAGGCAGAGTTCTTGGGGTAGCTTGCGGCATTTTGATGTCAAGGGGCACCCAGGGTCTGGGATTACTTGCAGCTCCTGGGGTTGATGGCAGCTATGTTGCAGTTTTTTCTTTGGGCAAAGGCCTACATGTGCCTGCTTAAGAGGCCGCTACTGTGCCACTGGTCTCCGATATGACAGAACTATGAGATTAGTCTTCCCTTGTTCTCCTCAGTTGGGAGGAGTCTCCAGTGGTGGGCCCAGTGCTCCATTGTGTGTCAGGAAATGAACTGATGTTATGATGGATAAGTGGCCAGCCTTGCAACCTGGAGAGCCCACTGCCTAAACCAGACAGTGCAGGGACGATGGAGGCACCAAGAACATGCGGATGGTAGAATGGAACTTGCTGGCGATTGTGGTGCACCACATTGCGGCCATCGACAATAGTGAGGCAGATTTCCTCAGCCATCACACTCTCTAAGGGAGTGGAGACTAGATCCTCAGGTCGGTCTTCTCATCAGGAACTGTTGTGGCAGTCTGTCGCTGAATGTCATGGCGTTATGGGTAAATGGAGAAAGGAGATCAGCTCCATCAGCATAGATGCACTAGTTCAGCTGAGGCCGCCGGAGTCTGTGCTGTATATATTCGCATTCTGGCCATTTTAATAGGGCAAGTGATGAGGAAAATAGAAGACTGTCCTGGGTTGGTGATTCTGGCAGTGCTGGACTGGTCTCAAAGGCCTTGGTACGTGGACTTGGTCCAGTGGATGGTAGGGTAACATTTCTCCCTGCTGTAAGGGTGAGGACATCTCCACCAGGGGCACATTCTTATGGACAACCCGGCTCAATTCTCGCTTTCAGCTTGGCCCTTGACAGGCACTGCACAATGGATATTTAGCAGCAGTGATGTCTACATTGCTTAAGTCATGGCGTAGCTTGACTTGTTGGCCTACATTCATTTCTGGTTTCTGAGCATGGTGTCAGGAGCGCTCCTGCCCTGCCTTTCGGCCTTCCTTCAGGCTGGCCTCAAAAAGGGTGTCTCGTTGGGCACGCTACACATACAGGGTAGTAGCTTTGACTTGTTTTCGGGGACTGGTGCACTGTTCCCTTTAAGCTGTGCGCGTGTGCGCGCGCACACACCTCGCCGAGCGAGCGCACATACTTTACAACAGAGCGCACAAAAATTACAGCTCTGATTCTGATAGAAAACAACACAGACGTCTTAAAATTTAAAAGTTATGATTGTAATTACTAGAAATTTCCCGCTTCATTTATTAATCGTCTATTTTCATTTAATTTGATTAAAATCAATGTGTGCATACTGTATTCTGACGTGTAGTCAAATTTTAAAGTATATAACTCTGAGTGTCATTATGTGGCGCACAAAAATTTAACCTTCCTTCAAAAGCTGCACACAGCTGATATTTTATGCGCACACAGCCTACAGAAAATTAGAGGGAACATTGGACTGGTGGATGACTGGGCCTTGGCTTCCCATCCTGATAACGCCCGGTTCCTGGGAGGGGAGAGTTCGGCATTTATGCCTGCCTTTTCAAGCAGCCGTTCCTCCCTGGAATTTCTGGGTAGTGCTAGGGTCTCTTATGGGTTCTCCCTTTGTGCCATTGAGGCAAACTGTTCTTTAGGATCTATCGCTGAAGATGGTGTTTTTGATGGCAATTTATTCAACCTGCTGGATTTCGGAGCTGCAGGCCTTGTCCTGCCAGGACCCATATTTATCCTTCTGTGAAATGGTGACTCTTTGGCCCATTTTGTCTGTTTTACCTAAAGTGTATTTATGCCATGGAGGTATTTAAATGTCTCAATCATATCACCTCTGTACTCCAAATGAGTTCGCTTCAAAGACTTATACAGAGGCACTATCACCTCCTTTCTTCTGCTGGCCATTCCTCTCCTATGCACCCAAGCATCCTTCTACCTTTTGCCGTCGCCTTTTTTACCTGTTTAGCTACGTTAAGATCATCAGACACAACCACGCCTAGGTCCCGCTCTTCTTTAGTGGACAAAAGTACTTCACCCCCTATACTCTGTTGCTCTCTTGGATTGCTGCAACCCAAATGCAGGACCTTATGCATGTAGTTTTAGCCTCATTGAGGGAGGGCAGTTTTCAGACAACACCTTAAGCACACATATTGCCATTTACCCACATAAACCTTTGGATGATACTTTTCAAAACCAATGTGCAGTGTATAGAAAAAGATGGATATTTAATTTGAGTCTTCTGTGTGCCAGGGTGAGCTGGGAATGGGATGTATCGCAGAGGCATTGTAATCAATCTTGGGGAGGGAGGGAAGATGGCCTGGCATTAGTGTGTTTACCCGGCTGGTCATAGGAGTAGAAATCGGGGTACGTTTTAGAGAAAATTTTACTTCATTTCTCCTGGCTGTGTCACCTAGGCATCGCCTCTAGGGTTATTTTGTATTATATCAAAAGAGGGGAAAAATAGATGATAAAAGGAGATTTAGAAAAGCCATGGGAATATGCTTCTAGCAGCTTTGTAATGAGAGGGTGTGACCCATTAAAGACATTGTGTCAGCTGTGGGGTATCCTGTATTGAAGGACTGAAAAAGCATAATTTTTATATAAATCTGTTCATGCCTCACAGGCCTAAAAGGTGATATGGCATTACTCTTTGTCTTGTAGGGTTCCTTTTTTTCTGTCCTAATTTAGTTTGTGTATTTTGTAGTGCGAATGGCTGCTGGGAGACCGAAAACCTTCACCAGAGGATTTAGACAAAGGAATTGATACCAGTAGTCCTCTATTTCAAGCCATTCTGGACAACCCAGTGGTACAATTAGGTCTAACGAACCCCAAAACACTGTTAGGTATGTATGTGAAAGCTCTCAAAATGCCATTAATCTCATTGTGGAAAAAATATTCATCCGACGCCGCTAATAGACCAGTTATGCAATGAGGCAAGTGTATACAGCTAATGCTCATTGAGCTGTAGTATAGTCATGGTACATCAATAATGCACCGGTGTGTATGGGTATTGAACTTGAATCATTACAGCAGTGGCACTTAAAGCCAAGAGAAACCTTTCATGCAGTTGAGAACAAGTTGTTGTTGCTGCTTCCACTGCTTTTGCTGTTCATTTGACTAGAAACTTCATTTTGACTATATAGTTGAGCCCATTTTCACATTCGCTTACACAGATAGGAGAAATCATTAAAAGGAAGGGGTTGTGGGACCCCCTAATCTTCAGGAACAAGCAAGAATGAGTCTTCACATATGGGTACATCGGTACCGACGGAGCCTGCGCGGGAACACTCCCCAGCTTCCCAAAAAGGAAAGCTTTTGGGAGCATCCCACAGCGCCTGCGCGCTGCCTTCCCGCCTTTCCTAACCGCCTCTCCCCAGTTCTTCTTTTCCGCGGAGCCAGCAGGTCGTGTTCCTGTCACCGCTGAAGAAGTTCTTTGTTTTATTTTATTTCTTTGGTCGCGCGTCTGCCTTCCCCGACGTCGGACCGGTACTGCCGGTCTTTCTTTTCTTCTAAAAAAAAAAGAACATATTTTCCCTCACTTAGTGTGTTTTTCCTCTTTTGGGCCTTAGGCCTCACGAAAAATTTTCCTCATGGAAAAACCAGCCTCTGGGTTTAAAAAATGCACTAAGTGCAGCGGTACTATTTCTGTTACCAACACCCATGAATGGTGTCTCAAATGTTTGGGTCCTGACCACTCCATTTTGGATTGTTCGTCCTGCTCCTTGATGTCTAAACGAGGTTTACAGAACCGAGCAGCCAAGCTCCATGTGCTGTTTCCCTCTGATGCAGCTTCAGTGGCATCGACGTCTTCCAGGGCTGCTTCTTCCTCCCATGGATCTCAGGTAACCAAACATAAATCCAGCCGGTCCTCGAAGGGTAGATCTCCTTCCAAGCATCGAGATGCCTCCGGGCTTGCCCTTGAGGATCCTGCACCGGCAAAACTACCCCGGCGGGAAGCTCCGGCTTCCAAAGCTCCACCTATGGGGTTACAGGTTGACATCGATGGCACGGCCTCGACCGATCACCTGTTAGAATGCTCTGGGGTACCTGCGCAACCTTCCGGTACCGAATTCCAGGCATTCATGGCGTTGATGGATCAGAATGTTCTATCCATGCAGCAGGCTATCACGGCCTTCATTCAAGCTGCGACGCCGCTGATACCACAACAAACTTCGTTGTCTGTATCGGCCCAGGTACCGGCACCGACTGCATCGACTTCGGCCATGGTGTCGTCTGCAGCGGTTCCCTGCCTAGGGATGCCCATCGGTACCGAACCGGTACCGATAATGCCCGATGTCGATACGGCTCGGTACGCGTATCGAACTTTGAAAGAGCACCCTGACAGTCGATACTTTGATTCCTCCAGAGATTCTGATGCATCGGAGGCTTCTGCTGAAGTATCCATAGCCCTTCCTGAAGAGCCTTCTTCTCCAAAAAGAAGAATGTCTCCTCCAGAAGACTTGTCCTTTCAAGACTTCATAAGAGAAGTGGCTAAAGGGCTCTCTATTTCAGTATCCTCTGAATTAGAGCCTAGAGCTAAAAAATTGGATATTTTAGGTTATTCTAAGGCTCCTAAGGAGGCAGTCACCTTGCCAATTCATGAGATTCTTTATGATCACATGATTGACTTATGGGAGACTCCTCTCACTATCTCTCCTCATTCTCGTAGATTGGACACTATGTACCGTGTCCCTCCTTGTCCTGGGTTTCATAAAACACAGCTTCCTCACCATTCTATTGTGGTGGAGTCAGCTATGAAAAAGATAAAGCGTGCAAAAAGACACTCCTCTGCTTCTCCAGGAAGAGAATGCAGGACCTTGGATGCTTTTGGTAGGAAAATCTTCCAAGCCAGTATGCTCATTGCCAGAATCAACTCCTATAGTCTTTATATGGGTATGTTTCTGAAAGAAGTTGCAGATAAGCTGCACACTTTCCTCCCTTTTCTTCCAGAGGATAAAAGGGAAGAATTTCTTATTTGGCTTAAACATACTCAAGATATTTCAAAGTTTTCCAACCGTGCAGCTTTTGACTCCTTTGAGGGTGCTAGCAGAGCTTCGGCCATTGCCATAGCTGCTCGCAGAATTGCTTGGCTCCAGGCTTCTGATCTAGAATCTTGGGTCCAGGATGGCTTGGGAAATCTTCCCTGTACAGGTGAAAACCTGTTTGGCAAAGATTGGCAAATAAAAGCCACTCAAATGGATGCAGAAAATTCTGCTTTGGATAGACTTTCAAAGTCAACCTCCATTCCTGCCAAGAAAAAACCTTTCAAGAAGTCTTTTTTCAAGAAAGGCAGATTCCATCCTGCTTCTGGCCAACAATCATCTACAGGTCGTTTTGCTGCTAAGCGTCAGCAACCTAAACAGGCCAGGCCTAAGCCTACAGGGGCTGCTGCAACTCAGCAGACCCAGCCTCCTCAGGGCTTTTGACTTGATGCTAGAGAACTTAGCCTTTCTGGCTCTGAAACAGCCAGAGCCTCTCACCATTCCAGGAAGGTTAGCTCATTTTGCTCCCAGATGGGAGCAAATTACAGCAGAGCAGTGGACCCTCTCCATCATAAGAGAGGGCTACAAACTTCATTTCTCAAACCTTCCTCCTCACACCATGGTGAGACATTTCAATTCTCCAACATCTCTCCTCGACCTTCTAGGTCAGGAGGTGGCTACCCTTCTTGCCCAAAGGGCAATAGAAGTACCACCTCTTCTTCAACAGGGGTCAGGGTTTTACTCCCCCTACTTTATGATCCCAAAGAAAACAGGGGGCTACAGACCCATATTAGATCTCAGAGAATTGAACAAATTTTTATGCAAGGAGAAATTCAAGATGCTTTCTCTGGGTACTCTCCTTCCATACCTTCAGAGTCAGGATTGGCTTTGTTCTCTAGATCTCAAGGATGCGTACACACATGTCCTCATCCATCCATCTCACAGAAGGTTCCTCCGTTTTCTTTTCCAAGGAAAGCATTACCAATACAGGGTGCTTCCTTTCGGTCTGGCCTCTGCTCCAAGAGTGTTCACCAAATGCATGGCAGTAGTAGCTGCATTTCTACGCACTCTGGGAATATTTGTATTCCCATACCTGGACGACTGGCTCATCCGAGCTCCATCTCAGTCAGAGGCCCAGACTTCCCTGGACTGCACAAGGCGCATTCTGCAGTATCTGGGACTTGTGGTAAACCTCCCAAAGTCTCAGCTCACCCCTACTCAGTCCCTAGAGTTCATAGGGGCCTGGCTAGATACTACCACTGAAAGGGCCTATCTTCCTCAGGCCCGTTGCCTACGCCTAGTGCAGTTAGCCTCCCAGATTCAGTCAAAGAGCCATTTAACTGCCCGGGAGATTCTACAACTGCTAGGCCACATGGCTTCTACAGTGCATGTGGTCCCCTATGCTCTCCTTCACATGAGAGCAGCTCAATGGACTTTGTCCACCCAGTGGACTCAAGCATCAGGGGCTCTGTCAGACAAAATAGCAACCTCCAGGCGCCTCTTTTGGTCTCTCCAGTGGTGGAAGTCCACCCAAAATCTGTTGCTGGGGTCCCCCTTCCAACAGTTGTTGCCCCAGGCAACCCTCACAACAGATGCCTCCCAAACAGGTTGGGGAGCTCATCTGCAAGACCTCTCCACTCAGGGCACTTGGTCTCCACAGGAGACCTCTCTACATATCAACCACTTGGAGCTCCGAGCAGTTTTTCTAGCTCTCAAGGTCTTCCATACCCTGCTCAACTACAAGACAGTCCTCATTCATACGGACAATCAGGTAGCCAAGTTTTACATAAACAAGCAAGGAGGAACTGGCTCTCTGTCGCTTTGCAACGAAGCTTTGAGATTGTGGGCCTTCGCCAGAGAGCATCAAATCCATCTCCTGGCCGTATACCTTCCAGGAATCCAAAACTCTTGGGCAGACAGACTCAGTCGAGTTCTGCTTCCACACGAATGGTCCCTGCACATGGACCAAGTACTCAGAATCTTTCAAGAGTGGGGAACCCCGGACATAGACCTCTTTGCAAGTCCGTGGAATGCCAAACTTCCCCGGTTCTGTTCCAGAATTCCGTGTCAGGGAGTTCAGGCCAAGGATGCCTTCCTCCTTCACTGGGGTCAAGACTTCCTGTATGCCTTTCCACCCATTCCCTTAATTCCCAAGACTCTGTTCAAGCTCCAGAGGGATCAAATATCTATGATCCTCATAGCTCCACGCTGGCCACGCCAAGTGTGGTACCCTCTACTTCTGCATCTCTCTCAAGCTCCCTCCCTAGACTTGGGAGCTGCTCCAGACCTTCTGTCCCAGGAGGAAGGGACTTTGTGGCACCCAAACCCCAAGTCCCTTCACCTCAGAGCTTGGTTGCTGAAGGCCTAGACCTTCAAGGTTGGAATCTTTCCCAGCAAGTGAAGGATATCCTCCATGCTTCCAGAAAACCTTCTACTAGACGTTCCTATGCTTTTAAATGGAAAAGGTTTTCCATTTGGTGTACTGAGAAGGGTCTTGACCCTCTAGCACTACCTTTGAATTCTCTATTGGAATATCTCCTGCATCTCTCCAATGCAGGCCTTAAGACGAATTCAGTAAGGGTCCATTTGAGTGCTATTGCAGCATCCCTTAAGCCTATCAATGGACAGCCTATTTCCTCTCATCCTCTTATTGCAAGATTCATGAGAGGCCTAACTTTAACTAAACCTCCCATTAGGCCTCCTCCGGTGGCATGGGACTTAAATCTGGTTCTTGGTCAGCTTATGAAGCCACCTTTTGAACCCTTAGCCACCACCTCCTTGAAATTTCTTTCCTGGAAAGTTATTTTCCTCATTGCAGTCACCTCAGCTTGCCGCATCAGTGAACTGCAGGCCTTAATGGCTAATCCACCTTATACAAGGTTCCATCATGATAAGGTAGTCCTTAGGACCAATCCACACTTTATGCCTAAAGTGGTCTCACCTTTTCATCTTAATCAAGAGGTGTATTTACCTGTCTTTTTTCCAGGTCCTCATGCATCAAGTGCAGAGAGGAATCTTCATACCCTGGATTGTAAGAGAGCTCTTGCCTTTTACTTACAAAGGACACAGCAACATAGAAAGTCTTCTCAACTCTTTGTTGCCTTTGATCCCTCTCATTTGGGACTTCCAGTCTCTAAGAGGACACTGTCCAATTGGATTGCTCAGTGTATTTCTTTCGCCTACCAGAGTAAGAACCTTTCTCTGGAGGGCCATGTCACAACTCATAATGTGAGGGCCATGGCCACCTCTGTGGCTCATCTAAATTCTGTGTCCATCGACCAGATCTGTCGAGCGGCCACCTGGGCCTCGATTCATACCTTCACAGCCCATTACTGTTTGGACAAGGACTCCTGCCGGGATGCCTTGTTTGGTCAGGCTGTTCTCAAACACCTGTTCCATTCTTAATCAACTCCTGCCCTCCTTCCCTGGATGGATGCCTGAGATCCATAAGAGGAGGTAGAGCCCTTCTCAGGGTCTCATAACCTTGGGGATCTCCCAGGCTTCTCTAGCTAGGGAGTCCCCATATGTGAAGACTCATTCCTGCTTGTTCCTGGAGATAGCACAGTTACTTACCTGTAACAGGTGATTTCTGGGAACAGCAGGAATAAGTCTTCACAACCCACCCACCTCCCCTAGGAGTTGTATCTCTCTATCTATCTTTCCTTTCCTCTCTCTCTTTGTCTCAGCTTTAAAACTCGAACTGGGGAGAGATGGTTAGGAAAGGCGGGAAGGCAGTGCGCAGGCGCTGTGGGATGCTCCCAAAAGCTTTCCTTTTTGGGAAGCTGGGGAGCGTTCCCGCGCAGGCTCAGTCGGTACCGACGTACCCATATGTGAAGACTTATTCCTGCTGTTCCCAGAGATCACCTGTTACAGGTAAGTAACTGTGCTTTCACTAAAGCAGGGGGGATGGAAGATATTTCCAAAATCCTTGGGAAGAGAAGGACTTTGTTAGGCCAGTGATTCTCAGTCCAGTCCTCAGGGCACACTTAGCCAGTCCGGTTTTCAGGAATGCCATAATCATGAATATACAAGAGAGAGATTTGCATGCACTGCCTCCATTGTATGTAAATCTGTCATGTATATTCATTATGGATATCCTGAAAACCCGACTGGCTGGGTATGCCCCAAGGTCTGGGTGTTTCAAGCTGTATCACTGTAGTATTCCCCCCTCTCAGATTAACTGCCAAGGAGCAGCAGTGCAGGTAGCTTCTGTTAATGATCACGTGCTGTTTCCCAGTGTGTGATATGATGGGATTCCTGCTATATTGACCAATAACACTCGATTTTGTTTTTGTCCGTCTACACTTGCAAAGGGACTGGGCATTGGCTTGTGACAGAACACAGCTTGCATCAATTACTAACTTGCCATCTTATTACACAACAAGGTTGCCATAATGTGTTCTTACTTGTGGTCCTTTCCCTCCAAGGAGAACAAGGACTTTAGGTTAGCACATTGGCAGGGCCGGCCCACTATCAGGCAGGTGTCCTAGAGAGGCAGCTTCGAGGGGGGGGGGGGGCGGGGCAGCAAAAAAAGCAGGTCATTCAAAGATAAACAATTGATTCTGACAGCTTGAAGGGGGGGGGGGGGCAAGAGCCTCAGGGTTTGCCTAGGGTGCCAACATCTTGAACCAGCTCTAGGGCCGGCCCTGCACACTGGGCCATAGAATACCTGCAAAATGTTTGTTTGTGTCTCTAGGGGTAATGGATTGTAGCCTCTGAACATCCATTGACATGTAATATACCAGCTATCTCTTGCCTTCAGGTCCAACACCCTTTGACATGCCTTGGCAAAGGGTAGATGTACAGCAGAGAATCCTCCAGGCCTGAAAAATGAATTAAAAAAATAAAGCCATGCTAGTATTTCAGTATCAAGTTTACTAGGTTTGCAAAATGCAGTAGATGCATTAAGGTTGACTGTGCTTAATATCCCTCAGAGCTGCCAACTAAGGACTTCAGCATTTGATCTGGTGGAGCTGAAATAGTAACTATAGCACATGCTTCGCCCTTCTTGGAGTTGTGCCTTGTAGTGCAGCTGTGTTTAATCAGTCAGCCTATATAAAGACCTTAAGCAATTTAAAGGCACTTCCAGTTCATACTGCTAGACCAGTCCAGACAAGCGGGTTATGCCCCCCTGCCAGCAGATGTTGGAGACAGAGAAAAAACACTCCAGAGCTGCGATTGGTTGGGCTCTGGGTGACATAGGAGTGCCCCTAGAGGCCCAATCAGTATTTTCTCTGTCTCCAGCAGATGAAGGTGTTAAACAATCTTGTCTCTTACCTGGATGCACTCAGAGCACACAAGAGGTGTTTCTTTGAGTTTCCCAGGTCCCCCTCTCTTACAGCTGTATTGCTTTTAAACTATAGTTAGTGACAATACAACAGGGTCTGAGCTCCTGATCCTTAGATCAGTGCAGCTCCCCATTATAATCAGCTCCTAGCCTCTGCCACAGAGCCTGTGTAGCTGGGGGTGGATCAATCTATTAAATTTTTTGCCATCCAGTCACAGTTATAATTTTTACAGCATCTTTAGAGCATTTCCCTGCAAGCCTCTACTTCTCTGCAGCACAGTGAGTACCTGCTTGGGTTCCCTTGCAGCGATTTTCTTACTTACGTTTTTTTAACGGCACGGGGATCACCGGATCTGTACTCCTCTTCTCTCCCCCAGCAATTTCACCGCATTTTTGAGGTTTTTAGAGCTTAGGAAACTTTTATTTTGCAGTTTTTCCTGTGCTGGCGGCCATTTTGAATCGGGAGAAATTTCTCTTCAGTGTGTTTTTTTGCGGGAACAGCTCTGGGCAGCCATTTCAAAGCATTTAACATGCTGTGAAGGCACAGGGCGTTTCAAAATCCCTTTTCCCTGAAGAGTTTTTTCCCTAAGCCTACATTGATTTTTGTTTAAACAACAAAAAAAAAGGTTTAAGCCTCTGCAATGCCTGTTTCTCTGCACAGGTGCATTGTATGTAATAAGAAGCAGAAGGAGTTAATAGATCGCTTGTGTTCCACGTGTATGCTGCATCCAGGAGAATCTTCTTCCTCCATACCCACTGCACTGCCAACTTGGGACATCAGCGCCTTAACTCCTCCCTCCTTAGAGCCCCTGCAGCCGGGTCTACCTGCAGAAAGGACTCAGTCAGCTCCCATTTTTCTTCCACAGCCGCTGGAAGCCACAGCAGTTTCAGCTGACAGTGAGTTCCTGACGCTCTTCCGCCAGGCATGGCACCTGTGGCGTTCAGAGTCTTTTGGAATATCTCCAGCACCTGCCCCGGTAGCAGACAGACATGGTGGGGTCTCAAAAGCGGTCCCATAAGACCTCAGATCTTAAAGCAGTACGTCCTCCCAGGAACGTTGCATGTGGCTTGCAGGACACTACGGATATCCAAGAAGACCTTAAATCTTCGGAGGTGAGCCCTGATTTGTCAGAGAAAGAAGATGGGGATATTCTCCATCAGCGAAGAATCAGGCTGACAGTTCAAGAGGACTCTCAAGATATCAGACTTTTTCGGAAAGAGGAGTTGCTGGCCCTAATCACACAGGTGATAGTCGCTACACCTCGCCGACACGCCTGATCCACAGAGTTCCCAAGCTCTGTTGCAGCTGGATCCTATTTTGCAAGGTATTCGTAAACCTTCCAAAGCCTTTTCCTTTCCAGCGGAATTGCAGCAAATGGTATTTCGGGAATGGGACTCTCCAGATTCTTCTTTCTGCACCGCACGTCGTATTGGTCAGTTGTATCCTTGGTCTCCCACTGACTTCGACCGTTGGCTGACATACCCGAAAGTGGATGCTTTGGTGACCGGGGTCACTAAGCATACAACTATTCCTGTTGAGGACGGAGCGGCACTCTGAGACCAACAGGACCGTAAGGTCGAGAGCCTACTTAAGACAGCTTTTTCGTCCTCCACTCTTTCCCTACAAGCTGCGGTTTGTGGAGGTTTGGCGGCTCGAGCCTCCCTCTGATGGATTCAGCAGCTTACAGACGAACCAGAGTTGACGCATCTCGAATCAGTCGCTGCATTCCTGGCAGATGCCTTTTATGATCTTCTACGACTGTCAGCTCGTTCTGTGGCGGCAGTGGCTAGAAAATGGCTATGGTTGCGTCAATGGGCCTCTAAGACCTGTTTGTCTAAGTTGCCTTTTAAAGGAAGACTCCTTTTTGGCGAGGATCTTGATAAATTGGTGAAAGATCTGGGAGAGGTGAAGCCACGTTTACTTGAGGACAGGCCAAAGACATCCTCTAGTCGTGAATCTCGATCCCACAGTTTTCGGCGATTTTCTAAATCTCAGGATTCACGAAGATACTGCGCTTTTAAGCCAGGTGCTTCTTCCGCTTCTGCCCATCGCTTTGGACAGAGCTCAGTCCTTTCAAGGAGCCCGCAAAGGAACAGATTCGTACTCTGGCCCAGGGAAGTTCCCTGGAGCCTCCCGTTCTTCCCACTGACGGGACGGTCCGCCCACTCGAGATCCTTCCGCCTGTAGGTGGACGGTTGACCCTTTTTTTCTCGACAGTGGGCACTCATAACTTCAGATCGATGGGTCCTTGATATAGTTTCTCACGCCTATTCTCTCGAATGTTGCCGACCCATTCATGATGTCTTCATGGTCTCTCCAGGATGCTCGGTGGAAAAACGAGTAGCCATTCAACTACTGTTCAGAGGCTTCTCTCCTTAAAAGCCATTTGTCCAGTCCCTCCGTTAGAAAGAGGGTTAGGCCGTTATTCCATCTATTTCGTGGTGCCCAAGAAAGAGGGCTTTTTTCGTCCAATTTTGGACCTCAAAGGCATAAATCGCAGCCTTCGAATACCTCACTTCCGGATGGAGACCCTACGGTCAGTCATTCACTCAGTACGCCGGGGAGAGTTTCTAGCATCCTTGAATCTCGTGGAAGCATATTTTCATATTCCCATTCGAGAAGACACCAGCATTTCCTGCGTTTTTCAGTCCTTGGCCAACATTTTCGGTTTCGGGCAATGCCCTTTGGCCTAGCCTCAGCACCTCGAACCTTCTCAAAGGTGATGGTGGTTGTGGTGGCAGCCTTATGCAAGCAGGGAATCAGAATACACCCGTACTTGGACGATTGGCTTATTTGCGCGGACTCCCTTCCAGAAGCTCGCAAAACTGTTTCCATAGTAGTTGCCTTCCTACAGCAGCTCGGTTGGGTGTTCAACCGCACCAAAAGTTGCCTCCATCCGTCTCAAGAGTTCGAATTTCTCGGAGCACGCTTCGATACCTGTCAAGGGTGTGTATTCCTGACTCAAGCATGTTTCCTACAGCTGGCTTCTCAGCTCCGAAGCGTTTTGGCCCAAAGAGCCCCCCGGACATGGGATTACCTCCAAGTCCTGGGATCCATGGCCGCCACCATCGAGCTCGTGCCTTGGGCAAAGGCTCACATGCGCTGTCTACAGGCCGCTCTACTTTCCAGATGGTCCCCAGTGACAGAAGACTACCAGACCCATCTCCAGTTACAGCTGCAGGTCCGCCGCAGTCTACAGTGGTGGCTTGCATCTCACAATCTCCTCAAGGGAGTACCATTGGAAAACCCATGTTGGATCTTGCTGGCAACCAACGCCAGTCTGTCCGGATGGGGAGCGCACTTTCTCACTCACTCAGCGCAAGGAACTTGGATGACGTGCGATGGACGATCAACAGGCTCGAAGCAAGAGCAGCTCGATTCGCCTTACTGAAGTTTCAGTGGTTCCTACAGGGTCAAGCGGTTCGGATCCTATGTGACAATGCCACTGCAGTGTCCTACCTCAACCGCCAGGGCGGCACCAACTGCACAGGGGTATCGAAGGAGATGTCCCTTCTCTTCCCTTGGGCAGAAAGGAACCTTCAAGCTCTCTCAGCACAGCATATAGTAGGGACCAGCAACGTGAAGGTGGATTTTCTAAGACGACACACACTCAATCCCGGTGAATGGGAACTGGCCCCACAAGCGTTCCAGACGGTAGTTCAGAACTGGGGGCAGCCGAAAGTAGATCTCATGGCGTCAGCCATGAATGCGAAAGTTCCGATCTTCTTCAGTCGCTGGAGGGAACACAAATCTCAAGGCATAGATGCCTCATTGCAGCCATGGCCGAAACACCAGTTACTCTATGTATTCCCATCTTTGCCAATGATCGGAAGAGTCCTGCAACAGATCAGGGAACACCAGGGTCCAGTAATCTTAGTGGCCCTGGACTGGCCCCGAAGACCATGGTATGCCGATCTCATAAGACTATCTCGAATCCCTCCTCTGCGACTACTAACTCCCTTCGGACTTCTCAGGCAAGGATATATCTCGATGGAAGATCCAACTCCCTACTTGCTTACGGCTTGGCTCTTGAATGCCGTAGATTAGCCCTTAAGGGTTACTCTTCCAAGGTAGTATTGACACTCCTCAATGCTTGCCGTTTGTCTACATCGTCAGCATATGCTAGGGTGTGGTGAGTGTTTGAGTCCTGGTGTACTCAACATCATCTTTTTCCTTGGAGTACAGAAATTCCACACATTCTTGCCTTTCTTCAGGAGGGCCTCGACAAAGGCTTAGCTCTTGGCACTCTACGGGCACAGATTTCAGCGCTGACATGTTATAGAGGACCGATTCGTGGTCGTTCTCTTGCGTCCCACTCTGATGTGTCGCGTTTTCTTAAAGGAGTCTAGCTTCTCCGCCCTTCGGTCCGTCCACTTGTCCCTTCTTGGGACCTTGTTTTGGTACTATGGGCCTTGATGTCTCCGCCCTTCGAGCCTCTAAAGGAAGTTTCCTTAACAGATTTGACACTTAAGGCAGTTTTCTTAGTGGCAATAACTTTGGCTCGTCGCATTTCAGAACTACAGGCCCTCTCTTGCAGGGATCCTTACTTAACATTCTCCGCAGAGGGAGTGTCCCTTCACACTGTTCCCTCATTCTTGCCTAAAGTGATTACTCCTTTTCATGTCAATCAGCCTCTTTTGTTGCCTGTCTTTTCAAAGGAGCAATGTTACGGACGTTCTCCAGGACCAAGCAGGAAGTCAGTCCTCACTTATGGGTGACGGCGCCGATGGAGCCTCCGTGTGGAGCATTTCCCCAGCTTTCTAAGAAAGCCTTTGGGAATACTGCAAGCATGCGCGGTCCCCTTCCCGCCTAAAGGTGCCATCTTGCTCAGTCTCTCTGTTTCCGTGGAGCCCATCGGACATCTGTCCGAGTCACCCGGAAAAGTTGATGGTTTTTCGAAGATTTCTTCTTCTTTTTCTCAGAGTTCGACGCCGGTTCCCCTTCCCGCCAGGTTCGGTACACCGGTATCGAGCCGTTTTCTATTTTTTGGTTTTTGCCCTTCGTGGCTGGCGTTCGCGCCCTTTTTTCTGTTTTTCCCTGGAAGGCCGGTCCTTTGACCTCGCGGGGGCCCTTTTTTCCCCGATGGCTTCCAGTGGTTTCAAGAAGTGTGATTGGTGCAAGAAACTAATGTGTCTCACCGACACACACGACTGCTGCCTTCGGTGCCTCGGCCCGGATCATGATCCCCCCCTGTTATCCAAGTTTATACCCCTGTTCGATGTAAAACCAAACAGAAGTGTGTTTTGGTCATTTTGTTATACTGTGAACCGCGCTGATGCCGAATAGTGCGGTATATAAGCAACTGTAATAAATAAATAAATAAATAAATAAATAAACTGCGCATGCGTGCAGTATTCCCAAAGGCTTTCTTAGAAAGCTGGGGAAATGCTCCGCACGGGGGCTCCATCAGCGCCGATGTCACCCATAAATGAGGACAGATTCCTGCTGCTCCTGGAGAACACCTGTTACAGGTGAGTAACTACTCTTTCCAAGAATCTCCGGGCAGTTGATCTCAAAATGATTCTCCTTCCCTATCTCAGTCACCAATTCTTTTTGCAAGACCGACCATCTTTTTGTGCTTTTTGCGGGACCGCACCGAGGTATGGCAGCTTCAAAATCTACTATCGCCAGATGGATGCGCCGTACCATCGAATCAACCTATATTCTGCAAGGCAAACCAGTGCCTGCCGGTCTTCGCGCACATTCGTTTCGAGCTCAAGCTATGTCTTTGGCCGAGCAATCACACATAGTCCCTCTTGATATTTTGTCGAGCGGCAGCCTGGTCTTCCTTGTCTGCTTTTGTCCAGCATTATTGCCTGGACATTCAGGCATGTGAAGACAATCGTTTTGGGACTAGTGTGCTGTCAGCGGCGCTCTCTGCCCACCCTGGGATTCATTAGCTTGGGTACTTCCCGCTTGTCTGGACTGGTCTAGCAGTATGAACTGGAAGGAGAAATTTCACTTACCGTTAATTTCCTTTCCTGGAATACTGCTAGACCAGTCCAGAACCCACCCCATTGTCAGTATCACGACTGCTGGTGCAGAGGAGCTGACGTTCTTCTTACTTCAGACATAAACAATTGCATATTCCGGAGAACATCCACAACAGTGGATTCAGTTTTTTTTTCTCCAAGGAATGATGTTTGATCCTTCTCCACCCTTCATGGTTCGAGTTGAGGGTTTTAATTGAATTAGTTGTTACCTGTACATTGTTGAGTTGGTTAGTCAGGTTTTCTCCTTATGTTGGTGCTTGTCAAAGGAATACTGACTAGGTCATCTAGGGGCACTCCTATGTCACCCAGAGCCCAGTCAGTCACAGCTCTGGAGTGTTTTTTCTCTGTCTCCAACATCTGCTGGCAGGGGGGACATAACCTGCTTGTTTGGACTGGTCTAGCAGTATTCCAGGAAAGGAAATTAACGGTAAGTGAAATTTCTCCATCTGCAGTTACCCATTCCCATGTCCTGTGCATTTGTACCAGAACTTGTGCTAGCTTGCATAGCAGATTTTCTTAAACTTGGGAGTTAAAACTGAACTCTTCTGGGGATGGAATGTAAAAGGAAGCAGAAATATAGCTGCTTTTATCTGCAAAAACGTGAGCTTGAAAGATAATTTTGGCATTCTTATGACAGCATTTGAAGATATGCTGGAAAATCCTTTGAACAGCACCCAATGGATGAATGATCCAGAAACTGGCCCAGTCATGCTTCAGATATCTAGAATCTTCCAGACATTGAACCGGACGTAAGGGGTATCCTGACCACTCCAATCACCACAGTCGTACTTCTTGCTGTACCCTTCTTTGAAGTTTCCTGAAGATGAAGGGTGTGGTAGGGAAACGATATAGCTATCAGTGTTTCAATAGGAGCTTGGCCTTGGTGCTTGGGACAGCAGTGAGTGAGTAGCTATGGCCAGCAGGAAGGAAGCTGCCTTGTGGAGCTAGTACTAGTAGAAGTGGTTTGAAGACTTTATGCTTTAAGATGTTGTTCAGATGAAATAAAGGATAGGATGAGAGAACAGTGATAAAAACCATGACAAATTCATTTATTGTTTAATTTTTTTGTGGGGAGAGACAAAGTTAATGTGATAAGTTGGCACCACTTGAATTTAAAATCTTGGTTTTTGGTCTGGTTTAGAGACAGACTGAAAAATCATGACCATGTTTGTAAACCCACACCCATTATCTGAGCATTCCCCCTCAAACGGGGTTTTAGCTTATTGTGATCATTGATCATGGTTTGATAAACTCTGCCCAGCAAGCTGTAGATAACGGGAGGAGTTTGCATGCGCTGATCATGATCTGATAAACCGCACCCTCGGGTAAAGGCCTAAACATTAGGGGTTTGCAATTGCTGATTACAATCCGGTAAACTCCACCTGCATAATGGGTGGGTTTTAGTCACTTTGCCAGATTTTTTTTTTAATGACGTGTCTCTAGTCTCATTAGCCAAATATCTGTAGCAGTAGTTTGCCATCCTGTTCATATGAAATATTAAACAGAGAATTTATTAAGGGGCCGTATCCTTCCAAAAAAAAGAATGGTGGTACTCCTGTATAAGATGTTTGATTTTGTACATGCTTAGAATGTCTTTCGAGATGTTTTTTGCTTTTAAATTCAAGGGTGTTTTTTTAAATGAAAAGAAAATATACACCTGAATACTTGGTTGCCTTCCGCACCCGTTCGTTATAATAAATGTGCATAGAGGCCATTTTTAATTATTATTTCTTAACTTATTTTAACATAAAATAGAAAAACTCTTACTGAGCTCCTTATTTGGTTCTGCCTAGTAAGAATCTCTGATGACAAGGAACGTTGTCTCTCCAAAGTATCATCTTCTGTGTCCTGTTAAAGTGACAGTCTGTGTTAACTTAATTTTAGTTCAGCTAGCATGTGTCAGTAGTTGGCGTGTAGTGCTGCTGAATGTTGCTGTGTACTGTAGTTGATTATTTTTTTGTCCAAAATTATGTCAGTGATAATATGTTTTATAATAATAATACTCAAAGGCCACAGTATCTATCTTGCTTCCAGTTGCAGTTTAAATGAAATTGCCACCATTTAAAAAAGAGCTGCAGCTGCAGCCCTGCGACTAGTCGGAGAAGCGTCTACACACCACCACTAGGTTCTAATTGGTGAACAGAGAAATGAAACTAAATAGGTGAGGGTTGTAGAGGGTAATGCATTTCTAAATTAGCTTCCTTACTTCATGCCTATTGCTTCAGGGTATAGCATTACTCAGTAGCACTATACAAGCCTGTTACTGACTAGTTGAAAAATTATGCAGCTAATGTCAACATCTTTAAGTTTGTCTAACTTGTATCTGGCTAATGTTTACAGAAGGTCACCAACCACTAGATACAGGGTATTAATTGTTGTGCATCTCTCTACAGTGTTAAAGGACAGCCCCCACACTATCGAGATGGGCAGACCAGGAGCCTAGTCAAGTGTGCATGCCTTCATGGCCAGACACTAAGGGGTGGCAGATAGCACGTGCTAACATGTAATAAACATGCCATTTGTCTGTACAGTATCTTTAACGGTACATTCTGACTTTTAAGCGCATCATCACATACCTCCTTCACATGTCTAAAGAAGGGAGCATTGTCTGGAAAGCTCAAATATATCACACTCTTTGGCGTATTGGCTACAATGAATCTTTAGTAATGAGTCGAGTTGGCATCAGACTGCTTATACTGCTGGGCATAGGAAAATTACATGCAGTGGCCAAGCATCCCGATTTTACGGCAGGCTAGTGTGTGCTTCAGAAATCCAGGAAGTCGCTTGCACCTGGCAGGCTTGATAGGCATGGAAGCTGTCCTTTTTAAGTTCTCTGCTCTTTGAATTGACTCTCTGGTTCTTAAAATCAACACATGGTTTTTAAAACTGCACTTTTTAAACGTGTACTATTCAGTACTTATTCTAATTTAAGCAAAACACGTAAATTAATTTCTCAATGAATAAATTGTAATATTTTTTCCCTTATTTTGTTTTCTGTTTATTTCTATATTATTGAAAAATGTCCATGTTGTATAATGTTAAAAATGAACATTTTGCCTAATTGCATTAAAGATGAAATATGTCTTGTATCTAGTGTCTATGCCAACATTGTAACCGTCCTTGTCTCTGCAGACTGCTAGATGGATGATCATGTCAGGGAACACGCTTTTACTTCATGGTACATTATTGAGAGCTTTATTTGAGGTTTTTCTATATTGTCAGTCTTTTTTTATCTGGACCTTGTGAGACTACCAAACATTTTCTGTAGGCTTTACAGCTGAGAGCTTAAGGTCTAGCCAATGGAGGTTACCATGCCTTGCCCTAAATTTAAAACTATTTTGCAGTATCCACCTGTAACATGTAACTTGTCGCTCTATTGAGCTTTTCTTATCATCCACAGAGTGACGCTTAGAGGCATGTTTACTAAAGGTTAATGTGTGGCAATGTCTGTTGTTAAGTGCCATCAAGTCTGTGACGACTCATGGCGACCCTCTGGATAGTAGTCCTAAATTGTCCATTTGATACTTGTGGTCATGGCAATACATAACGCACATTTACAGATGTTACTTTGCGGGTTACCCTTTTAGTCAACATGCCCCTTGGTATATATTTTCTAACGTGAAGTTACACTCCAAATTTTAGTCTTCTAATTTTTGACTACATTAAAAGAGAAGGTAACTCAGAGTGGTGGTTTCCCTGATCTGTAATGCTGGTCAGTATGGCCGGAAGTATTGCTAGGAGCGTCTAAGCCTAAGGAGTGTTCAAAAGCTTAATTTGCTTATTTCTCCTTAAGAGTGTGATGAAAAAACTAAAAGGAAATTGGGGAGATTTAATAATTGTATCAAGGGGCAAGCAGTCTCTTAACTGGTCATTGTGCTGCTCTAATAATATAATATTTTGATCATGTGATATCACTAGTATTAGCACTAAGTTTTAAGGGGCCACATTGTCTTTTTACCTTATTAATCTTAATTCTTTAATGGATGAAGAGATTAAAAAATGTCAGGAGGTGATCAATAAGCATCATTTTTTCGGCCAGGCTGATCCAGTCCTGGTCTTTCTGCATTGCATGCACAGAATTGGAGTTCTGATTTCCCCATCCTAAGAAAAAAAATGGAACCAGCTTTGTAAATTTTGTATTTGACAAATAATTTTAGCAGACACCAGCAAGTACTCAACAAAATGCATTGGATGGTGATGGATTTTCTTTTGTTGTTTTAAATGATTGACAACCAACAGCTTGGAAAGAGAGAAACTACAATCTTGCTTTCTTAACTTGTATAACGAAGGGTCGTGTTTACTAAAGGGTTCATTTTAGAAGCTCTAGTCATGCTTTGGCACAAAGACATCTCCAAAGCCATTTTAGAAACTGGCTCGGGGGACATCAAAGTCTAAATGGGGGGCACGGAGGGAGCATGGCTGAGGCATTCCCAGGATTCTGGGCAGCCCTGCCTGATCTCGAACGTCATGGATGTCCGGCATCACGTCCAACACTAGACCTGCTGCAGGCACAAACGAGCATCTGAAAAGTGCTCGTTTTAGCTGAAAAATATCCAGAGAGTATAGAGAAGAAAACACTCCCAGTACTCAGCACAATGTCAGCGACAGGAGCAGTGGGATTTGAACCTTAGCTGCGCTGTTCCTGACCCACTACTCTAAGCATTAGGCTATCCGAGATGTCCGGGTTCTGAAAGACGGTTCTGGGGATGTCTGTGTAGATGCTCCTGCAGGTGTCCACATTGGGCACTTCTGCATTTGTGAAATCATGTCTGTACCTGAACGTGCCTGCATATTTTTTTCAGATGTTTTGGCTAAAATGTCCCAGCTTGCACTTGGACATCTCTTCTAAAATTCCCCTCTAAATGTTTGCATGTGCTGCCTGCCACCATGCTCATAGAAATATCATGGAAGCTGCAGATGATACTGTGTGCTAACGTTTTGTAAATGTGGCCCAAAGAGTTCCTGGTATGCAGTACCGGCCCAAGGGTTTCTGCCACCCTAGGCAGAAATCCCGGCCCCCCCCAGCTGCTGCTGATTCCATCTTGGGAGTGGGAGGCGGGCTTTTTGCTGCCGCTTTTGGAAATATTGCTGCTGCCCCCCCTGTAGAAAGCTGTTCTAGTGAAGTTCACATGCAGTAGCAGATGGAGCAACCCAGGAATGCTCACCTGGTGGCCATGCATGGCTATGAGGAATACCTGTACTTTCAACATATAAAGAGCAATTTCATTCTACTTCCGGTGACACTGCCAAGAAAACCCAGGAGCTTCTGGGTTGCCAGGAGTCAGGACTGACTCGAAGGCACACATTGCATTTTGCAATAATCTTGAGGCATAGGGAGGAATGTTTATCAGAGCCAGCCATTTGCGTCCGTCTTTCTAGTCCTCTTCATATCAAAGATGACAGTCATTTCGCAATAGTAAAACTTGTTCTGCTTTGTAAGAACGGCAATGTGCATGTGTGTGTATATGTGTGTGTGTGTATATGTATATGTATAGTCTAGCATGAATGCCTGTTGCAGAATCCATTTGGATTAGTGTGTGGTTGAATAAAGTCTCTCGTGAAGAGCAAGTAGATGGCAAAATATTTTGCGTTTATGTACCATATGGTTCCCTTTTTGTGACATCACATCTCAATGTATCTGAAGATGATTTCAGAACATTATTTTGTATAAGTAAGGTAGCTGCATTTGGACCAGTATCAGATGCTTCAGCCTTGAAGACAGGAACATCCTGTTGATCTGCTTGGCACTCTGAGCTGCTCCTGCTATTGTGATAGAATAAACACAGCTAGGAAGAGAATACTGCATCTTTATTACACAGTCAAGTATATTAACATAAGAACATAAGAAGAGCCACCAAAATGGTAAAGGGGATGGAAGGATACTCCTATGAAGAAAGGCTAAAAAGGTTAGGGCTCTTTAACCTGGAAAAGAGACGGCTGAGGGGAGATATGATAAAAGTCTATAAATTAATGAACGGAGTGGAACGGGTAAACGTAGATCGATTGTTTACCTTATCAGAATATAGAAAGACTAGGGGACATGCAATGAAGCTACAGGGTAAACTATTTAAGACTAATAAAAGAAAATATTTTTTCACTCAACGTGTAATCAAACTCTGGAATTTGTTACCGGAGGATGTAGTAAAGGCTGTTAGTGTAGCTGGGTTTAAAAAAGGTTTGGACAAGTTCCTGGAGGAAAGGTCCATAAACCATTATTAAGAAGGGACCCAGGATATCAATGCTTGACCCAGTACAAGCATTGTGGAACCTGTGTCTTTTGGGGAAACTGCTAGGTACTTGTGACCTGGATTGGCCACTGTTGGAAACAGGATACTGGGCTTGATGGACCTTGGTCTGACCCAGTATGGCATATCTTATGTTCTTATGACAGAGACAGTATTGTCCGAATAGTGCTGCTGAATATCTCCACAGACGACCCTGACGCTATCCAGTTAGTGCCAAGGTGGTCTGTGGGCAGAGCTAGGTCGGTGTAGCCACTCTCCGGCTAACGGCTGTCCTTATCCAGATAGCAGCAATTTTCAGGCTGCTTGAAGATATCCAGATAGCGGTTGAAAATAGATGCTATCTAGATAAGATTGGCACTTATTTGGATAGTGGCTATGCAATCCGGATATTCAATAGAAGCCACTATCTGGAGACTGTAGTCTCTGAATAGCTCCTTTGAATATTGGGCTCTTTGAAAATAGGCCCCAACATGTTATGGGAATTTGGCATGCTATAACTGTACTTTGCTCAGAATTAAATGCAACGGCTGACTCACTGGCTTAATGTTAGCACTGTGGGCTGCCATGAGGAAAGATCTGGGTTTGATTCCCGGCTCAGGTCTTCAACTCCCTGGATCAGTTGAGGGATATTGTTGAGATAGCATTCTGTATGGGCAAGCAGGATAAGTGCTTACAGATGGGCGATGTCAGCAATGGAGCCCCATGCAGGAATCTCATCTAGCTCCTCCTAGAAACTTTTAAAGTGATCCCTCACTGCATGCATATTTTCACCTGACGCTACTACATTTCATCTTCAGTCTTCCATTTTTCACAGAGCCCCACAGATCTTTTTGGCAGCAGTCTGCTGTGGTATTCTACAATTTCTTTTCAGCTGTTTCGTAAGTGGCCTGTCCTGCCACCATTGTTGCTGCATGCTTCTCCCTTTTAATTTTCCTTAATTTCGTGTTTTTCGGTTTTAAAGTTTCCTTTCTTTTTCTCATCATGTTGCTATAGGCTGCATTTAGGCCTCAAGTGTTTTGGCCATGATAACTTTTTTCTTCCATCAAAATCGAGTTGTTCGAAAATAGCCACAGCAAAATTAGAGTGATGTCTCCAAAACTGACCAGTGAGGTTAAAAAGTGCACATAATGCCTTAGGACCTTGACTGTTACAGACATACAATGGTGCTTGCAGTGCTTGGGGCTTGGCCATTAGCCGTCTTGTGTGTTGTGTTCACAGATGGACAAGGATAGGGCTTCAGGGTCAAGAGAAATAGTACAAATATATATTTGACACTGAGAAGACTGATCATAATCTTCAGCATCGAGACTGAGCCATGGCTTCTAGAGTTGCATCCAACACTAGTGGTGCATCAACATTAACGGACTCTCTAGCTCTGTCATAGATCTTCCTGGCATTAGACCTCCACCAATAATGCCCCGTGGAAGGATTCAGCCTCATCCTCTAAGCAAAGCCATTGAAGACTGGAGATGGCACGCAGCGGGGCATCGGCATTAAGATTTTTTACAGCTTGATGTCAAGAGCATCAAGGTTTTGGATGAACCCCAGCACTTGAAGCAACCTCTGTGTGAGGACTACTCATCCTTCTTTGCTATTGGAGGGGCTGCACCAGCCTCCAAAGAGCCAAGACTAGCCTGTTGGTACTTCCCATCAAATTCCACAGACGTAGGCTGAATCTGCTGCAGGCCTTAAATCTTTGTCCACGGAAGCCCTCAAGGAGTAGCTCATGAAAGTGAACAGAGGATGACTGTTCTCTTTGTGAGACTGCAGCTTTGATAGCATTGCCTGTGGTGCGACGGCACATTGTTTATTGTTTATTTACAACTTGATATACTGCCCCCCATTACATCGGGGCGGAACATTGAACCCATCCTTGAAGCCCGGGGGAGAGGAATTGTCATTGAGACCTTGAAGAGCCTCGACACTGGCTCCTGCCTGTCTGATATCACACTCCAGTGCTTTGGGAGATGATTGCTTCCTGTGGCACCTGATGAATAGCTCTTGTACTGCGTGGCATAGAGTGGTATAGAAAGTTTTAAATAAACATAAACATGTGCCTCCCTGGCAAGACAGAGGTCAACCCATGCAGACATCCCTTGAGTATTTATTCGAGTTGGATTCTGAGTACTCCTGAGAATCTGAGTTTGAATACTTCTCAGAAAAGAGGTCTCCAGAGCTTCCCTTGGATCCCACCCCTCTTCATGAGCATCCACAAGTCCCTGCCTGGGGAGCTCACTTTCCATGATTTTGCTAAGGAAATGGCCAAATTCATTCCATTTCCATTAGAGATGGAGGCGCAGCCTAGGGCTGAAGAGTTGGCTGTCCTCCAATATTCCATTATCCCCAGGAAAAGCTGTGAAAGTGCTTGTGCATTGCATCCTTCAGGGGCTGCAGATGAAAATGTAGGAGACCCCAGTACTTCCATTCAGAAAGAAGATTGACTATGAATAGAGGAGTCAGAAGTGGCAGGCCATGTGTGCCGAAGCATATAGCTTGCCGCCGAGCTGTGCCCAGCCCCACCCTTAACATTGCTGCTGGAATCGGCGGTAGTGTGGCTCAGTATGGGGGGGGGGCACAGCTGGGGCTTCTGCCTAGGGTAGCAGAAATCCTTGGGCCAGACCTGCATGTACTCGCTGTATCTCCCTAACAGCCTATTACTTCCCCCTTCCCCTCCTCCCAAAAAAAATCCTACTTCATTAGTATCTGCCAGTTGCGACACTTTTGGTTTACCCTTTTCCAGGCAGCCAATAGCTAGGGAATCCCATGTGTGAGCATGTATCCTGCTTGTCCACAAAGAAAATCAAGTTACTCGTTTGTAGCAAGTATTCCCTGTGGACAGCAGAATATTCACAATCTTCCCACCTCTCTTTGGAGCTGTATTCTACTAAGCAGGTTACCAGACTGAGATGAGGTGCGGCAGGCAGGACTACTCTAAAACCTTCTAGAAGAGCAGAAAAGTTCCCACACAGGGGTCTCTTGGTGATGTCACCCATGTTGAGGACTTATCCTGCTGTGTCCATGGAGAACACCTGCTACAGATGAATAACTTTGTTTTCAGTCTCTTGGAGGGGGGAATGCAAGGGAAGGAATCACAATTATTGTATAACGTCAATCCCCAGTGGCTGGATTTAGAGCTCATGATTGCAGGATTCTGGAAAGTGATTGAATAAAGACGGTTAGGTGAGGATATAAAAATCCCTGGATAGTTGAGTGAAGAATCATGGTGCTGGAAACCAGCTGAGGTTCTAGTGCAGCCAGAAGCACCAGGGAAAAGGAGGGAAACTGCTGGGTTAGAAAAAGTGGGAAGCGTAAAAGACTTGCATGCAGTTAAAGTAGCAGGTCATAGCCAAATGCTTCACCAGGAATCCATTGATTTAGCCAATTGGTGTTCATATCTGTTGTTAAAAATTCATTCTGTATCCATGGACACAGCACAGTCTGTAAGTGGGTACAGTCCCTTCAGTTGCTCTTCTGCTTGTGCCTAGTTCATTTCAAAATGTATAGCCCTCTGTGACTGGAATTCTGTCAACCTACCATAATCT
Organism: Ichthyophis bannanicus; assembly: GCA_033557465.1. NCBI lineage: Eukaryota > Metazoa > Chordata > Amphibia > Gymnophiona > Ichthyophiidae > Ichthyophis > Ichthyophis bannanicus. The sequence continues at coordinate 4,256,424 of JAWIIG010000034.1, forward strand.
AATAGGTTGGCTTCGCTTCAGGTATGAATGAATTAGTTCTGAGATGTTTTCCAGTCCTTGAATCCCACCAGCCTGTCCCAAGATATGAGACTAGGAGTCTTTTGCTGTGCTTTCAGAGCACTTGGCTCTCATTCATCTTGTCTAGCCACACTTTTTCTGGTTCTCTGCGTCATGTTTGTAATCTCTTCGTGTCTACTCTTCTGTTCATTTAGTCTCCTGGTAATGCCCGATTGCGCCTGAGCAAGGCATCAACTTTTGTCCTCCCTGTATTTAAAATAATGTGATGAGATTTAGGGACCCCAGTGCAGAAATGGCAAGAATTTGTTTTGCACTGGGTTGATATGGGTTATTCACTACTACTACTTGTGTATAGGAACAAATTAGTTAAAGAGCTATTGTAGTGAGGGTAAGCACCACTGTAGTCCATGCATTTAAGGGCAGTTTACAATAGAAAAGGTGTACTATGATGAAGCTTTGATTAACATTACCGAGGTGCTGGTAAAAACTGGAAGGAAGAAAGCTGGTAGCAGTGGTTTAAAGTGTTTTGATAATCCTCTTATTGCCACGTAGGGCTCTTAAACCTGTTTGTTCTGCATGCATCTGTTCCCTTTCCATAGTCTTCCATATTCAGAGCTTGGCTGGTCATGCAACTGTGCTGGTGGCAACAGTACATTCTGTTCCTGAGAATCTGTGCAGTGCCGTATGACATTCACTGTGCATGCACATAGTGATCCATTTGAGCTGCAACCTCAAGAACTGCATTATTTTCATTTTATTTTCTCACTGATGTTCATATTTTCTTCATTTTATTCAGCAATGTTTTAAGCGTGTGTCAGGTAGCCTGACCCCCCCCCCCCAGGCCCGCCCCTAACTGGCTCAGTGTATCCCTAGCTGAGGAGGCTTGCCACTAGGAGTCTGAGCCGGGGTTGAGAGACTGACCTCATCCAGGGGAGGTGGGTGGGTATGTGTGGCTGATGTATCCTGTTGTCCACGGAGAACACTCATTACAGGTAAGTAACCTCGCTTTCTCCTAGGACAAGCTGTATGCGTCAGCCACATCTGGTGCCTCCCAAGTTGCATGAGTCACGTGTGTTGTGGTGAATGAAGGAGGAGGGCCTAGACCCATACCATGATGACAGTGCAGCTTGACATAGCCAAAAAGACTTTAATACATAATGTGCAGTAACCGGAACCTTGTGACATGTAACTTCAACATCAAAGTGCATGTGTAAACAGTAAACAGAACTAGTACTTAGCATCGTTAGTAGGTCCACTTAATAAGGCTACTTTGACGATAGCCCATGGCTACCGACCACTTGTCAACCAGTACTCTTGGTTCACTGGGAGCATAATGTAACAAATCCGACTGCCACACTTAATGTGGCCAACCCGACCACGGCTTATGACTATCATGCGTCTGGGCAACAGCGTTGTAAGGGCCCGGCCTGAGTCAACCTCATGTGTCTATGGCCCCGCGTCTGCCTTGAGGTCTAGGCAGTAGTGCTTCTCGAAGGTATGCACCAAGGACCAGATGGCAATTTTGCAGATGTCAGTGAGGCACGGAGTGCAGGTTGGCGATGGTAGTGGCCAGGGCTCAGACATTGACTGAAGCCTGTGCACCTGCCCTGTCACAGCAAAAGGTGATGCAGTCGGAGATCCATTGCGACAGAGTCCTCTGTGGTGACAGGACGTCCAGGCCTGTTGGAGTCGAAGGAGATGAAGAGCTGCATCTCTTGGTGCATGGGCTCTGTTCTGATGAGATAGGTGCACAGGGCCCTGACTCAGTCCAGTGTGTGCAGTCTCTGTTCCTCCAGTAAGGTGTGCGGCTCTGGGTAGAAAGCGATGAGCTCTATTGTCTGGTTGATGTGGAATGCTGAAGCCACTTTTGGTACGAACCTCGAATGGGTTCAGAGAGTTGGCCCGGTCATGTCGTAGCTGTGTGTACAGAGGGTGGGCCACAAGCGCCTGCAGCTCGCTTATCCTTCTGGCTGAGGTGATGGCGACCAGGATTAGCATCTTCCAGAAGGCATATTTTAGAGGCTTTGACTGGAGGGACTCAAACGGCTCCTGAGTTAGCTGGTGCAGGACCATATTCAGGTCCCATGGTGGTACTGAGGGACACACTGCTGGGCGTAGGTTGGCCGGCCCTGGCATGAAGCGAGTAACTAGGGAAAGCATGGTGAAATCCAGGAAGTAGGAAGTTGAAATCCAGAACTTCCAGGATAGCGTTCTCCGAAATGCTTCCTGTTCCACGTGCAGGACCCAAAAGACAGGCAGAGCTCCGGAGTCTCAATGCATGGATGAGACAATGGTGCAAGGATGAGGGTTTTGGATTTGTTAGGAACTGGGGAACATTCTGGGGAAAGGGGGGGCTCTTCCGAAGGGATGGGCTTCACCTTAAACAGGATGGGACCAGACTGCTGGCATTAACCTTTAAAAAAGAGATAGAGAAGCTTTTAAACTAGAAAATAGGGGAAAGCCGACAGTCACCCAGGAGCGCATGGTTCGGACAAAGGTATCCTTGAAGGATACTACCAAAAACAGTGAGGTTCCAAAAGGGAGTATAGTAGCCCAAATGCCCTTGAGTAAGGAGCAGACAGAGCATAAAGATTCCCAATTACCCATGCCTACCAATAGCCAGATTAATATTAATAAAATTAATAAAATACAGTCACTAAAATGCTTGTATGCCAATGCTAGAAGTCTAAACAATAAGATGGGAGAATTAGAATACATAGCACTAAATGAGAGGTTAGATATGATTGCACTCTCAGAGACATGGTGGAAGGAGGATAACCAGTGGGACACTGTGATACCTGGATACAAACTATTTCGTAATGATAGAGCTGAACAAATTGGTGGAGGGGTTGCACTCTATGTTAAAGAGGGCATTGAGTCAGAAAGGATTAAAGTTTTGCAGGGAACACAATTTGCTGTAGAATCTCTATGGATTGAAATTCCATTTATGAAAGGGAAGGTGATGGCAGTGGGAGTATACTATCGACCGTCTGGCCAGAATGAACAAATGGATGATGAAATGCTCAAAGAAATCAAGGAAGCTAACAAAAGCCACAACAGAGTAGTAATAATGGGTGATTTCAATTACCCCGGTATCGACTGGGACAGTCTCACAGCAGGACAAGCTAAAGAGAAAAAATTTCTAGATGAAATAAATGACTGCTTCTTGGAGCAGCTGATTCATGAACCGACCAGAGGGGAAGCCATACTGGACCTAGTCCTTAGTGGAACGCCAGATCTGGTGCAAGAAATAAGGGTGTTGGGACCACTTGGCAATAGTGATCATAGTATGATCATGTTTGATTTAATCAGTGGAGGACAGATAGTAAAGGAATCCACAGTACTACCTTTTAACTTTCAAAAGGGAGACTATGATAGAATGAGGAATATAGTTCGGAAAAAACTAAAAGGAGCGGTTCCAAAGGTTAAAGACTTACAGCAAGCTTGGGTGTTATTTAAAAATACTATCCTCGAAGCCCAGACCAGCTGTATTCCACGCATTAAGAAAAGTGGAAGAAAGTCCAAAAAACTGCCAGCATGGTTTAAAGGTGAGGTCAGAGAGGCTGTTGCTGCCAAAAGAGCAACCTTCAGGACATGGAAAAAAGAGCCAAATGATGAAAACTGGAAACAACACAAGCACTGGCAAGTTAAATGCAAAGCATTGATAAGGCAGGCAAAGCGGGAATTTGAGAAGAAACTTGCTACGGAAGCAAAAACACGAAATAAAGACTTTTTCAAGTACATTCGTAGCAAAAGGCCTGTGAGAGAGTCAATTGGACCATTAGATGATAGAGGGGTAAAAGGGGCAGTAAGAGGGGACAAGGCTATAGCAGAGAGACTGAATGAATTCTTTGCTTCGGTCTTTACTGAGGAAGATGTAGGGATGTTACCCAAGACTGAAGTGGTATTTAAAGGTGATACTGCAGAGGAATTGAGAGAAATATCGCTACACCGGGAAGATATATTACAACTACTTGATAAACTGAATAGTAACAAATCACCTGGACCGGATGGTATACATCCCAGAGTGTTGAAAGAACTGAAATATGAGATTGCAGACCTGCTATTGGTAATCTGTGAACTTTCATTAAAATCATCTGTAATACCTGAAGATTGGAGGGTCGCCAACATAACACCAATTTTTAAAAAGGGTTCCAGGGGTGACCCGGGAAATTACAGACCGGTGAGCCTGACGTCAGTACCAGGGAAAATGGTAGAAACCATCATAAAGAACAAAATTACACAACATGTAGATAGCCATGGCCTAATGGGAGACAGCCAACATGGCTTTAGACAAGGAAGATCTTGTCTTACTAATCTGATCTGTTTTTTTGAAGGTGTGCATAAACAGGTAGACAAAGGTGAGTCGGTTGATATAGTGTATCTGGACTTTCAGAAAGCTTTTGACAAGGTCCCCCATCAGAGACTTTTGGCAAAGCTAAAAAGTCATGGGATAGGAGGCAGTGTACTATTGTGGATCGGGAACTGGTTAAAAGATAGAAAGCAGAGGGTAGGGCTAAATGGCCAATATTCCCAATGGAAAAAGGTGAATAGTGGAGTACCCCAGGGATCTGTACTGGGTCCCCTACTTTTTGACATATTCATAAATGACCTGGAAAAAGGAATAACTAGTGAGGTTATCAAATTTGCAGATGACACAAAACTGTTTAAAGTTGTTAAAACCCAAGAGGATTGTGGAAAACTGCAGGAGGATCTGGATAAATTGGAAGACTGGGCATCCAAATGGCAGATGAAATTTAATGTGGACAAGTGCAAAGTTATGCACCTAGGAAAGAACAACCCACACTATAGTTACACGATGCAAGGCTCCACATTAGAAACCACCACCCAGGAAAAAGATTTAGGAGTCATCGTGGATAACATGTTAAAACCCTCCGCCCAGTGTGCAGCGGCGGCCAAGAAAGCAAATAGAATGCTAGGTATCATAAGGAAAGGGATGGAGAATAAAACAAAGGATATTATAATGCCTCTGTATCGCTCCATGGTACGACCGCACCTTGAATATTGTGTGCAATTCTGGTCACCGTATCTTAAAAAGGACATAGAGTTATTAGAAAAAGTACAGAGAAGAGCCACCAAATTGGTGAAGGGGATGGAAGGCTACTCCTATGAAGAGAGTCTAAAAAGTTTAGGGCTCTTTAACCTGGAAAAGAGACGGCTGAGGGGAGATATGATAGAGGTCTATAAATTAATGAATGGAGTGGAACGGATAAACGTGGATCAATTGTTTACGCTATCAGAATATAGAAGGACTAGGGGACATGTAATGAAGCTACAGGGTAAACTATTTAAGACAAATAAGAGAAAATATTTCTTCACTCAACGTGTAATCAAACTCTGGAATCTGTTACCAGAGGATGTAGTAAGGGCTGTTAGTATAGCTGGGTTTAAAAAAGGTTTGGACAAGTTCCTGGAGGAAAGGTCCATAAACCACTATTAAAAAGGGACCCAGGATATCAATGCTTGACCTAGTACAAGCACTGCAGAACCTGTGTCTTTTGGGGAAACTGCTAGGTACGTATGACCTAGATTGGCCACTGTTGGAAACAGGATACTGGGCTTGATGGACCTCGGTCTGACCCAGTATGGCATTTCTTATGTTCTTATGTTCTTATGGATTCGTCGTTGACACGGTCGTGAAAAGCTGCAATGATGGAGAGGTGCACCCAGATGGACTGCATTTTGAGTCCATTCTCAAAGAGGGTACTGAAGTATCGGAGGATCTTGGTGACCAGGCAGGCCATAGGTCCAGGCCTTGTGAGGAACACCAGGAGCCAAAGAGTTTCCATTTTAGGCCATAGCATTTTCTGGTGGAGGGGCGTCGGGGGCAAGGATCATTTGTTGCACCTCTGTGGTTAAGCTGAGGGTGTCTAGGGTGCACCATTCAATCTCCAGGCTGTCAAGGCAAATGCTGTGAGGTTGGGGTATAGGATGATGCCATCTTCCTGAGTGATGAGCACCACCCTGCAGACTCTCGTGGAAGAGGGCCTCAAGCGCCCTGGTGGGGGGCACATGGCCAACCAGCTTAGGAACGGGAACCACATCTGCCTCGGCCAGTGGGGTGCAATGAGGATGGCCCGAGCTTGTCCTGAACTATCCGCTGCCCTATCAAGGATATAAGTGTAATGGGTGGAAAGGTGTACACCAGAGAGCACCCCCCCACCCCCCCATGATACGTCAAAGGTATCTGAGGCTAGGCTGTTCAAGGGCGCTTGGAGCAGAAGTGAGGGAACTTTTTGTTGTCCTTGAAGGTGAAGAGGTCCACCTGCGGGTGGCCCCAGCGTTGGAAGAGGGTCTCTGCCACCTGGAGATCCCGCATCCATTTGTGCGGGTCCTTCTGGTGGCTCACTTTGTCTGCTAGGGTGTTTTACATGCCTGGTAGGTAGGATGTCTGAAGCAGGCATTGCTTGGAGAGGGCGAAGGCCAGATTCAGAGTGCTTCCTTGCAGAGGGCGAGGGACCCCACATCTCCCTGTTCATTGAGGTAGAACATGGATACCTGGTTGTCCATCTGGATGAGGACTGCCTGGCCAGCGATATGCTGCTGGAAGGCCTTCAGCGCTAGTCGGATCGCCTGAAGTTCCAGTATGTTGATGTGATGTGTTGCGTCTGCCCTGCGTTTTGGTTTCCTAGACCATGGGATGCTGTTCCAAGGGTTGCAGAGCAGAGATGGCATCCATCTGTCCAAGAAAGGTCAACGCATCTTTGGTAGTAGACTGGCTAATCTACTGAAGAGAGCTTTAAACTAGATTCGTTGGGGATGGGTGAAGAAAGCCCCCAGGTAAGTGATACATTAAATACCTTTATGGAAATGGGTAACAGGGGTAACATATGGAAAGCAGTGTGTATTAATGCCCGTAGCATGGGGAATAAGATCCCTGAAGTTGAAGCTTTGGTGGGAGTGGCTGACTTGGATTTAGTGGCAGTTACAGAAACATGGTTCACAGAAAACCATGATTGGGATATAACTATACCTGGCTATACTTTATTCAGAAAGGACAGGGTAGGAAGAAGGGGAGGAGGAGTGGCACTATATGGAAAAAAATACTATTAAAGCTTTGGAATTACAGAGCTTAAAAGGGAGAGAGGAGGCATTGTGGGTTAAACTAGAAAGAGGGAAAGAGAAATCTATTTGCATTGGTGTGATATTCAGACCTCCCTCACAAGAGGAAGAGGTGGACAGAGTTAATTGAAGACATACGCAGCATTTCTAGGAAAGGGGAAGTGCTACTGATAGGAGATTTCAATATGCCAGATGTTGATTGGCACATTCCTGCTGCAGTATCATCTAGAAGTAAGGAGATCCTGGATTCTCTACAGGGAGAACTATTCAGGCAATTGGTAACAGACCCCACACGTGAAGGGGCCATACTGGACTTGGTGCTTACCAATGGTGAAAGTGTTTCTGATGTTGTAGTGGGAGATCATTTTGCATGCAGTGATCACCAGATGGTGTGGTTCAGTATTAGGGCTAGGGCTGTTAGAATCCATTCCAAGGTGAGGATCTTAGACTTTAGGAAGACTAATTTTGCGAAGATGGGCCAATACCTCAGGGAGTCGTTAGTGGGATGGGAACAGCTGGGGGATGTAGAAAAACAGTGGGCAAAACTGAAAGGGGGTATTTTAAAGGCAACCAACCTTTTTGTTAAAATGGTAAATAAAGGCAAAAGGAACAGGAGACCGCTATGGTTTTCGAAGGAAGTAGCTGAAAAAGTGAAGAAAAAGAGGGAGGCCTTCATGAAATACAAGAGATCACCGAGAGAGGAAGACAGGCATCTGTATTTGGAAAAACTTAGAGAAGCTAGCAAAGTAGTCAAGAAGGCAAAAATTCAAAAGGAGGAGGAAATAGCCAATGCAATAAAATGGGGGGATAAGACATTTTTCAGACATATTAGTGAGAAGAGGATGGGCAAAAGTAGTATTGTCAGACTCAAGGGTGCAGGGGGGGAATATGTAGAAGCTGATAAGGATAAAGCGGAATTGCTTAACAAATATTTTTGTTCTGTGTTCACAGATGAAGAACCAGGAGCAGGACCTCAGAAAACATCCACAAATAAGAACAGAAGCGAGGGACATCTTGAACAATTTTCAGAAGACTGTGTTCGTGAGAAACTAGCTCAACTTAAAGTAGACAAAGCGATGGGATCGGATGGGATACACCCTAGAATACTGAGGGAACTTGGGGACATTCTAGCAACTCCACTGACTGACCTTTTTAATGCCTCGTTGGAGTCGGGAGTGGTGCCAAAGGACTGGAGAGAGGCTCATGTGGTGCCTTTACACAAAAGCGGAAGTAAGGATGTGGTTGAAAACTACAGGCCGGTTAGTTTAACTTCGGTGGTGAGTAAATTATTGGAAACGCTGCTGAAAGAGAAAATAGTGAGGTTTCTGGAGTCCAGCGGATTACAGGATCCGAGGCAGCATGGATTCACCAGAGGCAGGTCTTGTCAGACAAATCTGATTGATTTCTTTGACTGGGTGACCAGGGAGTTGGACTGAGGGAGAGCTCTAGATGTGGTGTATTTAGATTTCAGTAAAGCCTTTGACACTGTTCCTCACAGGCGACTTATAAACAAACTGAGCACCCTAGGGATGGACCCTAAAGTTTACTGCTTGGGTTAGAAATTGGTTGGGTGGGAGGCGACAAAGAGTACAAGTAAATGGAGCTCACTCTGAGGAGAAGGATGTTACCAGTGGTGTGCCCCAGGGATCTGTCCTTAGTCTGATTCTTTTTAACATCTTTGTTAGTGATATAGCGGAAGGGCTGTCGGGTAAGGTTTGCCTCTTTGCAGGTGATACCAAAATCTGCAATAGAGTAGACACCCAGGAAGGTGTAGATAACATGAGGAGGGATCTAGCTAAGCTTGAAGAATGGTCTAGAATTTGGAAGCTGGGATTTAATGTTAACAAATGTAAGGTCATGCATTTGGGCTGCAGCAATCCAAGGGAGCAATACAGTATAGGAGGTGAAGTACTTTGGTCCACTAAAGAAGAGCGGGACCTAGGCGTGGTTGTCTGATGATCTTTAAAGTAGCTAAACAGGTAGAAAAGGCGACGGCAAAAGCTAGAAGGATGCTTGGGTGCATACGGAGAGGAATGGCTAGCAGAAAAAAGGAGGTGATAATACCTCTGTATAAGTCTTTGGTGCGACCTCATTTGGAGTATGGTGTGCAATTCTGGAGACCGCACCTTCAAAAGGATGTGAACAGGATGGAGTCGGTGCAGAGGGTTGCTACTAAAATGATTAATGGGCTTCATTATAAAGCATAGGAGGACAGACTTAAGGATCTTAATATGTACACCTTAGAGGAAAGGCGGGATAGAGGTGATATGATTGAGATGTTTAAATACCTCCGTGGCATAAATGTTCAGGGAGAGAGCCTCTTTCAATTGAAAGCAAGTTCTGCTACGAGGGGACATTGGATGAGGGTGAAGGGAGATAGATTCAGGAGTGATATGCGGAAATATTTCTTTACAGAAAGAGTAGTGGATCCATGGAATAGTCTCCCAGTGGAGGTGGTAGAGATGAGGACAGTAACTGAATTCAAAAAAGCATGGGACCAACACAGAGGATCTCTAAAGGTAAAAAGTGGACTGTTGTAGTTGTTGTTATGGAAGGACAGACTAGATAGTCCATGTGGTCTTTTTCTGTCATGTTTCTATGTTTCTCCAGGACCAAGCAGGAAGTCAGTCCTCACATATGGGTGACGTCGGCGCCGACGGAGCCCTCGCGGAGCAATTTCCCCAGCTTTCAAAGAAAGCCTTTGGGAATTGCAGCGCGCATGCGCGGTCCCCTTCCTGCCCAAGGGTGCCATCTTGCTCAGTCTTCTTTTGTCCGCGGAGCCCTACAGACGCTGTTTGTGATCACCGCTGAAAAAGTTGATTTTATTTACTATTCTTTTCTCGGTTCGACGCCGGATCCTTTTCCCGCCCGGACCCGATACGCCGGTATCGAGTCCGTTCTTTATTTTTTCGGTTTTTGTCCTTCGTGACTAGCGTTAGCGCCATTTTTCTTTTTTCACTGGCAGCCCTGTCTTTTGACCTCGCAGGGGCCCTTTTTCCCCCGATGGCTGCCAGCGGGTTTAAAAAGTGTGATCAGTGTAAGAAACTTATGTCTCTTACCGACACGCACGACTGCTGCCTCCGCTGCCTCGGACCCGATCATGACCCGATGATCTGTGGTCCGTGTGGCAAAATGTCCTCAAAAGCGTTGAGGAGTCGGCAGCATCAAAGAGAACGAATCTTCTCTGACTCCGCGTCCGGCCGGGCCCGGACCTCGTCAGAGGCTTCGACGTCCCGGGACTCCGGTCCTGAGCATCGTCGGAGTTCCTCTGAGCGGGGGTCTCCTGCCCGGAAACATCATAGGAAGAAGAAACCTGTGTGGGCGTCGTCGGTGGACGCTCCTGGTTCCTCGAGGGCCAGGTCGCATAGCCCCGATAGCCGTCCCGGGTCCTCGGAGTCGGAGAGACCTTCGAAACATCCTCGTCTCGAGATGGAGTCTCCTGGACACGTGAGTACTGTAGTCCTTGTGGACTCGCCTCCAAAGGAGCCGCCGTCGGGGCCCGAGTCGGGGGCTGCTGGGTCTCCTGAGCTCGGACTCAGGTTGACGGCCTTGGAGAGCAGTTTCGCTGCCTTCATGGACCAACAGCGGGCATTGATCGGTGGCCTCGCCGGTGCATCTGCCCCGACCACCGGGACGTCGACGTCCAAGTCGACCCCGGAGACCAAGCCGATCCTCGAGTCCATGCGAGCTCGAGTCGATCCTCGGTCACGGTCTCCCTCGGCCTCCCGTTCGGGACCGAGGTCATCGACGCCAGCCTCGGTGTCGGGGCGGAGGGCATCGGTGCCCGCCCGACCGGAGCCGCTCGATTCCTCCTCTGTGGAGTCGGGCTGGGAGACGGAGGACGAAGAGTCCCCGGGTACTTTTCGGACTCGGTGTGTCCCATCGGGCTCGCCCGAGTCCGAACCTCGGTGACGGTCCCCCCCCCCCCCCCCGGAGGACACCCGGTTCTCGGACTTCGTGCGGGATATGGCCAAGGCCTTGGCATTCCCCACGGATCCCGAGGAGGAGCCTCGAGCCGAAGAGCTCGATGCCCTCCAGTATGACTCTCCCCCGAAGGAGGCCTTTACTGTACCGGTTCCTCCGATGCTGGAGCGACTTCTCTTCTGCATGTGGGAGAGCTCGGCGCCGGTGTTAAGCAAGCGGGTTGATTCCATTTATCGAGTCCGCAAGAGCCCCGGGTTCCAAAAGGCACAACTGCTGGTCTCTCCGAGGAACCTTTGCAGAGGTTCCAAGCCTTGTCCACTGGTATTCGGGAGTGCTCGAAGTTTATCTCTCGGCAGCCGGCCTCTCGTTGGAGGGTCGAGTCACGGCTCATCGTGTCAGGGCGAAGGCTGCGTCATTGGCTCATCTCCGCTCTGTTCCGTTGGCAGACATTTGCCGAGCCGCTACTTGGTCTTCAAGCCAGACTTTTGCGGCCCATTACTGCCTGGAGAGGGAGTCCCGCAGGGACAGTGCTTTCGGTCAGGCAGTCCTCCATAATCTCTTTGAGGTTTAGACAACTCCTACCCTCCGGCCCTGGTGTTGGGCTACCGGTCGGAGGCGTTTTCAGAGAAGATTCCTTCCTTCTGTGCTACTGAGCTAGAGGGAGCTCATTTTTCCGCTTGAGGTCTCCGGTAGCCTTAAGCTAGGGAGTCCCATATGTGAGGACTGACTTCCTGCTTGGTCCTGGAGAAAGAGTAGTTACTCACCTGTAACAGGTGTTCTCCAGGAGCAGCAGGAATCAGTCCTCACAACCCTCCCTCCTCCCCTTGGAGTTGCAGTCCTCTCATTTCGTTTTTCCTAATTTTTTTGCTGTCTTTTAGCTATGTTATCAGACTGAGCAAGATGGCACCCTTGGGCGGGAAGGGGACCATGCATGCGCGCTGCAATTCCCAAAGGCTTTCTTTGAAAGCTGGGGAAATTGCTCCGCGAGGGCTCTGTCGGCGCCGACGTCACCCATATGTGAGGACTGATTCCTGCTGCTCCTGGAGAACACCTGTTACAGGTGAGTAACTACTCTTTCTATGTTGTGTGCGCAGATGGCTTGTGTGAGCCCCCCAGTTGGTAGTGGAGGCATCTGTGGTGATGACCACTTGCGATGGGTGCTGCTGGAGGGGTCTGCCCTCCTGGAGGTTTCCAGGCGGGTCCACCATAGCAGGGACTGTGTGAGATTTTCTTGTCAAGGGAAACGCGTGTAGACAGTAGTTGGGTGTGCTGGTCCCAATGGAAGCGAAGGTGCCACTGTAGCTGGCGCATGTGCAATCTTGCGAGCAGTAGCACTTATGGCATCGTTGTCATGTGGCCCAGAAGGTGGAGGAATGTGTGGGCAGTGGCTAGGCTGCGACACTGGGCCAGGGAAATAATTGTGCTCACCTGGTGTGCCTAGGAGGTATGATCTGGCTTTCCTGGTGTCGATGTCTGTCCTGATGAACTCCATTCATTGAGTGGGGTGCAGGTGGGTTTCTGGTGGTTCACCAGGAAACCTAGGGAGGTCAGGAGGGATATATTCATATTTACTATTCATACTGTTAATTGTAAACTGTGCTTGATCCTTTGGAAAACGCAGTATAGAAATGTTCAATAAATAAAATAAATCCATATATTCTGCTATATTGCTGCCTGTGCCCCTTGTGGTGATGTAGCTGTGAGGAGTCAGTCATCGATGTACAGGAAGATGCAGACCCCTTGTTTGTGGAGGTGAACACCCTCTGTGATGGGGACAGTCCAAAGGGGAGAGCCTGGTACTGGTAATGGTTGCTGAGCACCTGGAAGCGCAAGTATTGTCTGTGCGACTTGTGGATAGGAATGTGCGTGTATGCATTCTGTAAGTCCAGGGCAGCCAACTAGTCCCCTGCCTGGATGAGGGGCTGTATGGATACCAAGGAGTACATTAAAAACTTCTCTTTGAAGATGAATTTGTTTAGCTTCCACAGGTCGAGCATGGGCTGGAGTAGAAGCCACTGTTGATCTCCCCTGACGGGACTGGTTCTATAGCCTGGGATGCCAGGAGCAAGCAGATCTCCACCTGCATGGCCAGGCAATAGATGCTTGGGGGGGGGGGGGGTGTCTCTGTGTTGGGTGGAGGATGCTGAACAGGTGGAACCTTGAATCTGATGCTGTAGCCCACCTCCATAATCCAGAGGACCCACTTTTCTATCATAATCCGTGCCCAGGCATCCAAGAAAGCTGAGAAGACACCCCCCCCCCCCCGCCCCAGGTCCTGGCTGGGGGTGCATTGTGAAAAAGAAGGGGTACTCTTCATAGCAGAAGGTGCAGCTTGCTCATGCTGTTTTCGCTCCTGGCAGTGCTTCTGCTAGTAGGGTGCCTAGTATGACTGTTGTCTGTACCTTGGGGTCTGCCATTTCTGTTATGAGTTGTTGCGCTTGAATGAGGAATACGACTTGCAGTAGTAGTTTCCTTTCCTGCTGCTGGAGCCGTGCTCGAGGCCCTCTTCTACGAGGGTTTGCAGGATGGTGCAGTGTTCCTTCATGTCGTTGACAGTGTCCTTGACCTTGTCCCTGAACAGGGAGTCCCCTGTACAGGATGCATCTGCTAACTGTCCATGACTGTCCTCATGCACGCCCGAGGTATGAAGCCAGGCTGTGTGTCTTGAGGAGACGGTTGTCCCAGCAGTACAGGCAGCGGTGTTGAAAGCGGTGAAGGACACTCATACCAGGTGCTTCGTGCATACATTGAGGTCTGCTAGGACTGCGGTGGTGGCTGTTTGGGATTCCGGTGGCAGGCCAGACACCATGTTCTTGAGGTTCTCTAGGAGGGAGTCCTGGAACATGGCATGTCGAAATTGGTGCGCTGCGATGCATGCCCCCAGAATGGCCCCTTGGAATACTTTCTTTCCCACGTCATCCAGGAGCTTGGAGTCCTTGCCCAGTGAGGCTTTGGCATTGTTGTGAGAGGACCAGATGCGTTTCAGGGCAGACTCAACCACCATGGATTGGTGCAGCAGCTGCGTTTTGGAGAACCCTGGAGCTAGCTGTACTTGTTATTTGAGGTAAAGTTGCAGGCACCGGTGGGTCCTGAGGCCAGCGTGAGCCAGAGCTGGATCAGGTGGTCCATGAGGCATTGGTGAACCGGTAGGGTGGCCACCATCTTGGGGGTGTCCAGGTACTTTCACTGCCACTGTGAGTGGAGCTCCTGCTGTCCTGACGTCCTCTGTACTTGCAGCGGCTCCTTCATCAGTCCCGGCAGCTGTTGCAGTCTCTCTGGCATCCCCGTGCTGTTTCCTGGTGCTGGCTCCTCCCTCTCCCCCCTCCCCCCTCCCCCCTCCCCCCTGTGCTTGCAGCAGCGAGGATCAGGTCCAGGGGATTCCCTTTTGCACTGACTAATCGGAGCGGGTGAGGAAGAACCTTTGGAATGGTGTCATCCAGGCATCCTCCAATCGGTGTCAGGGAGGTGGAACTACTGGAAGAGCAGTCACTGCCATGGTGAAGGACCACATAGCCGGACACACACATGGAGGAGGCATTCTGGTTTGCCCTCTCCTTCCCTATCTCCGCAGGAAGCTGTTTGGTCTGCATAGCGGCAGAGGGCACAGGAAGCGCATGGCTGAGGATGGAGGCCTGGTCAGGTTGGTCCAGATCATCCGTTGATGCGGTGAGTGCCATATAATACTGCAGCATGTGGCTGCAGGATTTTCTCCGGGAACAAGCAGGAAGTCAGTCCTCACATATGAGTGACATCGGCACTGACGGAACACTCGCGGAAGCATCCCCCCAGCTTTCAAAGAAAGCCTTTGGGAGATGCCACCACGCATGCGTGGTCCCCTTCCCGCTCAAGGGTGCCATCTTGCTCAGTCTCCTTTTTTCCGCAGAACCCTTCAGACGTTGTCTGGCTTGTCCCCGGAAAAAGTTGATTTTTCTCTCCGAGTTTCATACTCACCTCCAGTATCGCACCAGTACTCTTCGTGCCTACTGACCTCATTGCTTCTGCATTTAGTTCAGTCTATTTTTGTAGTTTTCATTCATTTCTTTTTTTCTGGTGTCTTTATGCCCTTTTTCTCCCACTGGCAGCCCGGAGAGTCTTTGACTTTGCAGGGGTACTTTTTTCCCCCAGGCTACCAGTGGCTTTAAGAAATGTGATTGGTGCTCTAAAATTATGTCAGACACATACGACTGCTGTTTCCGCTGCCATGGACCAGATCATGACCTGGCAGCCTGCAGTCTCTACAAGAAGGATGTCTAGCAAGGCCCTCAAGAGCCACTAGCAGCAGCAGCAGGATAAGTTTTTTCCCCGAGTCCCCTGGTGCCTCCGAAGGCTAGGGCCTCATCTGAAATCCCGACATCTCAGGCAGAACCTCCCAAACCCGAACCTCGTTGTGGGTCCTCTGAAAGGGGGTCTCCCTCGAGGGAGCCCAGGAAGAAGAAGAAACCCTCAAAGGTGGCATCCTTGGACGGTTCCGATTGGCTGGGTGCTCCCCGGTCCCACATTCCAAGACGTCCGTCCGAGGCATGGGAGAAGGAGCAGTCTGCAAAGGTCTCATGAAAGGATTCGACTTTGGATAAGCCTCGGTCCCCAGACACCATTCTCGTTGAGAATTCCTCTTTGTGGGAGCCAGCGTCTTGTCAGAGTCCCTCGGTGCCTGCACCAAAGGCTGCGGAGTCTTCTGGTTGTGGTTGTTGTTGTTAAGTGCCGTCGAGTCGGAGTCGACTCATGGTGACCCTCTGGATAGCTATCCTAAATTGTGTTCGGTCTTCAGTCAGGCGGCTCATTGTTGACAGACTGGTACCCGTAGCTGCTGTTATTGTATCAATCCATCTCATTGCTGGCCTTCCTCTTTTACGTTGACCTTCTATCTTGCCAAACACGATGTCTTTCTCTAATGATCTCTCTCTTCGCATGATGTGTCCAAAGTATGAAAGTCGAAGTCTTGTCATCTGAGCTTCTAAAGAAAGCTTAGGTTTGATCTCCTCTAGTACCGACTGGTTTGTTCTTCGGGCAGTCCATGGTATACACAGTATTCGCCGCCAGCACCATAATTCAAAGGCATCAATTTTCTTCCTGTCTGTCTTTTTCACTGTCCAGTTTTCACATCCATATGATGTTATTGAAAATACCATGGCTTGAACAAGTTGAACAAGTCTTCTGGTATTTATTTTATTTTTATTTAAAGGGTATTTATATCCTGCCTTATCCTTCAATCAAGGCGGTGTACACAGCAAACAATCAATTTAAATTGGCATTTGTGTTCTCATGTATTCTTATACTGTACAGTGAATGTGTATGAGTGTAGGTAGATTGATTGGGGTGTGCTATTTACAGCATGAGCTTTTATACAGTGTTATGTACAATGAGCATGCGGGCAAGTCATTAGTCCGGGCTGGTGATCCCATTATGTGCTCAGGCCGTAGTGCTCCAAGAAGAGCAAAGTCTTTAGTTGCTTTCGAAAGTCCTTGGTGTCGTCTGTGATCGAAATTCATCAGGGAGTGCGTTCCACATTATAGGTGCCACCATTGATGGTGCTCTTCGTGCGGTAGACTTGCGTGCCTTTGTGTGGTCTTTTGGAGTGTTGATTGTGTCCAATGTGGCTCTCCTCCTAGGTCTTGTGTTGATGTTGGATTGAATGGGAGGTTGAAGGCTGAGTGCTGAGTTCTTGTGTTTGATTCTGAATATGTTTAGGATTGTCTTGTATTTGATACGGGAGCTGATTGGGAGCCAGTGGAGGTCTTTTAGTATGGGGGTGATGTGGTCTTGTTTTGATGATCCAGATATTATTTGTGCTGCCGTGTTTTGGGCCATTTGTAATGGTCTGAGCGATTGTTTAGACATGCCAATATAGATTGGGTTGCAGAAGTCAAGGATGGGAGTTATTAGGGCTTGACAGACTGCGGAAATGATCTTGCGTGAGGAGGGGTTTGAGGCGTCTGATTATTCTCATCTTGAAGTATGCGTTTTTGGTGGTCCTGCTGATGTGTGACTGGTATGGAGTCCAGAATGGCGACCCTGGAGCGCAGTTTGTCTGCGTTCATGGGCTAGCAGCAGGTGCTGTTTTCCAGCACAGCCGATTCATCCGCCCCGACCACCAGGCCCTCAACGTCCAAGACATCCCCAGAGGCTGAGCAGAACTTCAAGGTTCTTCAGCCTTGAGTCGATCCTTGGCTGAGGTCGCGATCCGAGACCTGCTCGTCAGGACCGTGGTCATCCCCGGCAAGTATACCGAGCGCCAGCCGCAGGGCATTGGGGGCCCCGAGGCCCACAGAGCAGCCCTCCTACGAGTCTTCGATGGATTACTCCAAGTGGAAGATGGAGGACGAGGAGTCTCCTGATACCCGTCGCCACCACGAAGTCCCATCTGACTCTCCTGTCTCGGAGCCTCGATGGCGGTCTGCGCCCGAGGATATGGGTTTCCTTGAATTTGTCAAGGACATGTCTAAGGCCCTGGCATTCCCGACCGAGTCGGAGGAGGAGCCTTGGGTGGATGAGTTGGAAATCCTCCCATATGAGGCCCCTCTGTGGGAATTGCTCACGGTGCCCATCCCCCCATCCTGGAATGGCTGATTCTCCGAATCTGGGAGACACCGGCTTCAGTACCAGTGGTGAGCAAACGGCTTGACTCGATGTATCAAGTCCGCTGGAGCTCGGGCTTCCAAAAGTCACAGTTGCCGCATAACTCCATGGTGGTGGAGTCGGCCATGCGTCAACTGAAAAGCCAGAAGATTCACTCCTTGGTGCCCCCCGGCAGGGAGGCCTGCACCCCGGACGCCCTCGGCAGAAGGTTCTCCCAGAGCTCAGTGCTCATCGGCTGCATCCAGGCCTATCATCCAGGAAGTCGCAGGTTTCTCAGTGGTCTCTACAAGGAACCCTTGCAGCAGTTCAAGAACCTGGTCAAGGCAGTCCGTGAGTGCTCCAAATCCATGTCTCGAGCGGCCTATGACTGGCTTGAGTCGGCGGCGGGTATCTGTGCATGCCGCCAAGCTTGGCTACAGTCATCCGACTTTGAGCAGTGGGTTCACGACAAATCGGTCGATATCCCCTGCCAAAGAGAGAACCTCTTTGGCAAACCCATTACCGACAAGGCTTCCAAGCTGGAAACCAAATTCACGACGAGGACCAGGCTATCTAAAAAGACCGCTGCCCCTCCCCAATGGAAGGGCTCGGGTAAAAAGTCCTTTTACCTGAGAAAGGGAGCTACTTAAAGAAATTACCCACCTTCTCCGAGAACAAGCAGGAAGTCAGTTCTCACATATGGGTGACGACGGTGCCGATGGAGCCCTCGTGCAGAGCAAATCCCCAGCTTTAAAGAGAGAGCCTTTAGGAGTTGCAATCACACATGTGCAGCCCCCTTCCTTCCCAAGAGTGCCATCTTTCTCAGTCTCCTTTTTTTCCGGGGAGCCCTACGGACTTAGTCCTTGTGTCCCCGTAAAAAAGTTGATTTTCTCTCTTTTCTCGACCGGTCGACACCGGTATCTCTTCCCGCCTTCGGTTCGGTACGCCGGTATCGAGTCCGTCTCCTCTTTTGTTTTTGTCCTTCGTGACTGGCGTTCACGCTTTTTTTCTTTTTCACTGGCAGCCTGGGTCTGCGACCTTGCAGGGGCCCTTTTTCCCCCGAAGGTTGCCAGCGGGTTTAAAAAATGCAATCAGTGTGTTAAACTCATGTCTCTCACAGATATGCACGACTGCTGTCTCCAGTGCCTCGGGCACGACCATGACCCGTCAGTCTGTGGCCCGTGTAGGAAAATGTCCTCGAAGGCCTTGAAGAGCTGCCAGCAGCAGCATGATAGGATTGTTTCCGTGTCCCTGCCTCCAAGAACCTGGACATCATCCGAGGCCTCCACGACTCGGGGAGAGCATTCCGAGCACGAGCAGCTTCTAGGTTCCTCGGAAAGGGGGTCCCCCTCAAGGGGAGCATAAGAGGAAGAAGTCATCTCCAGGGCTCTGACAAAACCTGTTTTACAGCAAAAGACCAAAAGACTAAGATGATGGTTAAGGGAGAGGGGACAACAGTCACATATGAGTGCACCAACAGATATATCCAAATAAGCAGGAATGAAATTATGAGTGTAAATGATAGGAGTATCTGCCTTTTCCAGTAGCCTTAACAGAAGAAGGAACTACTTGATTTGCAGCAAATGAAGTTAATCTTTCAAAGTCCAAAGCAATGTGGATTTCCTGGCATTCTTTCCCTGAAATTGGCAAGAAGTCTATTCCCATGCACATTACAATCCTGGGCTGTAAAATAGACTTTTCTCTTACATTTCAGACTCACATTATTTCTATTATTAAATTGCTTTATTTCTTAATTTGCTTTACTTTGGCCTTCCCCTATCTACTTCAAATAATTTACAGTTATTGCAAAATTCTGCTGCTAGGCTATTAACTGATACTATAAAATTTGATTGTATTATGCCCATATTATATTGTATAATGTTAAGTACCCTCATGTTAAATGTAACCCTTCAATTGTGCTATCTAAATGTTGTTAAATACCCTCATGTTAAATGTAACCCTCCAATTGTGATGTGACCACTTTGATTTTAGGATAAGGTGGTATACAAATCTGTTTAAATAAAAATAAATAAATAAATCATCGAGGGCGGTGTCTCTGGATGGCTCTGAGCGACCCGGCTCCTCCCGGGGCCTGTTGCGGAGCCCCGAGCACCGGCCAGGATCTTCGGAAAAGGAGCGCCCGGCAAAGATGCCTCATTGGGAATCTGAGCAGCCGAGAAAAGTACCAACTGTCTTCGTCGAGGACTCCCCTCCGGGGGAATCGGTGTTGGGGCCCGAGCCGGCGGCTGCGTAGTCTTCAGGACTCGAGTTCAGAATGGCAGCCTTAGAGCGCAGTTTCACTGCCTTCATGGAGCAGCAGCGGACGCTGATAGCCGACCTGTCCGGTTCCTCCGCTCCGACCACCGGGCCGTCAAAGTCAACCCCGGAGGCTGAGCCGATCCTCGAAGCCTTTCGGGCTCGAGTTGATCCTCGGCCAAGGTCTCTCTTGGCCTCCCGTTCGGGACTGAGGTCGTCGCCACCAAGCTTGCCGGCATCGGGGCGGTCAGCGCTAGAGCCCTCGATGCCTGACGAGCCCCCTGATTCCTCCTCGGAGGCGTTGGCGTGGGAAACCGAGAATGAGGAGTCCCTGGATACCCGCCGGCACAGGGATGTACCTTCTGATTCCCGGTATCCGAGCCTTGGAGAATGTCCCCTCCGGAGGACATGAGGTTCTTGGACTTCATGCGGGATATGTCCAAGGCTTTGGCGTTCCCCATGGAGTCAGAGGAGGATCCTTGAGCCGACGAGCTCAAGATCCTCCAGTATGAGGCCCCCCCTCGGGAGGCCCTTACTGTTCCCGTGCCTCCGATCCTGGAACGACTGATGCTCCGCATGTGGGAGACACCAGCATCTGTGCCAGTGTATAGAGTCCGCCGGAGCCCTGGATTTCAAAAGTCGCAGCTGCCGCACAACTCCATGGTTGTGGAATTGGCCATGCACCGACTGAAGAGCCGGAAGATGTACTCCTCGGTGCCTCCCGTCAGGGAGGCCCGCAACTTGGATACCCTCGGCAGAAAGTGCTTTCAGGGTTCAATGTTGACTTGTTGGATCCAGGCGTACCAGCTGTACATGGGCATGTACCTGAGGGACCTGGCGAAGGAACTTGCTGAGTTCTCGGCTGGTCTCTCCGAGGAACCTTTGCAGCGCTTCTAAGGCCTGTCCAAAGCCGTCCGTTAGTGCTTGAAGTTTGTCTCAGGCGGCCTATGGCGGGTTCGAGTCGGTGGCCCGAGTTGCCGCTGCTGGCAACTGTGCATGCCGCCAGGCTTGGCTGCAGTCGTCTGATCTCGAACAATAGGTTCAGGATAAGTTGGTCGATGTCCCATGCCAAGGGGAGAATCTCTTTGGCAAACCCATGACCGACAAGGCCACAGAGTTGGAGACCGAGTACATGATGAGTACATAGCTCTCCAAGAAGACCTCTGCCCCTTCTCGCAAGAAGGGCTCGGGTAAAAAGCCCTTTTACCCGAGGAAGGGTGCTGCTTATCAATGCTACCCCCATTTTCACGCCTCTCCGGCTCCCAACAGAGGCAGCAGGCCAAGGGACAGGGGCATGGCCCGCATAAGCAGAAAAGCCCCAGGCACCGGCTCTGGCCCCGGCCCAGCCTGGCAATGGCTTTTGACTCCTACAGCATGGCCACTCTTCCCATAGGAGAAAGGCAGATCACAGGAGGCCAGCTTGCTCTGTATGCCCACAGGTGGACAGCCATTACCACTGATGCCTGCGTCTTGCAGGTAGTCCGGTAGGGCTATCTTCATCTAGCCCAGGTTCCTCCTCACTATTTTCCAGGAGAGCCTATCAGGTCTCCCCTTCACCGGGAATTCCTTCTGAAGGAGTTAGCAGGTCTTCTCGAGGATCAGGCGGTAGAACCTGTGCCCCACCACTTGCAGGGAATGGGCTTCTACTCCAGGTACTTTCTGGTACCAAAAAGGACTGGAGGCCTCAGGCCCATCCTCGACCTGCGCAACCTCAACAAATTCCTGGTGAGGGAGAAGTTCAAGATGCTCTCCCTTGGAATATTGCTGCCTTACCTCCGCCAGGGAGACTGGCTATGCTCCTTAGACCTAAAAGATGCGTATACACACATCCTGATACAATGGGGGGCAACCACTACCAGTAAAGGGTACTCCCCTTCGGCCTTGCCTCGGCCCCCAGGGTGTTCACAAAGTGCCTAGCTGTAGTTGCCGCCTTCCTCAGGCTCCAAGGGGTCTTTGTATTCCCTTACCTCTTCGACTGGCTCATTAGAGGCATCTCAGCCACCAAGCCACAACTCGTACCATCCAGGTGCTGCAACACATGGGGTTCGTGATCAACTACCCCAAGTCCTGCCTCACTCCGACTCAGCAGCTGGAGTTCATTGGCTCAGCCTCAATACCCTTCAGGTGAAGGCCTACCTGCCTGCAGAAAGGGCAGGCAGACTCATGGCTCTAGCAAGGCAAGTGAGTCACAAGTCTTTGGTGTCGGCAAAACATTTCCTGCGCCTCCTCGGGCACATGGCTTCCACAGTACATGTGACCCCCGATGCCCGCCTCCACATGTGGACCACTCAATGGTGTCTCAGGGACCAGTGGGCTCAGGCCTCAGGTCACCTTTGGGACAGGGTCATAGTATCCCGATGTCTGGTACGGTCACTGGCATGGTGGCTCCAACCACATCACTTGGAGGCGGGGATGCCTTTCCAGGCTCCTCTGCATACGAGGGTCCTGACTACAGATGCATCCCTGCTGGGCTGGGGGGCCCATTGTCAGGGTTTCCGTACTCAGGGAGTGTGGTCCCCGAGCGAGAGGACCCAACAAATCAATTTCTTGGAACTACGGGCCATCCGCCTAGCACTAGAAGTTTTCAAACAGCTCCTGGCCCACGAATCGGTCTTGGTGCAGACAGACAACCAGGTGGCCATGTTCTATGTGAACAAACAGGGTAGGACGGGATCCCGTCCCCTATGTCAGGAAACCCTGGACCTCTGCTCATTCTCAGCCCGACATGGCATTCGTCTCCGAGCAGTCTTCCTGCTGGGCCAGGACAACTGGCTAGCCGACAGGCTCAGCAGGATTCTCTAACCCCACGAATGGCAGCTGGACTGCGGGGTAGCCAATTGCTCTTCCAGACTTGGGGGCAGCCGGTGATGGACCTATTTGCAAGTCCGAACAACCACCAGTTGCCCCTTTTCTGCTCCAGGTGACCTCACCCACACAGGGTGGCCGCCGATGTGTTTCTGATATCATGGTCCGGGGACCTTCTGTATGTGTTCCCCCCAACATCTCTGATAGCCAAAACACTGTTAAAGATTCTCCAGGACAGGGCCTCGGTCATCCTTATTGCCCCTCGGTGGCCCAGGCAACCCTGGTTCCCGCTTCTTCTGCAGCTGACGGTGGAAGCCCCAATCCCCTTGGGGTCCTCCCCACGTCTCCTGTCTCTGGAGGGGGGCTCTCTTCACATCAATCTCAGCTCCCTCAACTTGATGGTGTGGCTGCTGCAAGGGTAATTCTTGCTCCGCTCTTCCTTGCAAAGAACATTGAGGAGGTCTTGCTGGCTTCACGGAGGCCGTCAACTAGACAGGCATACGCCTTGGTGGCGCAGGTTTGCGTCATGGTGCAAGGAGCAGGATATAGATCCTTTCTCTTTTCCGGTAGGGGTGGTTCTGCATCTCCATCTCTCTGATTTGGGCTTAAAGTCAAACTCTGTTAGGGTGCACCTCAGTGCCCTTGCAGCGCACCACTTTTCAGTGGATGAGAAGCCCCTCTCTGCCCACCCCTTGGTCTCTCAGTTCCTGAGAGGCTTACTTCTCTTGAAACCCCCGGTATGCCCCCTGGTGACCGAGTGGGATCTGAATGTGGTGTTAGGGCAGCTTACTAGGCCGCCCTTTGAACCAATGGCTACCTGCCATCTATTTTATCTTTCCTGGAAGGTGGTTTTCCTGGTAGCACTCACATCTGCTTGGCGGGTGAGTGAGCTCCAGGCCCTAGTGTCGGAAAGACCCTACACCAGGTTCTATAGGAACCGGGTGGTGCTCCACACGCACCCCAAGTTCCTTCCGAAAGTGGTCTCCTCGTTCCACTTCAACCAGGAGGTGGTTCTGCCTGTCTTTTCCCAGGCCGCATGCCAGTCGGGCAGAGTCGGTCCTGCATACCCTGGACTGTAAGAGGGCATTGGCCTTCTATATCCAGCGAACGCAACCGCATCGGAAAGCTACTCAGCTTTTCGTATCTTACGACTCCAGTAAACTGGGGATGGTGGTATCTAAGCGTATGCTGTCCACCTGGGTGGTAGACTGCATTGCCTGGGCATACAGGGCAGCCGAGCTTCCTATGGAGGGTCAGGTTTGGCCCATAGGGTCAGGGCCATGGCGGCATCAGTGGCTCATTTGTGCTCTGTTCCTTTGGCTGACATCTGCCGGGCCATCACCTGGTCTTCGAGCCAGACTTTCGCAGCCCATTATTGCCTGGATAGGGAGTCCTGACGGGACAGTGCCTTCAGCCAGGCTGTATTCCGTAACCTTTTCGAGGTCTAGGCAACTCCTGCCCTCCGACCCTTCTGTGTTCAGGCTACCAAAGTGCTATTCCCTTAGTTTGGATTTCTATTGCGGCTGCTTGCGGCTCTCGTAGAGGGAGCCTTTTTTGGCTATGGGTTCTTGGTAGCCTATAGCTGGGGAGTCCCATATGTGAGCACTGACTTCCTGCTTGTTCCTGGAGAAAGCGAAGTTACTCACCTGTAACGGGTGTTCTCCGGGGACAGCAGGAATCATTCCCCATGACCCTCCCTCCTCTTGGAGTTGCAGTCCTATTATATTTTGCTCATTTTGCCGTCTTTTTAGGCTGTCATTTGACTGAGCAAGATGGCACCCTTGGGCGGGAAGGGGACCGCGCATGCGTGATAGCAACTCCCAAAGGCTTTCTCTGAGAGCTAGGGATTTGCTCTGCACGAGGGCTCTGTCGGTGCCGATTCCTGCTGTCCCCGGAGAACACCTGTTACAGGTGAGTAACTACGCTTTATCAGACCTCCCCAGCTCCCAAATGGTCAGCATGGCCCTCATAAGCAGAAGGCTCCAAAACTCCAAGCACTGGCTCCGGCCCAGCCAGGGGGGAGTTTTTGACTCCTTGAGCATAGCCTATCTGTCCCAAGGAGTTCAGCAGCCCACAGGGGGACGTCGGGCCCTCTATGCCCAGAGGTGGGCGACTATCACCACTGACTCCTGGGCACTTCTGGTAGTCAGGGAGGGTTACCTCCTCCATCTCACTCAGATATCTCCCCCTTATTTCCCGTGAGAGAGTCCCTCAAGTCTCCCCTCCACTGGGACCTTCTACTGAAGGGGTTGGCAGGTCTTCTCGGGGACAAAGCAGTGGAACCGGTGCCCCGCCACCTGAAGGGCAAGGGGTTCTACTCCAGGTACTTCCTCATGCCAAAAAGGACAGGGGGCCTAAGGCCCATCTTTGACCTGCGCAACCTCAACAAATTCCTGGTGAGGGAGAAGTTCAAGATGCTCTCCTTTGGAAAATTGCTGCCCCATCACCAGCAGAGAGATTGGCTATGCTCCTTAGATCTTAAAGATGCTTATTCCCACATCCTCATTCACCCCAACCACAGGCGGTACCTGAGGTTCGTACTGGGGGGCAGGCATTTTCAATACAGGTTGCTTCCCTTCGGCTTGGCCTCTGCCCCAAGAGTCTTTACAAAATGCTTGGCAGTCGTGGCCGCCTTCCTCCGTCTCTAGGGGGTCTTCGTCTTTCCTTACCTGGATGACTGGCTCATAAAAGGAGACCTGGCCTCAGAGGTGCAGCAGACCACCACACGCACCATCCAGATTTTGCAACACTTGGGGTTTGTCATAAACAACCCCAAGCCTCACCTCTCCCAACATAGTGTCTGGAGTTCATCACAGCAAAGATCGACACTCTCCAGTCGAAGGTGTTTTTGCCCAGGGACCTAGCCGATCGTCTCAGGACTCTGACTCTGGACATTCAGTGCCATCCCTCGGTGCCCGCTCGGCTTCTTCTGCGCCTCCTTGGGCACATGACCTGCACAGTCCATGTCACCCCCGACACTAGCCTCCACATAAGGGCGGTGCAGTGGTGCCACCGGGACCAGTGGTCTCAATCCACAGGTCACCTTCGAGACAGTCTCTCTGACCCACCAACTGGCAGACTCCCTGGTCTGGTAGCAGTGTCTCCAGCATCTCGAGACAGACATGCCTTTTCAAGCCCCTCAAGGGTCCTCACCACGGATGCCTCCCTGCTCGGCTGGGAAGCCCACTGCGGAGATTTCCGCACCCAGGGCAGCTGGTCACGAGACAAGAGCACCCAGCAGATCAACCTCCTGGGGCTCCGAGCCATACATCTAGCCCTGCGAGTCTTCTGTCACCACCTGCGTCACCAGCGACGCTCTGCATGCCCTTTGTCAGGAGGCACTGGCCCTCTGTTCGTATGCAATCCAACAGGGTATCCTCCTTTGGGCAGTGTATCTGTCGGTCCAGGACAACCTTCTGGCCGACAGGCTGAGCAGAGTCCTCCAGCCGCATGAGTGGCAGCTGGACCCCAGGGTAGCCTGTCTGCTCTTCCAGCTCTGGGAGGAACCCGTGATGGACCTGTTTGCCAGCCTGGACAACTTTCAGTTGCCCTGCTTCTGTTCCCAGCAAGCCCACCCCTCCAGGGTGGCAGCGGGCACGTTCCTTGTTCCATGGTCAGAAGGCCTCATGTATACCTTCCTTCCTACGCTGCTGATTGCCAAGACCTTGTTCAGGACCCCCCGTGACAGGGCCTCGCTCATCCTGCTCCTCGGTGACCCAGGCAACCGTGGTTTCTGCTGCTCTTCCAATTGACAGTGGAGACCCCCCATTCCCTTGGGGGCCGCCCTGGGACTCCTGTCTCAGGAGGGGAACTCTCTCCTGCACCCCAACCTGGGGTCCCTGTCGCTGACAGCGTGGCTCCTGAGAGGGTAGTTCTGGCCCCTTTCAGCCTTCCAACTGAGGTAGAAAACATTTTGCTGGCCTCTCGCAAGGCCTCTACCAGAAAGGCTTACGCCCTCAAATGGTGCAGGTTCTCGGTTTGGTACGCCGAGCACGGGGCTGACCCCTTCTCCTTCCCAGTGGCACTGGTGTTACAGTACCTTTTCCACTTCTCTCAATCCAGGCTCAAGTTCAACTCCGTTCGAGTACACCTTAGTGCTCTGGCGGCGCACCACCATCCGGTGGATGGTAAACCCCTCTCGGTTCAACCCTTGGTGACCCATTTTCTTCAGGGCTTGCTCTTATTGAAGCCCCCGGTTCGTCCTCCCGCAACCAAGTGGGACCTCAATGTGGTCTTGGGGCATCTCACTTGCCCGCCCTTCGAGCCTCTGGCTACCTGCCACTTTTGCTACCTCTCTTGGAAGGTGGCTTTCTTGGTCATGCTTACCTCCACTCGCAGAGTTAGTGAGCTTCAGGCCCTTTTGGTAGAGGTGCCCTATACCAGGTTCTACAAGAAAAGTGATGCTCCGCACGCACCCATAGTTCCTGCCGAAGGTAGTATCACCCTTCCATCTCAACTAGGAAGTGGTGCTTCCTACCTTCTTTCCAAAACCTCACTCCAGTTGGGTGGAGATGGTCCTTCACACCTTGGACTGTAAGAGGGCTTTGTCCTTCTATATCGAGGGTGACCAAGCATATGGTGGCAGACTATATCGTTCTCGCCTATGAGCAGGCAGGGCTCCCGCTGGAATGCCACATCATGACACACCGTGTCAGGGCCATGGCAGCCTCGGTGGCAAACTTGCCCTCTGTTCTGATGTTGGACATTTGCCAGGCCACCACCTGGTCTTCATTCCATACCTTTGCAGCCCATTACTGCCTGGAAAGAGTGTCTCGATGGGGCAGTGCCTTCATTCAGGCTGTGCTCCGTAACCTTTTCGAGGTTTAGGCAACTCCTACTCTTCGACCCTTCTGTATTCAGGCTACTGGAATGCTGGTTTAATCGGATGCAGGGGTCCTACTGTGGTCTGTGCCCACGGATAAAATTACTGCTGCTTGCTGCTCCCCATGAGGGATCCCCTCTTTTGCTATGGGCTTTCGGTAGCCTGTAACTGGTGAGTCCCATATGTGAGGACTGACTCCTGCTTGTTCCCAGAGAAAGCGTAGTTACTCACCTGTAACAGGTTTTCTCCAGGGACAGCAGGAATCAGTTCTCTCAACCCTCCATCCCTCCTCCCCTTGGGGTTGCTCCTTTACCATCTTTTCTTTTTGCCGTCTTTTAACTGTCATCTGACTGAGCAAGATGGCACACTTGGGTGGGAAGGGGGCCACACATGCGTGGTGGCATCTCCCAAAGGCTTTCTCTGAAAGCTGGGGGATGCTTTTGCGAGGGCTCCGTCGGTGCTGACCTCATCCATATGTGAGGACTGATTCCTGCTGTCCCTGGAGAACACCTGTTACAGGTGAGTAACTACGCTTTCTTGCTCAAGGGGACATTTTTGTGCAGTAAACGCAGTCCTCAATTTTGTGACTCGGATGCATCAATTGTGGGTGTCTGCACGGAGGGCACTTTTTAAAGCCAGGCTTAGGCATCGCTGTTTGCTGTCCCTTTTCTCCTCTTGCTAGAAGTTATTTCTTCTTTTCTTTTTTTATTAGCTGAAGAGCAGAAAACCATCTTGCTAGCAAAGCGAAAGAGACTAAATTGAGCCAGTTAGTCATGGGCCTGGGGGGGGGGGGGGGTCGAGCTACCTAGCACATGTTCAGAAAGGATCACCTTTCTGAACTCAGGAGAGCACTTCCGTCCTCGGTGCTGTTGGATGATGTCACCAGCTGTGGCTGGTGCATCCTGCTTGTCCTAGGACAGCGATGGCGAACCTATGGCACGCGTGCCAGCTGTGGCACGCGAAGGCCTTGCAGCTGGCACGCGGGAAGGTCCGCCATCGAAAAAAAAACAACAACCCTGTCTGCTGCCGTTGTCGGGGCCGCCGCGGCAGAATCGAGCGTGCCGCGGGGCCCCCCTGTACCCACCGGCAGAGCCTGTCCTCCCCGTAGCAGCTCTCTCTTTGGAGCTGCAGTCAGACTCGCCGGCTTGCAGAGCGCGAAGGGAAGAGTTTCCCTTTCGCGACTCTGTTAAGCCCGCGGGGGCTGATGGGAACTTCCCATCAGCCCCCGCAGGCTTAACAGAGCAGCGAGGGAACTCTTCCCTCGCGCTCTGCAAGCCGGCGCGTCTGACTGCAGCTCCAAAGAGAGAGCTGGTTCGGGGAGGGCAGGCTCTGCGGGGTACTGGGGGGCCGCGCGGCAGGCTCGTTTCTGCCGCGGGGGCCCCGACAGCGGCAGCAGACTGGTTTTTTTTTTTTTTTTAATTTTCCCCGGGGGGGGGGGGGGCGGGGGGGGGGGGTTAGGAGTGGTGATGGGCTGGGCTGGGCTGGGCTGGGGGGCTTAGGAGTGGTGATGGGCTGGGCTGGGCTGGGCTGGGGGGGGGGTTAGGAGTGGTGATTGGCTGGGCTGGGCTGGGGGGTTAGGAGTAGTGATGGGCTGGGCTGGGCTGGGGGGTGTTAGGAGTAGTGATGGGCTGGGGTGGGGGGGTTAGGAGTGGTGATGGGCACTGGGCTGGGGGGTTAGGAGTGGTGATGGACACTGGGCTGGCTGGGGGGGGTTAGGAGTGGTGATGGGCACTGGGCTGGCTGGGGGGGTTAGGAGTGGTGATGGGCGCTGGGCTGGGGGGGTAGGAGTGGTGATGGGCGCTGGGGGGGTTAGGAGTGGTGATAGGCGCTGGGGGGGCTTAAACTAAAAATTGAGTGATGGGGGATTAGGACTGGGAGTGGGCTGATGGGGAGGTTAGGACTGGAAATGGGCTGGTGGGATTAGGACTGGGAGTGGGCTATGGGGGGCTAGGACTGGTAATGGGTTGGGGGGGTTGCTAGGACTGGAAATGGGCTGAGTGGAAGGGGGCTTGAACTGCAAATAGCTGTTGGGGATGGGGCTTGGAATGGAAATGGGCTGAGGGGAAGTGGGGGGCTTGAACTGCAAATAGCTGATGGGGACGGGGCTTGGAATGGAAATGGGCTGAGGGGAAGTGGGGGGCTTGAAGAAGGGAATGGATGCTGGGTGAGACTGGAACTAGAAGGGAGCTGATGTTGGGGGAGGATTAGAATGGGATGGGGCTGGGAGAGTAAAATGGAGAGGGGAAAAATATTTTGTGTAGGAGGGATGAAAAATCTACAATTGGCCAGGTATTGGGAGAGTAATTGGGGATTGAGGATGGAGGGGTAAAATTTGTGTGGATGAAATAGGAATGAGGAAAGAGCAAAAGGAGAAAGATTAGTATGTTAAAGCAGATGTAGAGAGAGAGAGAATGGAAAAAAAAACTAGAAGAGAGAAGAAAGGACAAATGGACAGCAGACGATGGAGAGTTAGCAGAAAACATGAAGAAACCAGAAGAAAATGGCTGGACCAATTGCAACTGAAAAAAAATGCACAAAAGGTAGAACGATATCTCTTTATTTTGAATTTATTAACTGGAATATGTCAGCTCTGGGAAATGTGCATCATTAACATCTGCGCTTTGTTTGGTACAAGAGGAAATTCCTATTTGACGTTGCCACTTGTTCTCTTTCCCCAGTATTCACTGAAATGTATTGGTTTAATATTTGCAGTGTTGCCTTTTGATAGGTAGGGTATGGTGCTTTGTGAGTCCTGGTAATGCTGTCAGGATACAGCGGGTTTGCTATGGGTTCTAAATGGGCAGCGTTTGTAGTAGTTCCTAATGTGCCTGGCGGTTGGCACTGGATTATAGTAATGTAGAAATCTTTTAGTCTTTCTTTATCCATACACTCATTAAGAGACATGTTTACTAAAAGTTAGTGTATGGTAACATTATGCAAATATTTATGCAAATAAGACCACTTATGCAAATGACGTGCTGGCACTTTGAGGAAATTCTTTGGTTTTGTGCGGCAGTTTGGGCACTCGGGCTCAAAAAGGTTAGCCATCACTGTCCTAGGAGATCCTGTGTTAGCATGACTAAATCTGATTTCCAGCAGTGTCCTGAATAATGCACTGTGTAAGGCTTTTAAAAATTGGCATTGGTTGACTGGGGCCATCTCTATTGTAATAAGTAAATCTAGCTATTTAAAAGTAGAGTGTGTGTATTCAGTTAGTGGTCATAATGCTTCCCCCCCCCCCTAACCCCACCCCCACTCCTGCATATAGAATGAAAGCGTTCAGCCGAGCCCAAAACTGTCGGGATCCAAAATTCTGACTAAATATTCCTATCAAATGGTATATAATACATGACCATAGCAGAAGGAACATCACTATTAGAACATATTGAATAAGACGGGTACAATTTTCCTGAAATATGCACAAATTAACCCAGCTGCAGAATGTGGATTAAAAATTTAAAGTAGGCCTTCAAAGGGTTAAATGAAATGCATCTCACGTTTGTACTATCCTCCCACGTGTTAAAAATAAAGGGGTTTAGAGAAATGACAATGAAGCATTGTGAAAGATGTATTGCTGCATTTCATCCTATTGTCAGTAGTTTGTTGCCTCTTAGCATTTCTTTTCCATTGGGTATTAACTTGAAGGGCTTGAAGACTGATTGGCCATCAGGTCTTGAGGAGAGCTGTATGCATGGTACATCTAAAAGAATGACATTTCCATTGCTTTCTTGCATTTCCACAACTTAGGGGGTTGTTCACTTAAGAGCAAAGGGACATGAAAGCCAAAAATAAATGCACAGTGGCTCCATCTTTTCAGTAGTGCATTCATTCATTCTAGAATTACAGGACATGGCTACATATTCCCATATGCAATTCAAAGCGGAATCAGATTTGCTGAGGCATGGTTGCCCTGTGTCCTTGACCTGCTGAAGATGAAAGCGAGCAGTACGATAATGACAAACTATTAGCTAATCTTCATGTATCTTTAGTCTAAAAAGTGGAGGATATTTTTTCTCCAGGGGCTAGATTTACTAAAGCATGTTAGCACATTCTAGTGCAGGTAATACATGTTGTTAATAAACAGGTCCCATTTCATGAAATGGGACCTCGTTATATAGTGTGTTAAGGTGGTAGCACATTTTAGTAACTCCAGCTCCAATTATGTTTGTACAGGGAGAATTTCTGGATGATCTAATTTGTTTTTGTAGCTAAGGCTTGATGCCAGAGTAAATATCTTTACTCTTGGAAAGAAAGTTTGTGTTTGTATAAGTTGTATTTTTTCATGAAAAATAAAGGTGTAATTTAATTGTGTTGCTTCTTATTTTCATCTGGAGCTTTGCAGTCATCGCCTATTCCTTTTGTTTTCCCCAAGCATCACACTACAGGATTTGTAAACTTTATTCCTTTTCGTCTCTCTAGTCCAGTCCCGGAACCATAGAGTTTAGAATCCCTTCCAGCAGCTTTGGAGACTGAAACACGTCATCGCTTTGATGACCTCTGTATAAATAGCCAAGGACCGCCCCTCTCCATCAGTACTTCAGTCTCCAAAGCAGCTGGAGGCAGTTCTAAACCCGAGACTGGGCTAGCTCAGCACAAATAAGCAGAGATAGGTGTTGATTTGGGGGAGTTTAAAGTTGCTGAACTGTTTCTGTTGTTTTCAGAACTGGTGTTGCTGTGGAAGGTGTTCCTGGCTTGGCTCCCGGACAGAGGCTGTGTCTCTATCTCTCTTAATCTCTCTCTGTCTCTACCCCTTTTTTTTTTTCTTGTGTTCTGTTTTCCTCCCCTCTCTCTCTCCCCCCCACCCCGCGGGGCTCATTGGAACCCGTCGCTGAAACGAGCATCTGGGGAAGTCAGCAGCACCGGATCCTCCTGTCTCCCGAACCCGCGTTAACGGGTGAGGAGCAGGGGATAGGCTCCCAGCGCAACTGACAGTCTGGGCCTCGCCGGAGCCGAAGCTGCGGTCCGGCTGAGCTCCGGCGCAGAGAGAGCCTCCTCCCGTCTCCTGCTGTGTACTCCGAGGCAGAGGGGTTACAGAAGGTGAGAGTAAGGGGGATTAAAGCTTTCTCTTTAGCCCGGGGGGCCGGATTAGCACAACGGTGTGCAGTAGAAAGGCTGGCGGCATTGGTTTTCGGCGGGAAAACACGGCGGCGGCCATTTTGAGCACCACTGTTTCTCATGGAGGTTTTCGTTGCGATTTGAGGGGGTTTTGAGACCTCGTTTTTTGGTTCAGTGGGAGGCAGGTAATCTGTTAGTGGGGAGCCCGATTTCATAAAAAAAAAAAAAAAGGAACTTGGTGCAGCCTCGATCTGTAGCGGCTGGGTGAAAGCAGCTTACATTTTCCCTACGGGGGAGGCATTAGGCAAGATGCTAGCCAAGCCACGTTGCCTAGTGTGTGGCTCGCGGCGAGGCACGCTGTTAGAGTCTGGCGTGTGTGAGTTCTGTTCCCTCGAGGTGCTGGCGCGGGACAGGCCGCTGCCTCAGACCAGCGAGGAGGGGGCGTGCTGGAGGGCGCGGAGGCCCCGCTCTTCCTCGGGGCTGGCGGAGGAACTGGTAGCGGGACCCTCTTCGGAGGGGGGTTCCAGTGCTCAGGCCATAGCTAACCAGCCGCTCGGAGCTTCAGCTATTCCTCCAGGCTTCTTTTTCCTGATGCAACAGGCCTTTGCGCTGTTGCAGCCGGCGAGGGCCGGATCTCCTCAGGTCCTTCGTGGGCAGAAGCGACAGGGGCCTTCGGGTGAGGAGCCTGGCCATCCTAAGCGTAGTAAATTGAGTGAGGAGGACTTCGGTGAGACGGGGGACGAGGAGGTCCCGGGGGATTCCGATGAGGAGTTAGAGGGAACAGCAAAATAGAGTAGTCAGGGTATTTAGGAAGGAGGAGCTGCCTGCTCTAATTTCTGAAACGCTAAAGACGCTTAATATGCCCTCGGTGGCTCCGTCAGAGGACGAGATCTTGGAAGATTCATTGTTGCAGGCAGTACGCACGTCCCAGCGGGTATTTCCAGTTCATAGGGTGTTCAAGAATATGATCCAGGAAGAGTGGGATGTGCCGGAGTCGGCCCTCAGAGGTTCTAGGGCAATAGCTCATTTGTACCCGCTTTCGGATCAGGATAGGGAGCTCTTCCGCTCGCCTAAGGTGGATGCGGCAGTTTCCGCGGTTACAAAGAAGACAACGATCCCGGTTGAGGGGGCCGCGGCCTTGAAGGATGTACAGGACAGAAAATTGGACACTTTGTTCAAACAAGTCTTTGATATCCGTGCTCTTTCCCTGCAGGCCTCAATTGCGGGAGCATGGCTAGCGAGAGCCTCCTTGCGTTGGTCCCAACGGCTGCAGGGCGATCAGACCGCGGAGTCCGTGGAAGAATTACCACGGTTGGAGTCCGGCACTGCATATTTGGCAGACATTCATTATGACCTCATCAGGGGGTTAGCTAAGAGTATGGCATCGGTGGTGGCGGCTCGGCGCTGTCTCTGGTTGCGAAACTGGGCGGCCGACGGTTCATCTAAGGCTCACCTCAGTAAGCTTCCTTTTAGGGGAAAGCTATTGTTCGGAGAGGATTTGGAAAAGTTGGTGAAAGATCTTGGGGAGTCCAAGGGCGGTCGGCTTCCAGAAGATAAACCTAAGCTGGGCCGTAGTTCCTCGGGGGCCAGGGGGTCCCAACGTGAGTTTCGTAGGTTCAGGCCCTCGCGTTTTGGACAACCGCAGCGGGGAAGGTTTCCGGTGCGGGGTCAGGGTTTCCGGGGATTTCAGGGAGCAGATAGAGGGTTTGCTTCCTTTCAGTCCTCGGCGACAAAGAAGTCACAATGATATGAGGGGGGCTCAGGCAGCGGTAGTGCCCGTGGGAGGAAGGTTGCGGGAATTTTACCCTGCCTGGGTCCGTATTACGACCGAAGAGTGGGTCTTAGAGGTCGTGCGAGAGGGCTATGCGTTGGAGCTCCTCCGACCCGTGTTAGATTCCTTTGTTCACTCTCCCTGCAAGGCTCGGACCAGGGTCCGAGCGGTTGCCCAGACGCTTCAGCGCCTTCTGCAGCTCTGGGCGGTGATACCCGTTCCTCCCGACCAGGTCGGTTTCGGTCGGTACTCGATTTATTTCGTGGTGCCAAAGAAGGAGGGCGCGTATTGTCCGATTCTCGATTTAAAGAGGGTGAATCGGTGTCTCCGGGTTACCCATTTCCGTATGGAAACGTTGCGTTCCGTGATTGTGGCAGTCCGAAAGGGGGAGTTCTTGACGTCGCTGGATCTTACAGAGGCTTATCTGCATATTCCGATCCGGCAGGAGCATCAAAAGTTCTCCAGGACCAAGCAGGAAGTCAGTCCTCACATATGGGTGACGTTGGCGCCGACGGAGCCCTCGCGGAGCAATTTTCCCCAGCTTTCAAAGAAAGCCTTTGGGAATTGCAGCGCGCATGCGCGGTCCCCTTCCCGCCCAAGGGTGCCATCTTAGCCAGTCTTCTTTTTTCCGCGGAGCCCTACAGACGTACCCGTCGTGTCCCCGCGAAAAAGTTGATATTTACTCATAATTTACTCTTTTTTCCTTCGGTTCGACGCCGGTCTTTTTCCCGCCCGGTCTCGCGACGCCGGTCACGAGTCCTCTTCTTCTTTTTCGGTTTTTCTGACTTAGTCAGTTTCGTTTTCGGTTTTTCCCTGGCAGCCCGGTCCTTTGACCTCGCCGGGGCCCTTTTTCCCCCGATGGCTGCCAGTGGTTTCAAGCGGTGTGGTCAGTGTGACCGAAATATGTCACTAACTGACACACACGACAATTGCCTCCGCTGCCTGGGCCCGGATCATGAAGAAATGATCTGTGGGCCCTGCGGCAAAATGTCCTCCAAAGCGTTGAGAAGTCGGCGGCATCAGCGGGATAGGATCTTCGCTGACCCCAGCCGTACCCGGACCTCGTCGGAGGCCTCCGCGTCCAGAGGCTCCAGCTCGGACCGTCGCCGGAGTTCCTCCGATAGGGGTTCTCCCTCCGGGGACCATCGTCGGAAGGTGAAACCCGCGAGGGCGGCGTCGGTGGACGCTCCTGGCTCCGCGAGGGCCAGGTCGCATAGCCCCGATAGCCGTCCCGGGTCCTTGGAGAAGGAGCACCTCTCGAAGAGACCTCGCCTGGAGTCGGAGCTGCCTGCTCGGGTAAGTCCTGTGGTCCTCCTGGACTCGCCTCCGAGACCGCCGACGTCGGGCCCGACGCCGTCGGGGCCCGAGTCGGGGACTGCTGGGTCACCTGAGCTCGGACTCAGGTTGACGGCCTTGGAGAGCAGACTGTCTGCCTTCATGGACCAGCAGCGGGCACTGCTCGCCGGCCTCGCTGGCGCCGCTGCCCCGACCGCCGGGACGTCGACGTCTAAGTCGACCCCGGAGACCGAGCCGATCCTCGAGTCCATGCGAACTCGAGTCGATCCTCGGTCGAGGTCACCCTCGGCCTCCCGTTCGGGACCGAGGTTGCCGACGCCGACTCCCTCGGCGTCGGGGCGGCAGGCGCCGCGCCCTGCCCGGGCCGACCCCACCGAGTCCTCGTCGGAGTCGGTCTGGGAGTCTGAAGAGGAAGAGTCGCCTGATTCTTTTCGGACTCGGTGTGTCCCCTCGGACTCACCTGAGTCCGAACCTCGGAAGCAGTCCCCCCCGGAGGATGCCCGGTTCTCGGACTTCGTCAGGGATATGGCCAAGGCTTTGGCCTTCCCTGCGGATCCCGAGGAGGAGCCTCGAGCCGAAGAGCTCGACGCCCTCCAGTATGACTCTCCCGCCAGGGAACACTTTACTGTACCGGTTCCTCCCATGCTGGAACGACTACTCTTCCGCATGTGGGAGAGTCCGGCCTCCTCGCCGGTCCTGAGCAAGCGGGTCGATTCTATCTATCGAGTCCGCAAGAGCCCTGGCTTCCAAAAGGCACAGCTACCACACCATTCCATGGTAGTGGAATCGGCCATGCATCGTCTTAAGAGCCAGAAGATGCACTCCTCGGTGCCTCCTGGCAGGGAGGCCCGTAACCTGGATGGCCTTGGTAAGAAGTGTTTCCAGGGCTCTATGCTTGCGTGTCGTGTCCAGACCTACCAGCTATACATGGGCATGTATCTCCGAGACCTGGCTAAAGAGCTAGCCGGATTCTCCGCTGGTTTGTCCGAGGAACCCTTGCGGAGGTTCCTGGCCTTGTCCTCTGGCATTCGGGAATGCTCAAAATTCATATCCCGAGCAGCCTATGATGGCTTTGAAGCATCGGCTCGAGTGGCCGCAGCCGGCATCGGTGCCCGCCGACAGGCTTGGCTTCAGTCATCTGACCTTGAGCCCTGGGTGCAGGACAAGTTGGTCGATGTCCCCTGCCGAGGCGAGAACCTCTTTGGCAAGCCCATGGCTGAAAAGGCTGCACAGATCGAGACGGAGACTCTCACCAGGACTAGGCTTTCTAGGAAGACCTCCGCCCCTTCCCAGAAAAAGAAGGGCTCGGGAAAGAAGTCCTTTTACCCGAGAAAGGCGGCTGCCTACAAACAATACCCCCAATATCAGGCCCCTGCAGCTCCCCAACAGGGCCAGCAGGCCAAGGGACGGGGTAACGGGTCCCGTAGGCAGCAAGCCCCCAAGCCTGCACCACCAGCCCCTGCTCAGCAGGGTGGGGGTTTTGACTCCTTAAGCATAGCCTCTCTCCCCCTCCGCTGGCTCCTCCCAGCACCGGAGGCCGGCTGGTTCACTTCGCCCACAGGTGGTCCAGCATCACCTCAGATGCCTGGGTGCTTCAAGTCGTGAGAGAAGGCTACCTTCTCCACTTCCAACAGGTCCCTCCCTCCTATTTTCCGGGAGAACCTCCACGACTCCCTCTGCACAGGGAATTACTCCTTCAGGAGTTAGCAGGTCTTCTACAGGAACAGGCGGTGGAACCGGTGCCACACCACCTGAGAGGTCAAGGCTTTTATTCCAGGTATTTTCTAGTACCAAAAAGGACAGGAGGCCTCAGACCCATCCTGGACCTGCGCAACCTCAACAGATTCCTCGTGCGGGAAAAGTTCAAGATGGCTTACCCTTGGAATCCTTCTGCCCTACCTCCAGCAGGGAGATTGGCTATGCTCCTTGGATCTAAAGGATGCCTACACGCACATCCTCATCCACCCAAGCCACCGCCAATACCTAAGGTTTGTGGTGGCAGGAAATCATTACCAGTACAGAGTACTGCCCTTTGGCCTGTCCTCCGCACCGCGGGTCTTCACAAAATGCCTCGCGGTGGTGGCGGCCCCCCATCTCCGGCTTCACGGCCTCTATGTCTTTCCGTACCTCGACGACTGGCTCATCAGAGCAGCGTCCGCTCCGGAGGTCACCAACGCCACACGCCGCACGGTGACTCTTCTGCAGTACTTGGGCTTTGTTATAAACTTCGCAAAGTCCACTTTGCTCCCCTCACAAGATCTCGAGTTCATCGGCGCAAGGCTGCACACTCCTCAGGCGCGAGCGTTCCTACCGCTCGACAGGGCTCAACGGCTCATGGACCTAGCCGACCGTTTTCGCAGCCAGCCCCTGGTCTCCGCCAGGCGCTTCCTGAGACTTCTCGGCCATATAGCTTCCACCGTCCATGTGACCCTGAATATGCGGCCTGCTCAATGGTGTCTCCGCAGGCAGTGGCAACAAGCCACAGGCGGCCTAGCAGACCTAGTGCGTGTCTCCGAGCCGCTGATCTCGTCTCTCCGGTGGTGGCTTCATCGGCCGAACCTGGTACTCGGCATGCCTTTTCAGTCACCTCAGCCGGCCCAGGTGCTGACGACAGATGCATCCCTCCTGGGCTGGGGAGCACATTGCCAAGGGGCACGTACTCAGGGCCTCTGGTCCACGTGGGAGTCTGCTCAGCAGATCAACTTCCTGGAGCTCAGAGCGATCCGCTTGGCTCTCAAGGCCTTCTCCCACCTGACCTCTCGCCAGTCCGTCCTTGTCCAGACGGACAATCAAGTTGCCATGTTTTACGTGAACAAGCAGGGGGGCACGGGCTCCTTCCTTCTCTGTCGGGAAGCACAGAAGCTCTGCTCTTGGGCCGTCAGTCACGGCGTTCATCTCAAGGCAGTTTATCTCCCAGGCCAAGAAAATTGCCTGGCGGACAAACTCAGCAGGATCCTCCAGCCGCACGAGTGGCGCCTGGATCCCTTGGTAGTTCAGAAGCTCTTTCTAAAGTGGGGCCTCCCCACGATGGATCTCTTTGCCAGCCCTCTCAACCGGCAACTTCCCCGCTTCTGCTCTCGTCAGCCACATCCCCTTCGAGTTGCGGCAGACGCTTTTCTACTCTCATGGTCGGAGAGCCTTCTGTACGCTTTCCCTCCCATCCCGCTAGTCTCTCGAACTCTTTTCAAGGTTCTCCGAGACAAAGCCTTCATGATCCTGGTGGCCCCTCGCTGGCCCCGGCAACCGTGGTTTCCACTCCTGCTGCAATTAGCGGTGGAGGATCCCTTCCCTCTGGGGTTACAACCGGATCTCCTCACTCAGGATCAGGGGTCTCTGCTACACCCCAACCTCAGATCTCTCAATCTAATGGCCTGGCTGCTGAGAGGGTAGTCCTTGCTCCCCTTCTTCTGCCGGCAGCGGTGGAAGAGGTCGTCCTAGCTTCTCGGCGACCTTCTACCCGCAAATGCTACGCCCTTAAATGGCGTCGCTTTTCCGTTTGGTGTACCCAACAGTCTCAGGATCCCTTCTCCTGCCCGGTGTCGGTGATTCTGCAGTACTTGCTATACCTCTCTAATCTGGGACTTAAGTCCAATTCCGTCAAAGTTCACCTCAGTGCTCTTTCAGCACATCATGTGCCGGTGGACGGCAGACCTCTTTCCAGCGACCCTCTCGTAGCGAGGTTTCTCCGAGGTCTCCTTCTACTTAAACCACCTCTGCGCCCGCCAGCACCTGACTGGGATCTGAATGTGGTGTTACAGCGGATCACCTGTCCGCCTTTTGAACCTATGGCTACCTGTTCTCTCCGTTTTCTTTCTTGGAAAACATTGTTCTTGATAGCCCTCACTTCCGCTAGACGCGTAAGTGAACTACAGGCCCTCGTGTCTGATCCCCCTTACACTCGGTTCTACAAAAATAGGGTAGTCCTACGGACTCACCCTAAATTTCTTCCAAAAGTGGTCTCCCCTTTTCACATCAATCAGGAGGTGGTACTTCCGACCTTCTTTCCCAGACCACACTCCAGCCGAGCTGAAATGGTCCTCCATACCCTGGACTGTAGAAGGGCATTGAACTTCTACCTTGACCGTACGCGGGAGCACCGTAAAGCTGCTCAGCTTTTTGTGTCTTTCGACCCCAATAAATTGGGGCTCCCGGTCTCCAAGCGTACTCTGTCCATCTGGGTTGCGGACTGTATCACTTGGGCTTATGGGGCAGCCGGACTCTCCTTGGAAGGTCGAGTCACGGCTCATTGCGTTCGGGCAAAGGCTACGTCAGTGGCTTACCTCCGCTCTGTTCCGCTGGCAGACATCTGCCGGGCCGCTACTTGGTCTTCGAGCCAGACTTTTGCGGTCCATTACTGTCTCGAGAGGGAGTCCCGCAGGGACAGTGCTTTCGGACAGGCAGTCCTCCGTAATCTCTTTGAGGTCTGAGCAACTCCTACCCTCCATCCCGGATGTGGGCTACTGGTGGGTAATAATTCAGCGAAGATTCCTTCCTTCTGTGCTGCTGAGCTAGAGGGAGCTCATTTTTGTGCTTAGGGTCTCCGGTAGCCTTAAGCTTGGGAGTCCCATATGTGAGGACTGACTTCCTGCTTGGTCCTGGAGAAAGCGTAGTTACTCACCTGTAACAGGTGTTCTCCAGGAGCAGCAGGAATCAGTCCTCACAACCCTCCCTCCTCCCCTTGGAGTTGCAATCATCTGCTTTAGTTTTTTTGCAAATTTTTAAGCTGTCTTTTTTAGCTATGTCATCTGACTGGCTAAGATGGCACCCTTGGGCGGGAAGGGGACCGCGCATGCGCGCTGCAATTCCCAAAGGCTTTCTTTGAAAGCTGGGGAAAATTGCTCCGCGAGGGCTCCGTCGGCGCCGACGTCACCCATATGTGAGGACTGATTCCTGCTGCTCCTGGAGAACACCTGTTACAGGTGAGTAACTACGCTTTTCTGCGGTTTGCGGTGCCCATGGGGCACTTTCAGTTTCAAGCGATGCCGTTCGGTCTGGCGACAGCTCCTCGAGTGTTCACCAAGATTATGGTAGAGGTAGTGGTGTTGCTTCGGAAAGAGGGGGTGCTGGTGCACCCGTACCTGGACAATTGGTTGATTCGAGCAAAGTCAAGGGAAGAAAGTGTGGCGGCCACCGCCCGGGTGGTGCAGGTGTTAGAGAGCTTGGGCTGGGTAGTGAACCACGCAAAAAGCAGGCTCGTGCCCTCGCAGTCCCTGGAATACTTGAGGGCGCGTTTCGAGACGCAGATAGGAGCAGTCTTCCTCCCGGGGCCCCGGGTTCATGTTTTAAGGGTGCTGCTGAGGTGGTTTCTAGCTCAGCGAGCACCGACGGCATGGCAGTATCTTCAGCTATTAGGAACGATGGCAGCTACGATCGAGGTGGTGCCGTGGGCCAGGGCTCACATGCGACCGTTGCAGAGGGCTCTGCTACGACGATGGTCCCATCAGTCGGATGCGCTCTCTCTCCGCCTAGTCTGCCCTCTGGAAGTTCGGAGGCAGCTTCGCTGGTGGCTACGGAGGGACAAGTTGGAAGCCGGGGTGCCTCTGGAGCCTCCATCCTGGAGACTTTTGATGACAGATGCGAGTCTAGTGGGATGGGGGGGGCGCATTGCGAAGGGAGATTGGCCCAGGGGCAGTGGTCTCCGGTGGAAAAAGAATGGTCTATCAACAGATTAGAAATGAGAGCAGTGTTTTTGGCACTCCAGGAGTTTCAGGTGTGGTTGGCCTGCTCGGCGGTGAGAGTGTTGTCCGACAATGCCACGACGGTGGCTTACATCAATCGGCAGGGCGGCACAACCAGTGCGGCATTAGAGGCGAAGGCGAGTCAGCTCTTGTGTTGGGCGAAGCAAAATCTGTCGGTGTTGTCGGCGCAGCATGTGGCGGGCATGGACAACGTCGAGGCGGATTTTCTAAGTCGCCGCAGGGTGGATCCGGGGGAGTGGATGCTTCACCCGGAGGTGTTCGCTCTGCTGGTGCGCCGGTGGGGTCTCCCAATCATGGATCTCATGGCCACGTTCGAGTCCGCAAAGGCGTCGCGGTTTTACAGCAGAAGGCGGGAGCGCATGTCGGAGGGGCTCGATGCTTTGGTGCAGAGGTGGCCGTTGGGCAGTCTCCTCTATATCTTTCCCCCGTGAGCTCTCATAGGCCGGGTGGTGCAGCGTGTGGAGAGTCACTGGGGTCTCGTAGTGCTGATAGCACCCGACTGGCCCCGACGGCCGTGGTATGCGGATCTAGTGCGGCTGCTAGCGGACGACCCGTACAGGCTTCCGCGACGGGACGACCTATTGCTGCAGGGACCGTTCGAATGCTCCAGGTGAGTCGATTCTCGCTTACGGCTTGGCTCTTGAGAGGGCTCGGATGAGAGCCAAGGGTTATTCGGCGGCGGTCATTTCCACCTTGTTGAGATAGCGTAGGCGCTCTATTTCGTTAGCGTATGTGCGGATTTGGCGCATTTTTGAAGGTTGGTGTTCAGATCAGGAGTTGTCTCCTTTAAGGTCGTCGGTCCCACACATTCTGGCCTTTTTGCAGGATGGGGTGGAAAAAGGCCTTGCTCCTAGTTCGTTGAGGGTGCAATTGGCGACTATAGCCTGTTTTCGGGGCAAGGTGCAAGGTCAGCTGTTAGGAGCACACGGGGACATCCGGAGGTTTTTGCGGGCCGTGTTGCTCATGCGGCCGCCGCATCGGTGTGTAGTCCCGCCTTGGGACCTGAATTTGGTTTTGGAAGCATTGGTTCGGAAGCCCTTTGAGCCGTTGGGGGAGGCTTCCCTGAAGGATTTGACGCTGAAGACTGTGTTTTTGATGGCTATTTGTTCGGCTCGTAGGATTTCGGAGTTGCAGGCCTTGTCTTGTAAGGAACCGTTTCTTTCTTTCTTCGATCACAAGGTGGAGTTGCATACAGTGCCAGCGTTCTTACCCAAGGTAGTGTCGGTGTTTCATGTAAATCAGGTGGTGTCGCTTCCGGTCTTTTCCGGAGAGGGCTCGGAGAGGTTGGATGGTGGGTTGCGTCTGCTGGATGTGAAGCTCTCCCTGCGTAGGTATCTCCGGAGAACGGCGTCCTTTCGTAAATCGGACAGGTTGTTTGTGGCATTTGGTGGACCATGGAAGGGAGAGGCGGCTGCAAAGTCCTTTATTTCCCGGTGACTGAAGGAGGCGATCGCAGCTGCTTACATTTTGAAAGGCAGGTCTGTGCCGGAAGGGCTTAGGGCTCATTCTACCAGGGCGCAAGCTGCGTCTTGGGCGGAGTTTAGCTTGGTGCCGGCCGGGGACATTTGTAGGGCGGCGACTTGGTCTTCCTTGCATGCCTTTGCCCGGCATTATAGACTAGATGTTCAGGCGGAGGGGGATGTGTGTTTTGGGTCAGCGGTGCTTCAGGCTGGGCTTGCAGGGCCCTCCCGTGGATAGGTACTGCTCTGTTACATCCTCTATGGTTCCGGGACTGGACTAGAGGGACGAAAAGGAAAAGTAAATTAGACTTACCTGCTAATTGTTGTTCCTTAAGGAACTCTAGTCCAGTCCCGGATCCCGCCCTTTGATTTGCAACCCCAGCCTTAAGATTGTTCTTCCGTATGTTTGGGGTCACTATTAGGAGAGCGTTCCAGAGGAGCTTCCAGAGACAGGAACGTGGGATTTCCTTTCACAACACTGCTTCTGGTGGGGGAGGTCATCTTTCTCTTCCGGGTAGCGTTTAGCGCCGTTTTTTGGCGGTTTTTTGTTTAAAAAAAAAAAAAAATATCACCAAATAACTATCTAAATAAATGAATAAATAACAAATTACAAGGGTGAGTTTTCGGGTTAGGTAGTGAGTTTCTGTTTTGCTGTTGTTTCACTACTTATTTGTTGCTCTGCTGAGTCTGCTTTGTCAATAGGTACTGATGGAGAGGGGCGGTCCTTGGCTATTTATACAGAGGTCATCAAAGCGATGACGTGTTTGTCTCCAAAGCTGCTGGAAGGGATTCTAAACTCTATGGTTCCGGGACTGGACTAGAGTTCCTTAAGGAACAACAATTAGCAGGTAAGTCTAATTTACTTTTCTTTTTGCCTTTCTTTAGGATTTGATAACTGCTGTTCTCCAGAAACAAGCAGGAAGTCAGTCCTCACATATAGGTGACATTAGTGCCGATGGAGCCCGCACAGAAGCATCTCCCCAATTTTCAAAGAAAGCCTTTGGGAGATGCATCATGCATGGTCCCCTTCCCGCCCAAGGGTGCCATCTTGCCTCAGTCTCCTTTTTTCCATGGAGCCTTTTGGAGGTCTAGTTTCCCCCAGAAAAAGTGTGATTTTTTTTTTTTGTCTGGTTTGCATACCGGTTCCTTCTTGCCCCTGAGCCAGCTCACCTCAGCATTGCTCCTCTGGTTCATTCATTCATTTTTTCCTTTTTCATCGAGGTATCCCTCGACTGGTGTTCATGTTCTTTTTCAGCCAAAGGCCTTGGACTCCTTCTGGGCAGTGGGGACCCCTTTTTCCGATGGCCTTCAGTGGCTTCAAGAAGTGTGACCAGTGTGGCAAAATGATGTCTCTCACTGACCTGCATGACTGCTGCCTCCAGTGCCTCGGCCCAGAGCATAACTATTCCGACTGCGAACTCTGCAGAACTATGACCTCAAAGGCCCTAAAGAGCCCTCAGCAGCAGCAGGAAAATTTTTTCCAGAAGTCTGACTCCGTGCCAGAGTCTCCGGCGACACTCACGCTCCAGAGTCCCTTCCGATACCTCGGTGCCCCACGAAGCCCAAGCCTCTTAGGACTCCTGTGGTCGCAGTTCCTCCGAGTGGAAATCCCCGGAGGTGGAGTGCAAGAAGAAGAAACCCTTGAAGACTGCCTCAGAGAATGGGTCCGGGAAGGAGAAATCCCACCCCAGATTCCGCAATCCCAGGCGTGAGTCGGAGCGGGAGCGGCCTTCCAATCTGCTCCGCAAGGAGGAGTCGGAACCCTCCGACCGGCCTCGGACATCTGAGGCCATCCTCATCGAGGACTCCCCCCTTGACAGTACCGACGCCGGGCCCGAAGCCTTCTGTGCCCGTGTCAAAGGCTGCAGAGCTAACTGGTATGGAGACCAGGATGATGGCCTTAGAGAACAGTATATCTGCCCTTTTGGCCATGCAGCAGGCATTTGTCCATCTCGTTCAGTTCATCTGC
Source organism: Ichthyophis bannanicus (assembly GCA_033557465.1). NCBI lineage: Eukaryota > Metazoa > Chordata > Amphibia > Gymnophiona > Ichthyophiidae > Ichthyophis > Ichthyophis bannanicus. The sequence continues at coordinate 4,301,137 of JAWIIG010000034.1, forward strand.
CCCTTTGACAGGGCCCTTGACATCGAGCCAGTCCTCGAGCGCCACCAGCCTCGAGAGAGCCCACTGGCACTAGACCAGTGCCGTTCCTTGGGGTACTGGTCCTCACCAGTGAGCACCCGCGGCTCGGACCACACGCACCATCTGGAGAGGACCTCGACCGAGTTGATTGTGCAGCATTGGACTCATACTCGGAATTCAAGTCCGAATGGGAGACCGAGGACAAAGACTCCCCAGACATGAGATGACACCGAGATGTGCCCTCGGACCCGTCTTCCTTGATGCACTGATGCCGTTCCCTGCCCTCGGACATCGCTCTCTATTTTGTTCGGGACATGGCCAAGGCTCTCACTATCAAGATCGAGGCTGAGGAGGACCCACGCACTGAGGAATTGGAGATACTCTAATATGAGATATCCCCTAAGGAACCCTTATGCTACCAATGCCCCTGATCTTTGACCATCTCGTCCTCCAGATGTGATAAACACTGGTGTTGGTACCAATAGTCAGTTGGCGCCTCGACGTCATGTACTGGGTACGCCGAAGCCCTGGGTTCCAAAAGACCCAGCTGCCCCACAATTCTCAATGTTCATGGAGTCAGCCATGCCCTGGTTCAAAAGCCAAAAAAACTCATTAGTCTGTACCATCCGGCAGGGAGGCCCGAACCCTCGGCCAGAAGGCCTTTCAGGGCTCGATGCTAACTTGCCGGATCCAGTTCTATCAGCTCCATATCAGTATGTACCTGAAGGAACTGTCGAAGGAGCCTGGTGGATTTTCAGCAGGCCTCGATGGGGAACCTCTACAGAGGTTTAAGACCCTGACCTTGATGGTAGGAGAGTGCTTGAAGTTTTTGTCTAGAGCAGTCTATGATTGCTTCGAGTCTTCAACCAGGTTGGCCACCGCAGGCATCGGGGCATGACTCTAAGCATGGCTGCAGTCGTCTGACCTAGAGCAATGGCTGCAGGACAAACTGATATCTCCTGCATAAAAGAGAACCTATGTGAGAAACCCATGGCAAACAAGGTTGCAGAGATCGAAACAGAGTTTCTGACGAGAACCAGGCTCTTCAAGAGGACCTTGGTGGAACACCGAAAGAGAGCCTCAGGGAAGAAGCCCCCCTTCTTGAAGAAGAAGGGGGGGTTTGGCAGTACCCTGCATTTCCAGGCCGCCTTGGCCTCTCAACAGGGCCAGCAGCAAAAAGGCCAGGGACATGGTCCTAGAAAACAAAAGGCCACAAAGTCCCAGTCCAGGTGACGTCCTGAGGGGAATTTTTGACTGCCTGGGTGTGACACCCCCCCCCCCCCCCCGGGGGTCTTCTGTAGCCCACGTAGGGGGGTGCCTGGCTCTGTTTGCCCACAGCCATTACCACTGATGTATGGGTGCTACAAGTGGTCAAGGAGGGCTACCTCCCCCATCTACAGCGGGCACCATCCTCGCACTTCCCAGGAGAGCCCACCAGACCTCTCCTTCACCAGATCATGCTTCTCACCAAGCTAATAGGCCTGATCCCAGGACAAGGCAGTGGAGCCAGTGCCAAGACATCTCTGGGGCAGAGGCTTCTACTCCAGGTATTTCCTCATCCCCAAGAGGATAGGGGCCTCAGGCCATCCTGGACCTGTGAGAGCTCAGAAGGTTTCTGGTCAGAGAAGTTCAAGATGCTGTCCCTTGGGACACTGCTGCCATTCCTCCAGCAGGAAAATTGGCTATGCTCTTTAGACCTAAAGGATGCCTACACGCACATCCTAATTCATCCCAGCTACAGAAATACCTCTGGTTAGTGGTGGAGGGACAGCACGACTAATACAAGGTGCTGCCCTTTGGTCTGGTCTCGTCACCAATGGTCTTCACAAAGTGCCTCGCTGAGGTTGCAGCACATCTCCAGCTGCCAGGGGCCTTCGTCTTCCCTTATGTGGATGACTGGCTCCTAAAAGGTGGACATGGCTGCAGAGATGCAGTGTGCTACCAGGCACCCCATAAATGCCCTGCAGCACCTGGGGTTCATCATAAACTACCCCAAGTCCTACCTCACTCCAGCCCAGTGCCTAGAGTTCATAGGGGTGCAACTAGACACCCTCCAGGCAAAAGCCTTCCTCCCTCAGGAGAGGTCAGAATGCCTCAGAAAGTTGGCTGCAAAGGTATGCCGACACTAGATGCTACCTGCCTATCTTCTCCACCTGCTGGAACACATGGCCTCCACGGTTCACGTGACCCCCATATGCCTGCCTGCAAATGAGGGCAGCCCAGTGGACACAAGCCACAGGCAGGCTCAGGGACAGAGTGAAAGTGACCCGTCAGCTGGCAGACTCCCTCAGATGGCATATTCCACATCCTCTTCAGGCCGGGATACCCTTCCTTGAGAGTCCTCACCATGGACGCCTCCCTACTTGGTGGGGAGCGCATTGTGAGGGCCTCCAGATGCAAGGTGGCTGGTCCCAGAAGGAATCCTGGATGCAAATCAACTTGCTAGAGCTCCGGGTGATATTCCTAGCTCTCTGAGCTTTCCGCCACCAGCTGCAGCACCACTTGATGCTGATCCAGACCGACAACCATGTCGCAATGTTCTACATGAACAAACAAGGGGGAACAGAGTCATATCCCCTCTGCCAAGAGGTGGTAGCCCTCTGTTCCAATGCGGCATGCAGAGGGAAGCTCCTGAGGGCGGTTTACCTCCCGGGCCAGGACAATACCCTGACAGACAAACTGAGCAGAGTCCTCCAGCCGCACAAGTGGCGCCTTGATCCAGTACTAGCCTCCTGGCTGTTCTGTTTCTGGGGCATCCCCTCAATGGACCTGCCAGTCTGGACAGCACACAGTTGCCCCGATTCTGCTCCTGCCAGCTGCACCCATCCCAGATGGCAGCGGATGCATTCCTCATCCTGTGGACGGAAGGTCTTTTGTATGCCTTCTCACCGACATTGCTGGTTGCCAAGATTCTATTCAAGGTCCAGCGTGACAGAGCATCATTAATGCTCATAGCTCCTCATTGGCCCAGGCAGCCCTGGTTCCCACTGCTCCTCTCCCTATCAGCGGCTACTTTCACAGGAGCAGGGCTCTCTCCTACACCCCAACCTGGGGTCCCTGTCACGGCTGCTGAAAGGGTAGCATTAGCTCCCTTCAGCCTCCCACAAGACGTGGAGGAGATGGTTCTGACCTCTCATAAGGCCTCCACATGAAGGGCGTATGCCTTCAAGTGGCACCAATTCTTGGTGTGGTGTGCAGAAAGACAGACAAACACATTCTCTTGCTCAATGCAAGTGGTACTCCAGTACCTGCTGCACCTGTCCCAGGTGGGATTAAAGTCCAAATTTGGTCAGAGGACACATGAGTCCATCGCAGCGCACCACCATCCCGTTGAGGGAAAGTCCCTTTCAGCTCAGCCCCTTGTGTCTCAATTCATGCAGGGCCTCATGTTATCTAAACTCCCCACTGCCCTCCAGCGGAGTGGGATCTCAATGTGGAGCTCTCACAGCTCATTAAACCTCCGCTTGAGCCTCTGGCTACCTGCCAACTGCAGTATCTCTCTTGGAAGGTCGCCTTCCTGATAGCACTCGCATCAGCTCGCAGAGTAAGCGAGCTCCAGCCTCTGATGGCAGAGCCACCCTACACGAGGTTCTGCAAGAACAGGGTGGTGCTTCGCACTCACCGCAAGCTTACGTTTCTGCCAAATTTGGTGTACCCATTCCACCTCAACCAGGAGGTGCTGCTCCCTACTTTCTTCCTGAGGCCTCACACCAGTAAGGTGGAGACCGTCCTCCATACTATGGAATGTAAAAGAGTCCTGTCCTACCTGCAATGGACTCAGAGCACCTCAGATTTTCGTATCCTATGACCTCAGCCGTCTGGGGCTCCTAGTGACTAAGCAAACTCTGTCCGCTTGGGTGGCGGACTGCATTACCCTTGCCTACGAGCAGGCAGGGATTTCATTGGACCAGAAGGTCACGGCGCACCATGTCAGGGCCATGGCTACTTCCATGGCAAATCTGTGTTCTGTCCCCATGACAGAAATCTGTTGGGCCGTACTTTTGCAGCTCACTTTGCCTGGAGAGGGAGTCCTGAAGGCACATCGCCTTTGGCCAGGCCATACTCTGTAATTTCTTTGGGGTGTAGGCAACTTCTGCCTTCTGACCCTTCTGAGTTCAGGCTACCAGAGTGCTGGTTCTCTGCCAGACACTTGGGTCTTGCGAGAGTCTCAGTAGCGACTCAACTGTTGCTGATCACGGCTCACTTTTTGAAGGTTGCCATGGTGTTTTTACAGATTTTTGGTAGCCTTTAGCTGGGGAGTCCCATATGTGAGGATTGACTTTCTGCTTCTTCCTGGAGAAAGCGTGGTTACTCAACTGTAGCAGGTGTTCTCCGGGGACAGCAGGATTCAGTCCTCACAATCCTCCCTCCTCCACTTGGAGTTGCTTCTTTACCGTATTTTACTTTTGCCGTCTTTGTTGTCATTACACTGAGGCACCCTTGGGCAGGAAGGGGCCACACGTGTGGTGCATCTCTCAAAGGCTTTCTTTGAAAGCTGAGGAGATGCTTCCGTGTAGGCTCTGTTAGTGCCGATGTCACCCATATGTGAGGACTGATAACTGCTGTTCCTAGAGAACACCTATTCCCTCCACCTTCCCTTTTCTATGATTGGTAAATGGCTATGCTGTCTGTACTACTCGCCTGCCTGCCCCCCCCCCCCTCAAATGGCAGTACATAATGATCTTTCTTCTTTTATGTCTGTACAGTACTGTGTATGCTTATTAATAATAATAGTGAATAAACTAAACTTGAGCCTTTGTGTTTCCTGGTCACATGTTCTGGAGGGTGAGTTACAAAGTGACACATCTACATGCTGCGTGAAATTAGTAGCCAAATATCTGATAATTCTCTCTTAAGAACAAAATGTGTTTCTAGTATTTAAATTAATTTGAAATGTGATATCACCATCCTGACTCAGGCATCCTCATTAAAGGATGACAATTGTTAACTGCCTGCAGGCTCTCTATAACTTAAGTAAATATACTTAAATCTGTAGTGTCTTGACATGTATGGAGAATTCTTTTAGTTGTCTAGTTTTAATATAAACAAGGAATCTGCTGCAACCATGAGGGGGCATTAGTGAAAATAGGCTGCTACACTCTCTGCTGCTTTACTCTTCCCTCCCTAGTTTGATTTGTTTGTAAAATAAACTGGTAGACTGCAAAATAATTGCTTTATGAAGAAGATACAGTTGTGGCAGTTATTTCTTTTTATGATTTGCACTTTGACTCTTTGAAAATGAGCAAAGTAGAATGAATCAGAATTCTGCTAGTGGTAATACAAATATATGTATTAGAAATGAACAAGCTTCAGCTGGTTCCACATTGTGGTTGTGTGTTTTTGAGTCCATGCTGACTCCTAGTGACCTAGCCCCTGGGTTTTCTTAGCAAGGTCCTGAAGTGGATTGACAGGCCTTTCTTCCATGCAGTAAATCTACAGCAGTTAAAAATTTAAAAAGAGGAGAAAAGATCTCGCAAATCAACTTATCGCTCTACAGGTGGTCACCCTCCAACAGGGGTGGGTGACCGCCTGCAGAGGGATAAGTTGATTTCTGAGATCTTTTCTCCTCTTTTTAAATTTTTAACTTTAAACTGGTCTTTTATACCATCGATGATCTAAAACCTCCTCTTATGCAAATCTTTATTTTCAAATCTCAAACTACTGCCGAGTAGCTAAGCTTCTCTAGCCTTATATAACAACTTAACAATTTCAAGAATATTCTAATCCAATTATTATAAACCTAAATGCAGCTCAACCAAACTATATCAGCTTTAAACATACCAGGTGCCTTTTCATCATAGCAACATAGAACAAGAAGACACAAATGTCAGGATTCTTTTTGCAAAAAAAATGCTCCATATGCTATCAAACCCTTAGCTTTAAATGGTGCTTGAGTCCTTTGATGAACTTTCATGCACAATTAGGTCCTTGTTTCACTAAATAGCTTCATCGGGGGCAACTGACATCGCTCTCCTCTAAGGGACTAACTGAACAACTCCTACTCCTGCTAAGTTTTAAAAGGAATCACCTGACCAATCAAAAAGACGCATAGGCCCAATCCCACTTACAACTCCAACCAACATCACAATGATGTAATGATAAAATGTCGCTCTCACTCCTGCTACTTCAAGGGCTCTACTAATTACCATTACATAACACGCCCCTTTCAGTCTTACTGTTCAAACCATAAGGTTCTAAAGAATTTAAACGATACATCCATTTCTGCTTCTTCTGTAACAATGGCTTATCCTGATCACTACCCCTTGAGGTCTCTGTCACATTATCAGTTATCATGCAGTGGATCTCCTCAAACGTATGATGAAATGTTTGAAAGTGCAACACTAAATGGACTTCAATTCTTTTGCCAAACTATACTTATGTTCTGATAATTATAACCGGAGTGGTTTATATTATGAAACTTACCCATACAGAAATGATATATAACTTACCCATGCCAGAAATGATTTATAAGGAGATATATCAGATGAATTAAAACAAATCCCGATAAATTGGGAAGATGTAATACAGCTATTAGATAAACTAAAGAGTAGCAAATCACCTGGACCGGATGGCATATATCCCAGGGCACTTAAAGAACTGAAATATGAGATTGCAGACCTTTTTTTAAGTAATCTGTGAACTATCATTAAAATCATCTGTAGTACCTGAAGACTGGCCAATGTAAGGCCAGTTTTCAAAAAGGGTTCCAGGGGTGATCAGGGAAAGTACAGACCGGTGATCTTGATGTTAGTATAGGGGAAAAATGGTAGAAACCATTATAAAGAACAAAATTACCGAACCAGTAGATAGTCATGGTTTCATGGCAGAAGGCCAGTATTTATTTAGCCAAGAAAAGTCTTGTGTCACTAATCTCTCATATTTTTTGCAGATATGAATAAACAGGTTGATAAAGGCGAGTCGGTTCATAGAGTGTATCTGGATATTCAGAAAGCCTTTAATAAGGTCCCTCATGGAGAAATTAAAAAGCCATGGGATAGGAGACAGTGTGGATTCGGAACTGTAAAAGATAGAAAGCAGAGAGTAAGGCCAAATGGCCAATTTTCTCAATGGAGAAAGATGAATAGTGGAGTAACCCAGGGATCTGTGCTGGGCCTGCTGCTGTTCAATATATTTATAAATGACCTGGAAATGGGAATAACAAGTGAAGTGATCACATTTGCAGATGACACAAAATTGTTCAAAGTTCTTAAAACAAAAGTGGAATATGAAAAATTACAAGAGGACCTTGAAAAATTGTGAGGCTGGGCATCCAGTTAGCAGATGAAAGTTAATGTGGACAAGTGTAAAGTTATGCACTTAGGAACTATGGTTACATGATTCAACGTTGCACATTAGGAATTAGCAACCAGGAAAAGGATTTAGATGTCATTTTAGATAATATGCTGAAACCCTCTGCCCAATATGCAGTCACAGCCAAGAAAACAAATAGAATGCTATGAATCATAAAGATAGGAACAGAGAATAAAACCCAATCTAATGCCTCTGTATCACTCCATGGTATGACCACATCTTGAATATTGCATGCTGTTCTTACCGCCATTTCTTAAAAAGGATGTAGCAGAATTAGAAAAGATACAGAGAAGAGTGACCAAAATTGTCAAGGGGATGGAAGGATATCTCTATGAGGAAAGGCTTGAAAGGTTAGGGCTCTTCAACTTGGAAAAGAGATGGCTGAGAAAAGATATGATAGATGTCTATAAGATAATGAATGGCACGGAAGAAGTAAACATAGATCAGTTGTTTACTCCTAAAAGTAGAAAGCCTAGGGGACATGCAATGAAGCTACAATGTAGCACATTTGAGACAAATTGGAGAAATATTTTTTCACTCAATGTATAATCAAACTTTGGAATTCATTACCAGAGGATATAGTAAAAGCTGTTAGTGTAGTTTGGTTTAAAAGAGGGTTGGATGAGTTCCTGGAGGAAAAGTCCATAAACTGTTCTTAAAAGAGGATCAGGGAAATCCACTGCTTACCTTGGGATAAGCAATGTGGAATCTGTGCTCCTTTTTGTGAACCTGCCAGGCACTTGTGACCTGGCTACTTGTGACATGGCTTGGCCACTTTTGGAAAAAGAAAACTGGGCTTGATGGACCCTTGGTCTGACCCATTATGGCATTTCTTATATCATCCACAGATTTCAAGTGTATTGGGAAAGTCACTGTAGTGTAGCTCATTTTTCCTACAAAGAACATAAGATATGCCATACTGGGTCAGACCAAGGTCCATCAAGCCTAGTATCCTGTTTCCAACAGTGGCCAATCTAGTTCATACGTATCTAGCAGTATCCCCAAGAGAGACAGGTTCCACAATGCTTGTATTGGGTCAAGCATTGATATCCTGGGTCCCTTTTTTAATAATGGTTTATGGACCTTTCCTCTAGGAATTTGTCCAAACCTTTTTTAAACCCAGCTACACTAACAGCTCTTACTACATCCTCCGGTAACAAATTCCAGAGTTTGATTACACGTTGAGTGAAAAAATATTTTCTCTTATTTGTCTTAAATAGTTTACCCTGTAGCTTCATTACATGTCCCCTAGTCTTTCTATATTCTGATAGCGTAAACAATTGATCTATGTTTACCTGTTCCACTCCATTCATTAATTTATAGACCTCTATCATATCTCCCCTCAGCCGTCTCTTTTCCAGGTTGAAGAGCCCTAACCTTTTTAGCCTTTCTTCATAGGAGTAGCCTTCCATCCCCTTTACCATTTTGGTGTCTCTCCTCTGCACCTTTTCTAATAACGCTATATCCTTTTTAAGATACAGCGACCAGAATTGCACACAATATTCAAGGTGCGGTTGTACCATGGAATGATACAGAGGCATTATAATATCCTTTGTTTTATTTTCCATTCCTTTCCTTATGATACCTAGCATTCTATTTGCTTTCTTGGCCGCCGCTGCACACTGGGCTGAGGGTTTTAACATGTTATCCACAATGACGCCTAAATCTTTTTCCTGGCTGGTGGTTCCCAATGTGGAACCTTGCATTGTGTAACCATAGTGTGGGTTGTTCTTCCCTAGGTGCATAACTTTGCACATGTCCACATTAAATTTCATCTGCCATTTGGATGCCCAGTCTTCCAATTTATCCAGATCCTCCTGCAGTTCTCCACAGTCCTCTTGGGTTTTAACAACTTTAAACAGTTTTGTGTCGTCTGCAAATTTGATAACCTCACTAGTTATTCCCTTTTCCAGGTCATTTGTGAATATAAAGGATGGTCTTGTAGGCAAAATTACGACTGTAAAATCTGAGACACCTTTCCATCTCTTCCTTCTCAGATTCCCAGGTTTGAAAGTGTGTCCATTTCTCAGAGTTTGGCTTTGGGGAAACCAATTTAGCGGATTCAGTGCCAACATTCTTTTCTTCCAATACTGCACATATCTTTTGGTTTGGAAGCTTTCAGATTTAATTGGCTACAGCACTGTATACTTTGTATTTATGATAAAGAGAGATTTCTTTGAAGGTTCAACTTTGTCTAGTGATGTGCAGGATAACTTGATACTTAGTTCATAATGAGAAACTTAACAGAGGAAGTGATGAGAGATCACGTAGAGCAGCAGAGATGGAGAAGAGCCTGGAAGAGAGACTCAGGAGGAGGTGAAAGACAGATGTAGAGGAACAGGAAGGGATAACTTAACTCACGTGGAACTCCTTTTTAAAATCCTAGATCTGACCATGTGCCTCATAATGAATTCACTCAAATTCATTTTTCCATGTGTGGCTGGTTTGAAAACAGGAAAATTGTGTGTCCTAATCTCCAGGAACAAGCAGGAATGAGTCTGCACATATGGGTTTCGTCGGTACCGACGGAGCCTGCGCGGGAATGCTCCCCAGCATCCAATCAGAAAGCTTTTGGGAGCATCCCACAGCGCCTGCGTGCTGCCTTCCCGCCTTTCCCAACTGTCTCTCCTCAGTTCTTTTTTCGCGGCGCCAGCAGATTGTGTTCCTGTCACCGCAGAAGAGTTTCCTTATTTTTTCTTTATTTCTTTTGTGTCGCGTCTGCCTTCTTCGATGCTCTACCGGTACCGCCGGTCTTGGTTCTTTTCTTCTTGTAAAAAAAAAAACAAAAACTTTTTTCCGTTCTTTTTCTTCAGGTGCACTTGCGTTTTGGGCCTTAGGCCCAAAACCTTTCTTCCTTAATATGGAAAAGCCTGCCTCAGGATTTAAGAAGTGCACAAAATGTGGCGGTACCATTTCTGTCACAGACACCCATGACTGGTGTCTAAAATGTTTAGGTCCTGACCATTCCATAACAGATTGTATGTCCTGTTCTATGATGTCTAAAAGAGGTCGGCAGAACCGAGCTGCCAAGCTCAGTACCCTGTTTCCCTCTGATGCGGCTTCGGTGGCATCAACGTTTTCCAGGGCTGCTTCTTCCTCACATGGATCTCAGGTAACTAAACATAAATCCAGCCGGTCCTCGAAGGGTAGATCTCCTTCTAAGCATCAAGATGCCTCGGGCCTTGCCCTCGAAGATTCTGCACCAGCAAAATTACCCCGGCGGGAGGCTTCGGCCTCTAAAGTATCATCATTGGGGTTCCAGGATGATCTCGATGGCGTGACCTCGACAGATCTCCTGGTGCCATGCTCTGGGGTACCGGTGGCCCCCATCGGTACCGACTTCCAAGCATTGGCAGCGTCAATGGATCAGAGGATTCTGTCCATAGAACGCAGTCTGGCCGCTTTCCTTGTGGTATTGACGCCCGTGGTACCGCAACAGACTACCCTACCGGTACCGGCTCTAGCATCGCCTTCAGTATCGATCCCGGTACCGGTGGCATCGACATTGACATTGGTGTCCGCTATGCCGGTACCCTGTCCTCCCACACCAAGCGGGCAACCACTTTTATTATATTAAGGTTCTTCACCATAAGTAAAATTTCAAATTTTTCAAAAAAAATAAGCTGAAAACTTATCTGAGATTGAAACGCTGATTTTGGAGAGATCTCAACACGACGCGCGCGTTTCGGGCACTATCACCCTGTATCAAGTGTAAAGTCCAAAATTCACAAATTCAGCAGTCATCCAGAGTAACGCTGTCGTTGCAGCATAGGTCATATCTTTTGTATAATGGCGGAACAAACGCCATTTAAAGAGAGAACCAACCTATCAGATCGGGCAAACCCCCACATGACGGGGAACCCCTGATCTGATTGGTAATAATTTGAGTGACGACAACATTCATTCAAAGCAAGCTCTGCCATTCAATTTCTCTATTGAGACCTCCCGGCTCAATTGAGTCAAGATAAAATATCCAACGTTGTTCCAAAAATTGGAGTTTATCTTCTCTTGACCCTCCACGGGGATTATTAGGAGCTTGATCCAATATAGTCCAATTGAGATGGTCAAAAGTATGGCAAAAGTCAATACAATGAGAGACCAACGGAGCAGAAAGTATTGCATGACGAAGACGTGGGTGGGTCGCTTGATGTGGGTCGGCTCTCTATCCGACCTTCCTCCGGTCAGCTCCGACAAAAAAAAATTATATGTAAACAAATTGAAGGTCTTTGTTCTGTGGTTGGGTTTTGATCTACTTGCCAATTAGCCCTTACCTGCAGGTTTTTTGCTATTGTGTTGGTACCCTGTCCTCGGCAGCCCTCAGGTACCGATACCCCAGTACCGGTTATTCCCGATACCGATCCCAGTCGGTATGGGTATCGGGCTTTGCAGGAGCATCCAGACAGACGATACTTCGATTCCTCTGAAGACTCTGAGGATTCTGAAGAGTCTATCGATGCAGTGATGCTTCTTCCACAGGAGGAGTCCTCTCCTAAACGAAGGATGTCTCCTCCAGAGGATTTGTCTTTTCAAGACTTTATTAGGGAGGTGGCTCGGGGCCTCTCTATTACAGTGGCCCCTGAGACAGAGCCCAGAGCCAAGGAGTTAGATATTTTACAATATCCTAAAACTCCTAAGGAGGCAGCTACCTTGCCTATTCATGAGATTCTGTATAATCTCATGTTGAGGATGTGGGAAGCACCTCTAACCACCTCTCCTCATTCTCGCAGGTTGGATACCATGTATCGTGTCCCTCCTTGTCCTGGTTTCCATAAAACTCAACTTCCTCACCACTCTATTGTGGTTGAGTCTGCAATGAGAAAGATTAGAAGTGCCAAAAGACATGCCTCTAATCCTCCAGGACGTGAATGTAGAACCCTGGATGCTTTTGGAAGAAGAGTCTTCCAAGCTTCCATGCTTGCTGCGAGAATTAATTCTTAGTCTCTACATGGGAATGTTCTTAAAAGAAGTCACTGACCATTTGCAGACTTTAAGGGGTATGTTTACTAAACCGGGCTAACGGTTAACCCGGGCTATCTGCGACTAGGTCCCATATTATTCAATGGGACCTAGTTGCAGATAGCCCGGGTTAACCGTTAGCCCGGTTTAGTAAACATACCCCTAAGTCCTTTTATGTCTGAAGATAAAAGGCAGGACTTTCTCACTGGGCTCAAACATGCCCAAGATATCTCCAAATTCTCCAACCGTGCAGCTTTCGACTCCTTTGATTGCATAAGCAGAGCCTCAGCTATTGCCATAAGTGCACGTAGGATTGCTTGGCTTCAAGCATCTGATTTGGAGATCTGGGTTCAAGATGAATTGGGAAATATCCCTTGTACAGGTGAGAACCTGTTTGGTAAGGATTGGCAAGCAAAAGCTAATCAGATGCATGCTGAAAATTCTGCTGTGGATAGACTATCCAAATCCACAGCTGCTCCTGCTAAGAAAAGGTTATTCAAGAAAAAACCTTTTTCTAAAAAGGGAAGATTCTATCCTGCTTATGGTCAGTGGGCATCTTCTGCAGGTCAGTTCCCCTACTAAATGTCAGCAATCATCCAAACAGAGCAAAGCAAAGGCTGCTAGGCCTGCTCCAGCCCAGCATCCTCAGCCCCTCAGGGCCTTTGACTTTCCGCTAGAGAACTTAGCCTTCCTGGCTCTAGAAGGACCAGAGCCCTCCACCATTCCAGGAAGGTTATGTCACTTTGCTCCCAGGTGGGGGCAAATTACAGCAGAGCATTGGACACTCTCCATCATAAGAGAGGGGTACAAACTTCATTTTTCAAGCTTGCCCCCTCTCACAAGAGTGCACCAGTTCAATTCTTCAACCTCCCTCCTCAACCTGTTGGGGCAGGAGGTTGCCACTCTTCTCGCCCAGGGGGCAATAGAGGAAGTGCCTTTTCAACAACAGGGCACAGGTTTCTACTCCCCCTATTTTCTTATTCCAAAGAAAACAGGGGGCTTCAGATCCATCTTAGATCTCAGATTGTTGAACAGATTCCTAGTCAAGGAAAGATTCAAGATGGTTTCTCTGGGAACTCTGCTGCCATACCTTCAGAGTCAGGATTGGCTTTGTTCTCTAGATCTCAAGGATGCGTACACTCATGTTCTCATCCATCCAACTCACAGAAGATTCCTTTGGTTCCATTTTCAAGAGAAGCACTATCAATACAGAGTGCTCCCTTTTGGTCTAGCCTCTGCACCAAGGGTGTTCACGAAATGCATGGCAGTGGTAGCTGCTTTTCTGCGCACCCTGGGAATATTAGTCTTCCCTTACCTGGACGACTGGCTCATTCGAGCTCTCACTCAATCAGAGGCCAAGAGTTCTCTATCCTGCACAATGCGTATCCTTCAGTATTTAGGGCTGGTAATAAATATCCCAAAATCCAATTTGATCCCTACTCAGTCCCTGGAGTTTATAGGTGCGTTGCTGGATACCACAAGGGCAAGGGCCTATCTTCCCCAGGCCCGTTGCCTTCGCTTGGTGCAGTTAGCTTCTCAAGCAGAGTTGAAGCCCCTCCTAACTGCTCGAGAGATGTTACAGTTGCTAGGCCACATGGCATCCACCATGCATGTGGTAGCATATGAACATAAGAACATAAGATATGCCATACTGGGTCAGACCAAGGTCCATCAAGCCCAGTATCCTGTTTGCAACAGTGGCCTATCTATGTCATACGTACCTAGCAGTTTCCCCAAAAGACATAGGTTCTGCAATGCTTGTACTAGGTCAAGCATTGATGTCCTGGGTCCCTTCTTAATAATGGTTTATGGATCTTTCCTCCAGGAACTTGTCCAAACCTTTTTTAAACCCAGCTACACTAACAGCCTTTTACTACATCCTCCGGTAACAAATTCCAGAGTTTGATTACATGTTGAGTGAAAAAATATTTTCTTTTATTAGTCTTAAATAGTTTACCCTGTAGCTTCATTGCATGTCCCCTAGTCTTCCTATATTCTGATAACGTAAACAGTCGATCTATGTTTACCCGTTCCACTCCGTTCATTAATTTATAGACTTCTATCATATCTCCCCTCAGCTGTCTCTTTTCCAGGTTAAAGAGCCCTAACCTTTTTAGCCTTTCTTCATAGGAGTATCCTTCCATCCCCTTTACCATTTTGGTGGCTCTTCTCTGAACCTTTTCTAATAACGCTATATCCTTTTTAAAATACGGTGACCAGAATTGCACACAATATTCAAGGTGCGGTCTCACCATGGAACAGTATAGAGGCATTATAATATCTTTTGTTTTATTTTCCATTCTTTTCCTTATGATACCTAGCATTCTATTTGCTCTCTTGGCTGCCGCTGCATACTGGGCTGAGGGTTTTAACATGTTATCCACAATGACGCCTAAATCTTTTTCCTGGGTGGTGGTTCCTAATTTGGAACCTTGCATCATGTAACCATAGTTTGGGTTGTTCTTCCCTAGGTGCATAACTTTGCACTTGTCCACATTAAATTTCATCTGCCATTTTGATGCCCAGTCTTCCAATTTATCAAAATCCTCTTGCAATTTTCCACAATCCTCTTGGGTTTTAACAAATTTAAATAGTTTTGTGTCATCTGCAAATTTGATAACCTCACTCATTCCACTTTCCAGGTCATTTATGAATGTCAAAAAGCAACGGACCCAGCACAGATCCATGGGGTACACCACTATTCACCTTTCTCCATTGGGAAAATTGTCCATTTAGCCCAACCATCTGCTTTCTATCTTTTAACCAGTTCCTGATCCACAGTAGTACACTGCCTCCTATCCCATGACTCTTTAGTTTTGCCAAAAGTCTCTGATGAGGGACCTTGTCAAAGGCTTTCTGAAAGTCCAGATACACTATATCAACTGACTCACCTTTGTCCACCTGTTTATTCACACTTTCAAAAAAACATAACAGATTAGTAAGACAAGATCTTCCTTGTCTAAAGCCATGTTGGCTGTCTCCCATTAAGCCATGACTATCTACATGCTGAGTAATTTTATTCTTTATGATGGTTTCTACCATTTTTCCCAGTACTGACGTGAGGCTCACCGGTCTGTAGTTTCCCAGATCACCCCTCGAACCCTTTTTAAAAATTGGTGTTACATTGGCGATCCTCCAGTCTTCAGGTATTAGAGATGATTTTAATGGTAGTTCACAGATTACTAATAGCAGGTCTGCAGTCTCATATTTCAGTTCTTTCAACACCCTTGGATGTATACCATCCGCCCCAGGTGATTTGCTACTCTTCAGTTTATCTAATAGTTGTAATACATCTTCCCGATGTATCGATATTTCCTTCAATTCTTCCGCACCTTTAAATACCACTTCAGTCATGGGTAACATCCCTACATCTTCCTCAGTAAAGACTGAAGCAAAGAATTCATTCAATCGCTCTGCTATCGCCTTGTCGCCTCTTAGTGCTCCTTTAACCCCTTTATCATCTAATGGACCAACTGACTCTCTCACAGGTTTTTTGCTACGAATGTACTTGAAAAGGTCTTTACTTCGCGTTTTTGCATCCGCAGCAAGCTTCTTCTCAAATTCTCCCTTTGCCTGCCTTATCAATGCCTTGCATTTGACTTGCCAATGCTTGTGCTGTTTCCAGGTTTCGTCGTTTGGCTCTTTTTTCCATTTCCTGAAAGATGCTTTTTTGGCAACAGCCTCTCTGACCTCACCTTTAAACCATGCTGGCAGTTTTTTGGACTTCCTTCCACTTTTCTTAAAGCGTGGAATACAGCTGGTCTGGGCTTCCAAGATAGTATTTTTCAACAACAGCCAAGCCTGATGTACGTCTTTAACGTTTGCAACTGCTCCTTTTAGTATTTTCTTAACTGTTTTCCTCATTTTATCATAGTCTCCCTTTTGAAAGTTAAAAGGTAGTACTGTGGATTTCCTTACTATCCCTCCTCCACTAATTAAATCAAAGGCGATCATGCTATGATCACTATTGCACTAGATCTGGTGTTCCACTAAGGACTAGGTCTAATATGGCTTCCCCTCTGGTCGGTTCATGAACCAGCTGCTCCAAGAAGCAGTCATTTATGTCATCTAGGAACTTTATCTCCCTAGCATGTACTGCCGTGACACTGACCCAGTCGATATCGGGGTAATTGAAATCGCCCATTATTATTACCGCGCTGTAACATTTGTTAGCTTCCTTGATTTCTTTGAGCATTTCATCATCCATTTGTTCATTCTGGCCAGGCGGTCGATAGTACACCCCCACCGCCATTGCCTTCCCCTTTTTACATGGAATTTCAATCCATAGAGATTCTACAGCAAATTGACTCAATGCCCTCTCTAACATAGAGCGCAACCCCTCCACCTATTTGATCAGCTCTATCATTACGATATAGTTTGTACCCAGGTATCACAGTGTCCCACTGGTTGTCCTCCTTCCACCATGTCTCTGATATTCCAATCACATCTAACCTCTCATTTAGTGCTATATATTCTAACTCTCCCATCTTATTTTTTAGACTTCTAGCATTTGCATACAAGCATTTTAGAGACTGTATTTTATTCATATTAATTTGGCTATTGGTAGACATGGGTAATTTGGGATCTTTAAGCTCTGTCTGCTCCATACTCGAGGGCATTTGGGCTACTTTACTCTTTTTTGGAACCTCTCTGCTTTTGGTAGTATCCTTCAAGGATACATTCTTCCGAACCATCTGCTCTTGGGCGACTGTCGGCTTTCCCCTATTATCTAGTTTAAAAGCTGCTCTATCTCCTTTTTAAAGGTTAATGCCAGAAGCCTGGTTCCATCCCGGTTAAGGTGAAGCCCATCCCTTTGGAAGAGCCCCTCCTTTCCCCAGAATGTACCCCAGTACCTAACAAATCCAAACCCCTCATCTCTGCACCATTGTCTCATCCACGCATTGAGACTCCGGACCTCTGCCTGCCTTTTGGGTCCTGCACATGGAACGGGAAGCATTTTGGAGAACGCTACCCTGGAAGTTCTGGATTTCAACTTCCTACCTAAAAGCCTAAATTTAGCCTCCAGAACCTCCCTATCACATTTTCCTGTGTCATTGGTACCGACATGTACCATGACAGCAGACTCCTCACCAGCACTATCTAAGACCTTATCTAGGTGGCGCGTGAGGTCTGCTACCTTCGCACCAGGCAGGCATGTTACTAGGCGATCCGCACGTCCAGCAGCCACCCAGCTATCTACATGCCTAATGATCGAATCACCAACTATAACGGCTGTCCTAACCCTTCCCTCATGGGCACATGGCCCTGGAGAAACTTCCTCGGTGCGAAAGGGTTTTACCTCAC
Source organism: Ichthyophis bannanicus (assembly GCA_033557465.1). Taxonomy (NCBI): domain Eukaryota; kingdom Metazoa; phylum Chordata; class Amphibia; order Gymnophiona; family Ichthyophiidae; genus Ichthyophis; species Ichthyophis bannanicus. Next base: position 4,318,726 of record JAWIIG010000034.1, read on the forward strand.
CTGCTCGCCTTCACATGAGGGCAGCTCAGTGGACTTTATCTACCCAATGGACCCAGGCATTAGGCTGCCTGTCAGACAAAATAGCAAACACAAGTCACCTCATTTTGTCCCTCCAGTGGTGGAAGTCCCCTCAAAACCTGTTGCTGGGGTCCCCCTTTCAGCAGTCTCTACCCCAAGCAACTCTTTCAACAGATGCTTCTCCAATGGGGTGGGGAGCTCATCTGCAAGACCTCTCCACCCAGTGCTTCTGGTCCCCACAGGAGACTTGTCTACATATCAATCTCTTGGAACTCAGAGCAATCTTCCTTGCTCTGTGGGTTTTCCACACCCTGCTCAGCCACAAGACAGTCCTTATCCACATAGACAATCAGGTAGCCATGTTCTATGTGAACAAGCAGGGAGGAATTGGCTCTCTGTCGCTTTGCAACGAAGCTTTGCGATTGTGGGCCCTTGCCAGAGAGCATCACATTCATCTTCTGGCAGTTTATCTTCCAGGCGTTCAAAACTCTTGGGCAGACAGGCTCAGTCGAGTTCTGCTTCTACACGAGTGGTCCCTACATATGGACCAGGTGTCCAAGATTTTTCAAATTTGGGGACCCCCGGACATAGACCTCTTTGCAAGTCCGTGGAATGCCAAACTTCCCCGGTTCTGTTCCAGAACTCTGGCTCAGGGAGCTCAGGCAAGGGATGTTTTCCTCCTTCACTGGGGTCAAGACTTCCTCTATGCCTTTCCACCCATTCCCCTAATTCCCAAAACCCTGTTCAAGCTTCAGAGAGACAGAGGCCACATGATTCTTATAGCTCCACATTGGCCACGGCAAGTGTGGTACCCTCTGCTTCTACATCTCTCTCAAGCTCCCTCCCTGGAGTTAGGGTCTGCTCCAGACCTCCTCTCTCAAGAGGACGGAAAGTTGTGGCATCCTAATCCCCAGTCTCTGCATCTCAGGGCTTGGTTGCTGAAGGCCTAGATCTCCAGGATCTTCATCTTTCTCAACAAGTGAAAGATGTTCTTTATGCTTCCAGAAAACCTTCCACTAGATGTTCTTATGCTTTCAAGTGGAAGAGGTTTACTATCTGGTGTTCTGGGAAGGGTCTTAACCCCCTTGCCATACCTCTGGAATCTTTGCTGGAGTATCTCCTCCATCTGTCTGATGCAGGCCTTAAGACATTCAGTAAGGGTCCATTTGAGTGCTATTGCAGCTTCCCTTATGCCTCTAAATGGACAACCTATTTCCTCTCATCCTCTTGTAGCCAGATTCATGAGAGACCTCCCTTTTTTTTAAATTTTTTTTTATATTTATGCATTTTAACAATGAATCAAACATAACACTTGTACAGTAATAGACACTGTAGAAAAAATTAAGAAGTACATAACATCAAGAAAAATTAAACAATGCTATTAGTAGTCCCCAAAATGAGGGAGAGAAGTCTAAAACTATTACAGAGGCCAGGAACATCCCCTGCAAAAGAAATAGAAGTAAATGTTTAAAGAAATACCAGAAGGGTACACAGGGAACCAAGCAGAATCATTAATGGTGGGGTACTGCTAAAGAGGAGAAGTAGTTACAATGCGAGCACTGATGAAAGAAGACAAGTCCTCGGGCTGAAAAAAGACATACTTATGCGAGTGAAAAACAACAACACATTTACAGGGATAGCAAAGGACAAATGTAGCGCCCATACGAATACCCCAGGACGCAAAATTAAAAAAGATTTGCGCCTACGCTGTGTTTCTCTGGAGACATCCGGGAACATTCCTATTTTTTTACCCAAAAACAAGCTATTACGAAATTTAAAATAAAGCCTGAGAAGCCAGTCTCTATCAGATGGTAATGCCAAGGAAACAATCAGTGTAGAAACTACAAGTTCTTCGTCCTTAGGCGTCTGAAGGAGCGCTGATACATCTAATAAGCTCATCTCTGGAAGACCAACCGCTTTCTCCCCAGTTTTCCGACCAGAAGGTAGAAAATACGCTTTGGTGATAGGAGGAATTAAATCTGGTGTAACCTTCAAAGATTCTTGTAGATACCTTTTAAAAAGGTCAATCAGAGAAGCCAAAGGCACCATAGGAAAATTAAGAAGACGAATATTCCAACTTCAGCCTCATCGCCGTATTATCCTTAATTAAGGAGTCAGTTACGTCTGAAATTTGTAAAACAGTCTGAGTATTCGTAATAACTTGTGTTTTAAGCTCAGTGACCTCAGCAGAAAGATTAGAAGATAAAACTTCTAAATTAGAGACCCGAGTCCCGGCCAAAATCAATTGTTGACTCACCATAGTAGCTAGTCCAGAAATGGCCTTCCAAATGCTATCCAGAGATACAACTGAAGGATGCGTCAAGACAAACATCTGTGGCGTTTCTGGATCTGATACTAGTCCGAGGGCTGCTTTTTCCAACAGACTCACAAGCTCCTGATCCAGCAGCAGCGCCTTCCAAACTTTGAACAACCGCCGAGAGATTCACTTCTGCAGATGTAACCAGCTGCTCTCCGGAGTCCACTACACCAGAGCCCCGCTCACTCACCGTTCCACCAACTCCAGGAACTGAGGGGGAAACGGCCGCACTCATTGGAGAGGGACCCGGCAGCCTCGGAGGTGAAGGCGGAGACCGACCACTGGGGGAGAGAGTCACATCTGGGGCAGAAGAAGCCGAAGAATCCTGAACCGGCGACTCCAAGCCCCCTCTAATCTCCCCTATTTGCTGCTCGGTAACCTGGACATATCGGTCCATCGGCCCGGTACTCACAGAAGGAGAGGGTTTTGCAGAAGAAGGCTCAGCGGGGAGAGCCTGGTGCTTGCCCTTTCTCTTAGGCATCCCAGCTCAACAGCTCCCTGTTGCCATCTTGGAATTCAGACCACTCCCCCAAGACCTGAGAGGCCTCCTTTTAACAAAGCCTCCCATTAGATCACCCCTGGTGGCATGGGACTTAAACTTGGTTCTTGGTCAGCTTATGAAGCCGCCTTTTGAACCTTTGGCTACCACCTCCTTGAAATACCTTTCTTGGAAGGTTATCTTTCTCATTGCAATCACATCAGCACGTCGTATTAGTGAATTGCAAGCACTTGTAGCTAATCCACCTTATACAAGGTTCCATCATGACAAGGTGGTCCTTAGCACTAATCCACACTTTATGCCTAAGGTGGTCTTGCCTTTTCACCTCAACCAAGAGGTCTACCTACCTGTCTTTTTTCCAGGACCTCATGCATCAAGTGCAGAGAGCAATCTTTATACCCTGGACTGTAAAAGAGCTCTAGCTTTTTACTTACAGAGGACACAGCAACATAGAAAGTCCTCTCAACTCTTTGTTGCTTTTGATCCTTCTCATTTGGGACTACCAGTCTCCAAGAGAACACTATCTAACTGGATTGCCCAGTGTATTTCTTTCGCCTATCGAAGCAAGAACCTTTATTTTATTTATTTTATTTAACAATTATTTCTATACCGCTCTTTCCCAAGTATCAAGTGCGGTTTACAATGAACAGTATGTTATATGGTATGGGTAATATCATACCAAGTCTTTTTACATGGAACAGGTGGAACTATTTACAGGTAACAATATAAAGTTTGAACATTAAACTATTAGAACATATTTACATTGTAGATATTTACAAATTATATCATATATCACTTGTGGTTGTATACATTATTTTAAACGTCAAAGATCACATAGTTATAAATTTTTGTAGTATGGTTGTTAACCTGTGTCTCTTTGTGTAGTTTGATTAGATTCTGCTCCTTTGTTGTAGTGTAAAGAGAATAAATGGGTTTTCAGTTTTTTTCTAAATTCTTTTATGTCCGACAGTAGGCGAATGTTGTCTGGAAGGTTATTCCAGAGGATAGGTGCTGAATGTGAGAAGGCCCTCTTGTTGGTTTGTTTTCTAGCTTTTGTGTAATCTTTTGGTACTGCTATAGTGTTTGTGTTTCTACTCCTTTGTGATTGTTTATCTATTTCTATATTGATGAGTGTATTGAGTACAGATGGTGCTAAGTTATTTATTAGTTTAAATGTGGTTAGAAGAATTTTGTATTTTATTCTGCTGTAAATAGGTAGCCAATGGAGTTCAGCCAGGATCGGTGTGATATGTTCTATTGAGCTTATATTCATTATTATCCTTGCTGCTATGTTCTGGGTTAGTTGTATCTTTTTAATATTTTGCTTTGTGATGCCATTAAGGATTAAATTTGCAAAATCAAAGTGTGGGGTTATGATAGCTTGAATTATGGTTATGAAGTCTTGTAAGTGAATCAAAGGTCTTAGTTGTCTCAATGTCTTAAGTTTGTAGTGTATGTTTTTTGTTAGATATTTTATGTGTGAATCCATGTTGAGTTTATTGTCAAGTATCACACCTAGGTATTTTATTTCTTTTTTTATGTTGATCTCATGGTTACCCAGGGTGATGGTGTTTGGGGGTGTGTATGTTTGATTTTTAGTAATATATAGTACGTCAGTTTTTGAGAAATTAATGTGTAAGTTCTGATCCTTGAGCCATAGTGTTAGTTCTTTAAAGCATTCTGTTATTTGTTGTAGTGGAGGGTGTGGGATTTTAAATGGGAGGTAGAACATTATATCATCAGCGTAAATATGGTAATAGACGCCATGACGTTTAAAGATGTTGCTGACTGGTTGTAAGTAAATGTTAAATAATAGTGCAGATAGTGCGGATCCCTGTGGGAGGCCTTGTGTTTGGTTGAAAGTGTTAGATGTTTGGTTAAGAATTCTTACTGTTTGGGTTCTGTTTGATAGGTAGGATTTGAACCAGTTATAAACAGTGGATGTAATTCCTATTTGTTGAAGTCTGTTGAGCATTGTTATATGATTGACGCTGTCAAATGCGGCAGAGATGTCGAGGAATACTAGGATGAAGGCTTGTTTAGTGTCGTCAATTCCTCTTAATAGGGTGTCATAAAGAACTGTTAGCAATGTTTCAACCCCATGGAATGGTCTGAAGCCATATTGGTGTTCGTCAAGGAGGTTCAATGTATCGATAAATTCTTGTAGTTGGGTTTGAACTATTTTTTCAATAAGTTTGGCCATGAAAGGAATGCTCGATATGGGTCTGTATGATTTTGGGGATAATTTGTCTAGTGTTTTATTTTTAAGTATTGGTCGTATTTGAGCATGTTTGAGGGATGGTGGTAAATATCCTTTTTCTAGTGATATGTTGACCATAGGGAGGATGAAGGAAGAGAGTATTGAGAGTGTCTTTTTTATCCAATCAACTGGGCATGGGTCAAGATATGATGTAGTTGTATTGATGTTAGATATGGTAGTTTTGAGAGTGGTCTTTGAAATTGGACTGAAGTTGGACCAGTTATCAGGGGTAGTGTGCTTCATTTCAGTGTGTGTTATTGGGGGTGTATTCATTTGTATTTTTGTTTTATTAATATAGTATTGTGCTAATTCTTGTGGGGAGATATCTATGGATATTTCGTCTGAGTTATATGTTTTGTTTGTTAGTTTCTGTATTATACAGAACAATTCTCTTGGTCGGTTAATTGAATTATTGAGTATGTTAGAGTAGTAGTTTCTCTTAGAACTGTCTATTGTTTCCTTATATATGTGTAGGGTATTTATGTATTTCTCGTAAGTTGTTGGTGATTTGTATTGTCTCCATTTCCTTTCTTCCATTCTTAATTGTCTTTTCAGATTTTTGAGTGTCATATTAAACCATGGAGCATCCTTTTTATCAATTATATTGTCATTGCTATTTTGTTGTGACAGGTTTGGGTTTTTTTCTGCTGCCATTGAGATAGTTTTGTTCCAAGTTTTGATAGATTCTTCCAGATTTGTAGGAGTTAGAGTGAGGTGAGGAATTATTTGATCTAAGAATTCTTCTTCATTGAACTTTCTGAATCTCTTAGTTTGTGGAGGTTGAGTTCGTTTAGTATGATTGTTGTCAGGGATAGTGATATCAAATTTCAGAAGGTAGTGGTCTGACCAGGGAACGGGTATGTTTGAGAGTGATTTAGTGTTATATAGGTTGTGAAGTGAGTTTGGTAGGAAGACCATGTCAAGTGTTTTTCCTTTATTATGTGTTTGTTCTGTTATTATTTGATGGAAGTCCAGATTGCTTACTGCTTCTGAGAAATGATTTGATTGGTTGTTGGGTGTTGAAGGGAGATTAAAATCACCCATTAGTATTATTGGGTTTGTGTCAGTGGATGATGCCAGTAGTTCAATTAGATTATCAGTGATGTCTATGTTGTATTCTGGAGGTCTATATATTAGGCATATCTTTGTGGTTTTAATTTTTATAGTTAGCGTGTCTACATTATCTATATTATTGGATGAGATTAGTTTTGCATTGAGGTTTTTCTTTACTATTATTAGTACGCCTCCACCTTTTTTAATTGTTCTGTGGGTATGGAAGATCTCATATTCAGTTGACTTTAATTGGTTCATGAATACTGAGTCTGTATCTTTGAACCAGGTTTCTGTTATACAGACAATATCTGTTTTATGGTCATTGATGATATCTGTAAAGATTGGTAGTTTGTTTCTCATGGATCTTGCGTTGATAAGTTGGCAGGTAAGGGTTGTGTATTTCTGTGTATAAGGTGGTTGTGGTTGCGTGGAGTTATTTTCTGGTGCGGTTGTTATATATATAAGTCTAGATTGTTTGGGTCTGGGGTTGGTTCCATTTTTGAACGGAGATATTGGGTGGTCATAACGTGCTGTACTTTGTATTATTGGGATTGGTCTATTATAATTATTTCTTATACATTTTGTTAGGTTTATCAGTGTGAGGATAAAGAGACAAATTATTATAATCCTGATGGGAGAAGGAGATTGAGTAGGCATTGTTTAAATTCTAAGTTGTTTTTGGAGATTGATGTCTGGTAATTAGTTCTTAAAGTGGATTTGTGTTATTGAGTGTGTTATATATCTAGTGCTTAGGTTTTACAAATGTTAGTCTACTTGTTTTCGGTGTATGAAACAAATAACATTGGTTTTGTTAAGGTTGTAATGTTAAATTGTGTAGCTTTGGCAATTTCTGTGACAGGGTTCAGATTGCTCTGTGTAATTGAGAGAACTTGCAACAGTTGCTCTTGGTGCGTTAGTAACATTAGTAGCAAATTGTTAGCAACATTTGTAGGGGAGTCCTGCAACAATAATCTTGGTAAGACCGTAACAATGATATCAGAATGTAAGTAACATTTGTGGCAGATTCCTTCTTTCAATTTATAAATGTGAGTTCAATGTATCTACTAGTAGTATATAATATATTACATACAGGTATATACTTGCAGGTTTTCCGTAGGGAAAATAGATGTTAGGGAGGTAGTTCTCTGATGCTTCCTTGAGTGCCACTGCCTAAGGGCCACGCCAAAGGGCCCTCTGGCGAGGCCCTCAGGCGCGGGCCCGACAGGCGCGGGCGCACCTGGGCAGCGCTGCTTTAAGCGCTGGGTCGGATGGCCCGGATTGGGCAGCTCGTGCTGTGTGGGAGGTCCTGGTGCTCCGGCGTGCTCGATCCTCGCGCCGGAGGAGAGCAGAGGAACGCCGGAGTGCTGGAGATGCAGAGAGCGAGTTCACCTGGGCAGCGCTGCTTTAAGCGCTGGGTCGGATGGCCCGGATTGGGCAGCTCGTGCTGTGTGGGAGGTCCTGGTGCTCCGGCGTGCTCGATCCTCGCGCCGGAGGAGAGCAGAGGAACGCCGGAGTGCTGGAGATGCAGAGAGCGAGTTCACCTGGGCTGCGCTGCTTTAAGCGCTGGGTCGGATGGCCCGGATTGGGCAGCTCGTGCTGTGTGGGGGAGGTCCTGGTGCTCCGGCGTGCTCGATCCTCGCGCCGGAGGAGAGCAGAGGAACGCCGGAGTGCTGGAGATGCAGAGAACCTTTCTCTGGAGGGCCATGTCACAGCTCACAATGTGAGAGCCATGGCAGCCTCAATGGCTCATCTCAACTCTGTGTCTATTGGTGACATCTGTCGAGCAGCCACTTGGGCCTCGGTTCATACCTTCACAGCCCATTACTGTTTTGACAGGAACTCCCGCCGGGATGCCTTGTTTGGTCAGGCTGTTCTTAAACACCTGTTCCATACTTAACTCCTACCCACCATCCCTCATGGGATGTCAGAGATCCATGTGGGAAAGTGCAGCCCTGTCCCAGGGACCCACAACTTCTGGGATCTCTCCCTGGCATCTAGAGCTAGGGAGTCCCCATATGTGAAGACTCATTCCTGCTTGTTCTTGGAGATAGCACAGTTACTTACCTGTAACAGGTGATCTCTAGAAACAGCAGGAATAAGTCTTCACAATCCACCCACCTCCCCTAGGAGTTGTCTCTCTCTTTATCTCTCTTTCCTTTCCCCCTCCCCCTCTCTCTCTCTCTTTGTCTCAGCTCTAAAACTTAACTGAGGAGAGACAGTTGGGAAAGGCGGGAAGGCAGCACGCAGGCGCTGTGAGATGCTCCTAAAAGCTTTCTGATTGGACGCTGGGGAGCGTTCCCGTGCAGGCTCCATCGGTACCGACGAAACCCATATGTGAAGACTTATTCCTGCTGTTCCTAGAGATCACCTGTTAATAGGTAACTGTGCTTTCCTTCTTAAGGAGGACATAGGACAGTTTTGGTTTTTTTTGACGAAAGGACAGTTGTGGATAAAGCGTGACACCTGACAACTTTCACTGTATCTTATAACTTCTATTTATTATATGTTAGCTATTAGATTTGTAGGTACATGTGAAACTCGCCTCTTTGCTGTTGTTTTTGGATCTTGACTCACCTGATCTCCTTGGTGTTTCCTTTCCATTCCTCCTAGTTGTATCCCATGTCTATAACTACTGTGTTGTCTGTCTTGACTAAATTGTAAGCTCTGATGAGCAGGGACTGTCTTTTACGCGTGTCTGTGCAACGCTGTGTACATCTTGTAGCACTATATACAATGTTCAGTAGTAGTAATAGTTTGTCAGAAAGCATCCTGCCTAGTCCTGAGGAAAGAATGACTGGGCAAGCTGCTTCCTGTCCATGACAAATCTAATGGCCAATAGCTTTCAGTTCCAATGGGTTTTACAGCCCTGCTTTATCATGCTTCTGCATATAGTTTTACAGTCAGAACAGTTGGTATGACAGGAACTTAAAGACTTATTAAAGGGTTTTCACACCACAATACTTGCTGTATGCTTTATGCCTTTTCTGGGTTTTAAATATTGATAAATGTTCTAGGGGCATGTTTACTAAGTCCCATGTCAGTAATGCAGATTTGGGCCATTTCCCTAAATATAACACAGCTCATCACAGTAATAGGGCCGTGGGGAGCAACTACCACCACCCATTGTGCTGGTGGTAGTTTCTCTCCACCAAACGCTGGCAGCATGGGATTTCAAGGCCCATACTAACAGCACCATGGTGGGAATGCCTACACCTTGCCAAGGAGCCTCACAGATGTGCATTGTCTGCGTAGCGCATGATATTTAGTGCAGGGCCCCATGCTACCTTTTATTGCGGTGCCAAAAATGCATGGTACCGCCACTCGACCCAACTAGGGTGCTTTAGTGAACATGCCCCTAATATTTTAAATTCAACAGCTTGGCATTTGTGACTCATTGTATATTTATTATCTTCCCAAAAGCAAAATTGTCCAGTCATGGAAGGGTTACCCTGGACAGATGGTGAGTGATCACTACTCAGCTTGTCAAGAGAACATGCAGTCCACGTCACATTATTAAGCTTCTTGTTTTCAGTTGCTGCCAGTTATTTCAAATTCCATGAGATGGACCTAGGGCTTCGGGCCTGAAAGGGCTCATGGGTATGGGGGTGTGAGTCATGCTTCATGAGAATGGTGGTTCTACAGTGGTCATATTACCACTGCCAAAAGCCAGAGTGTGAAGTGGAAAAAGAGAAGGTGATTTCTGGATCTGCCAAATTCTGCTCAATGAGCCAGCAGCTGGGTGATCAAATACAGACTGTCACGATACAACCTCTATCATGAGATGAACAGTGGAAAGGGGGGACTATTTCTGGTTGCACCTTGCCAAGAAAATCCAGGGGCTGGATCGCTAGGAGTCAACATTGACTTGATAGCACACACCTACAAAGATGTTTGAAGATGGGGGTGGGGAAAGGAGGAAATGAAAATAAACTGAAAGATGCTTGCTGTTTGTATCTTAATCCTAGCTTTAAAGAACTTGAAGGACTCTCCTTGTGTTTAAGTCTATATTTTTTCCTGTGTAGGGTTTATGGGACAGATCCTGCACCATTTTGGTATCCCTCTTTCTACATCTAGTGCTACAGCCTCCTGAACTCTCAAATGAGACCTCACTGATGAAATAGTACAGAGGTAGCATGACCTCCTTTGTTACCTCTGGTCCAGACTTACTTTCCAGAATACATTTTAACTTTAAAAAAGAAAGATTCTCCCTGCTACGGTTGGGCCTTGCAGTCTGATACATGCTGATGCTTGCTCAAGATGACATGATGATTCATGGTGGAGGAACGGAAGCAGAGCCTCCCAGGTTTGCCCTATTGCTGTGTGTGCGCAAACAGCATTCTTAAACTGATCATTTTCTTAACTTTCTCTTTTGAACAGGAAGCTTAATCCTGCCATGGCTATAGTTGTAACATGATATGTTAGTGGTTAGAGCTCTGGCTTGGGAACCAAGAGACCAGAGTTTGATTCCCACTAGCACTTCTTGTGGCCTTGGGCAAGTCACTTAACCCTCCATTGCTCAAAAAATCCAAGTTATCAATGTCCCTGTTTAATGTATGTTTACCAAGTTTAAGTTACAATGTAAACTGCTTTGATTGAAATGATAAAGCGGTATAAAAAAAAATACATTATCTGTAATTCCCCCCCTTACCTCCAATCCCATATTATATAGAGGTTCTCAGTCTTAGCCAAAAGGCCAAGGGACTGTCTTCAGCTTACAATTTGGTCTATACATTCCATCTTGGCCATGAAGAGTTGCCTGACTGCAACGCCTCCCTTGAGTCAGCCTTTCTGCTCAGAGTTAATTGAAAAATGACTACTGTCACCAGCAGGGTAAAAGAGCAAAATGAAATGAGGAGAGATTCAGAAGGTCTTGTCAGTTCTACAATAGTACAAACATACTTGATTTGCAGGTTACATGAACTGGCTGTGAACTAGAATATTGCTCTGGGGAAGAAAACAATGGAACTGTCTGCCTCAAACAAAATGTTCGTGTTTCTATGATCATCAGCGTACGCAAGCAAGAAATTTACAACCACTAGGTGATCCTTAAGCAGGCCTTTTGGGGTCTTATGTTAACTCATTCCTGTGTATGATATCCTCAGGGTACGCATGCTCCAAATATTCTGGATTTTTTAAACTTGTTGCTTTTCTGTGATGTCATGTTACAGACCACTTTTGATTCATGTAGAGGTTGCCATGTTGATGGAAGCGCTACACTCCTCTGCTGAAATGCATGCATTTTGAAAGCTGGCACTCAGTAGGGAGTGATTTACAAACTGGAGGGAGCTAAGGGCAGGGAAGCAGCTGTATGGAGTGTCCTAGACAATGGTTTCATTGGTTTTACACATGGAGTCTTTTGGATCCAAGATTATTAAAGAAGCCAGCATTAACTCTCGTTGGCACCGATTAAGTGGGAAAAGGGTGTGCAGATGATAGCTGTGCTTTGTTTTTTTGAGAAAAAAATAAGGAAAGAGTAAAACGAGTTGAAAATGAAATATTGTTAATTGGTACGAGGGCTATATATTTCTATGGCCTATGCAAGGGTATTAAACACCCTAGGTGAACCTTCAGCCTTGTGCCCCCTCACAATTAACTTTTAGAGCCCTTACCCCCTCTCCCAATATTTTGATAATTAAACTAAGTCATAATCATCTCAAGACTGTCCTTTCCTATAAAAACACGTATTTGGACATCATACTTTTAAATATTAAACTTTGTTTTGTAAATACATATATAAGAAGGAGTATTTGCACATTGCCCTTTCTTCCTGCGGGTAAAAGGATGCACTGATTAATCAGAGTTTGTATAACCATTTGTTTTGCTTTGACTGTAGCTACTCTTTGCTGCCCCCTGGGAGGCTGCTGCCCTAGGTGACTACCTAGTCTGCCTAGTGGTTGGGCCAGCCCTGTATATTTCATAGAAAAATGAAAATATTTTCTAAACTTTCCTTCTCTTATATTCAGATACGTGATATACTACTTTACTTTTCAAAAGTAAAAAGTCCAAACGGGTTTATATTTTAACAAAACTCAAACAAATATAAATCAAGATTAAATACACCAATGTGCATAGGGAAATAGATATGTCAATGAAAATAGAAAAAGAGAAATAAGGCAACAAGCATACAAGGAAAGATATGGTTTATCGTGTTTATTTTTTATATATTAAAATAGCTTTCTAATACGTCCTTGTAACCCTTATTTGATTTATAGATGTGCTTTATTGTTTGGAATTCTGGGCTATATGCTATTTCCTATAGGTGTATATTTACACTAACCTGCGCTAGGCATTTTCAGCTAACGTGCTGTTATGCACATAGGGCTGCATTAGGTGGAAATGCGTGTGCTCTCTGTTGGGGGTGTGCACAGGGTTTCCCCAGCAGATAATGCATTGAAATTGCAAAGAGCACCATGGATGCACATAACACCACCTATTAAGCTGGTATTATCTGCACCTGTGCTGTCTGCAAATTTGACGTTGACCGCATGTTGTAGACACACTCACTCTCTACCCCTAGCCCACCCACTCTTGCAGGTACTGCGCAGTCTGCAGATAGCACAGGAAATCACTGCACTATCTGCATTTTGCTCACTCTGTTAATGTGGGCTGATGGCACGTGCTCTCCACAGGTAGCACAGCTTAGTAAACATACCCCTTACTAGTTCCAATACTTTCATTGTGGGTTTTTGTATGTGATGATAGTTCTCTCTTTCTAGCTTTTTATGTGAACGCAGGCCACTTCTTGAACTGCAGTCTTCCAGCACAGATCACACTCGAAGGCTTTGGCAATGTTGATGTTTCTCCATGAGTAAGGAGTTGTGGTTCTCTTCACACTGGTGTATATGCCACTGTACCCTATTTTTTGGGGCTAAGAAGAGATCATTATTCTCCAGTCCACAAGTCATCTGGTGGGTTCTTAGGCTGTCTTTATACTTTTTCAATTGTCTGCTTTGCAATCACTGAACCTTTACCAGTTGCCCAAGCAAAACTCATTTGGGAACAACAAGCAGTCAAGAAATCAGACGATGCATTGCTCTTGGCAGAATGGCTATGAAGAACCTAGATAAGATTCCCAAGAGCAGAGATCTCTCTCCATACAAGCCATGATATTTTCTAGAATGTCATATGGATGCAAAGGTTGCACAGTGAAAAAGATAAACAGGAAGAAAATTGATGCCTTTGAATTATGGTGCTAACAATGAATACTGTTATTTTCAAGGTCATATTTGGCTACATTTATGAGTGGCTTGTACTTTTTCAACCTTAGCTTCAGTTTGCATACTAGTAATTGGTGATTTGTATCACAGTCAGCTTCAGGTTTTGTCTTTATTGATGTTATAGACCTTTTCCATCAGATGTAGTCAATTTGATTTTTGTACAATCCATTGGGTGAAATCCCATGTGTACAGTTGCTGCTTGTGTTTCTGGACAAAGGTGTTTGAGATGAATAGATTGTTGGACCTGCAGAATTCTATCAGTCTTTCTCTAGCTTCGTTTCTGTTGCCAAGTCCATATTTTCCAACTACTTTGCCTTCTTTGTTGCCAACTTTTGTGTTCCAGTCACCCATGACTATCAGGATATCCTGTTTGAATGTTCTGTCAATTTCAGCTTCTATTTATTCATAGAACTCATCAACTTCATCCTCTTCTGCAGCTGTTGTTGGGGCATATACTTGAATTACAGTTGTTTTGATGGGCATTCCTCGTAGATGAATAGAAATTAAGCGTTCACTGATTGCACTGCATTGCATTACAGTTCTTGCAAGTTTCTTCTTAATCATAAATGCAACACCATTTCTTCTTTGTCTTTCATTTCAAGCATTGTAGATCATGTGATCATCAGATGCAACGTGCCCGATGTCAGTCCATTTCAGTTTGCTGATGCCCAACAGATGTTCCATTTCATTCTTGACCACCTCCAATTTTCCTTGGTTCATACTTCGTACATTCCAACCCAATATGTAAGACATCTTTGCAGCTTCTGACTCCCATTTCATGCATAGCTACATCAGCAATCAGATGCCTGAGGGCTTTGATCCAACTACATCATAAATGATGGCTTTACTCTGAAAGGTCTTCAGCTTCTCCCCAGTAGCCAGTTGAGTGCCTTCTAATCTGGGGGGTCTCATCTTCCAGTACTACAGTGCAATTTGTTTTGTTGTGACTATTGTTACCCTGCACCCACTCCCTAACCTTGAGGGTTAAGGAGGGATGGGCCTTTTGTAGTTGTGGGGGCCAAATGCTAGTCGGGAACAAGAATATTTATTTTGTAAGGATTTATTTACCCCGCTCCTTGGTGGAATGGAACAGGCGTGAGGATTACCAAAACAGGAACAAAGGAAAAAATCCAGGCTTTGCAATACTGTGCTTAAATTATTCTTCACACTGGAGTGCACATTACATCATGTGTCCTTTTACTTTGTATTCACAAATAATCAGGTGAGAAACAATAATGTTCATGTGTTGTAACCAGATTATACTTTATCTTATTTTCCTAATGCTTCATAAGCTCTTCATCCAGGTACTTAAACACTACTTATTTTTCATAAGCTTTGCATCCAGGTATTTGAACAGCATACCATTCAGGATAAGGTAGAAAAATAACCATTCAAGCTTTGCTTTAGTCAGCTTTGTCAATCAGCCCAATTGAGCAGTCCATTGGCTGATTAATTTCAATCATGGGCAACGGAGCAGGTAATGGTATTCCTGTCTCAGGACTATTTCCTGCTTGGACTGAGTTTTGTTCAGCAACAGCTCTTTTATCTAAGAACTGTTTAAACTCATTGAGAAGAAGTTCAGCCTGCCTTCTAGCTGGGCTAGACTGAGGATATTCTCCTCCTTTAGGTAAGAGATTATTTACTTCTGGAAAGCAAGTAATGCCGTCTCTGTTTAAACAATCAATGCCTGCAGTGGAGTTACCCCTCCCCCACTTATCTCTGTTTGCAAGTGTTGGGTTAACAAGTTCCTCTGCACGAGATCTGCTTTTAAGGAGTGATTCAAAGGTAGGACCTCCTGAATTATCTTGGCTTAATTCTCTTCTGAACAGTTCAGCTGAATTCTTTATGTCAGCCTGCTTGCTAAAAGCTTGAGCTGTTTGGTGAGAAAAGCTGGGTTTGTTTAAAGAGACTTCAGGCTGTAGCCAACGGCTCTCACACTGCCTGAAACTGTCCTGAGCTTTAAAGTCAGCATTCACTCTTTCTGGCTTCTCATAAAACTTGTCATATGAATTAAATACAGCAGGTACCTTAAAATGAGGCTTGTCTGAGAATGCCTTGCCACGGTGCCTTTCTCTCCAAGGGTCAACTGTGTCTTCCAGAAACCTAGGCTTTAATCCTGGGTCTCTCAGTGCTTCTAACCTCTGTTGCTCCCAGAAGGTTCTTTCAGGCACTGAGTATCCCTGGTACCTACTTCCTGGTTCTGAATCCCTTTTCCTTGTATTACAGCTGGGCAGTGTTTCTCTTGCTAGGTCAAAGGATTCTGCATCCAAGAGAGCTTCTTGCTTTTACAACGTCCTTTGCCTTCTCACTCGTGGGCTCAATCCACTTTCACTTCTCATTCCATTCGTCCTACTCCTCCTTATCCTACTACTGTCTTCCTTCTCTCTGTTTAGCAAGGTGCCCCTGCTCTGGGGAGCCTGCCTCCTACTAGGGCGTGCCCAATCAGCAGCTCTGCTTCTCTCCTCCCCTGAGGTGCACTGTTTTAGCTGATTAGCTCCCTGCAGCTTGTGCTGAGAAGGGAAAACCTTGCCTTTTCCTGCAATACCTGAACCAACCAGTGGGTCAGTATCAGTTTCCATGGCTTCCAGTCCTGCCACTGTGTCACACTATCCATTGGGATTTCATGGCAAGATACAGAAATATATTGCCAGGCCTTTAAAAACATAAGATATCTCTCTACTTATACAATGTAACCAAGAATCTTAAAGATTCATCAAACCTCATTCATATTTATTCAATTATTACCAAACTTTATTACCAACATAATTGAATAAATGTGAATGAGGTTTGATGAATTTTTAAGATTCTTGCTTACATTGTATAAGTAGAGTGATTTATTGTTTGTAACTTCATGGTGATTTGTTTTAGAACATAAGATATGCCATACTGGGTCAGACCAAGGTCCATCAAGTCCAGTATTGGTTGACTGACAGACGACAGAAGGTGATGGTAAATGGAGCTCACTCGAATGAAAAGAGGGTGATTAGCGAGGTGCCCCAGGGGTTCAGTCCTGGGCCTGGAACTGTTCAATGTATTTGTTAGTGATATTGCTGAAGGACTGCATGGAAAAGTCTGTCT
The DNA here is from genome assembly GCA_033557465.1 of Ichthyophis bannanicus. Classification (NCBI taxonomy): domain Eukaryota; kingdom Metazoa; phylum Chordata; class Amphibia; order Gymnophiona; family Ichthyophiidae; genus Ichthyophis; species Ichthyophis bannanicus. The sequence continues at coordinate 4,335,168 of JAWIIG010000034.1, forward strand.
TTTTGCAGATGACACGAAAATTTGCAACAGAATGGACTCCCCTGAGGTAGTGGATAACATGAGGAAAGATCTACAAAAGCTGGAAGAATGGTCTAATGCTTGGCAGTTAAGATTTAATGCAAAGAAGTGCAGTGTCATGCACTTGGGAAGCAGAAATCAAGGTGAAATGTATGCGAAAGGGGGAGAGAGATTAGGATGCACGGACCAGGAAAAGGACCTTGGTGTGATTATTTCTGCGGATCTCAAGGTGGCAAAACAGTGCGATAAGGCAGTGGCAAAGGCCAGGAGGATGTTGGGTTGCATACAAAGAGGAATTACCAGCTGAAAGGAAGAGGTACTAATGCCACTGTATAAGTCACTGGTGAGGCCTCACTTAGAATACAGTGCTCAGTTTTGGAGACCATATCTTGCAAAGGATATAAAAAGACTGGAAACTGTTCAGAGGAAGGTGACCAAAATGATTTGGAGCCTGCGTCAGAAGCCTTATGAGAAGAGACTTGAAGACCTAAATATGTACACTGGAGGAGAGGAAGGACAGGGGAGATATGATTCAGACCTTTAAATACTTAAAGAGAAATAATGAACAAACCTATTCCAAAGATGGGGAAGCTGTAAAACTAGAGGGCATAACTGAAGCTGCAAGGGGGTAAATTGAAAGACAATGTCAGGAAATACTTTTTCACTGAAAGGGTGGTAGATGCTTGGAATGCCCTTCCGATGGAAGTGGTGGGGGCAAATACAGTGACAGAATTCAAAATGGCATGGGACAGATAGTGGATCCCTTTACAGCAACAGGATAAAATCAAAATAAACTTAACTAACTAATTTGTCAACATACAGGGGTGTCCTACACGGAGCGGTGGGTTCACCCCCAAAACAAAGACATGGGGAGGGTTCACCCCTAAATCAAAGACATGGAGAGGGGTGGCTTGCACGGAGCGGCAGGTGCACCTACTCTTGCCATCTTACTGGGCAGACTAGATGGCCCATACTGGTCTTTATCTGCCATCATTTACTATAATACTATGTACCCTGTTTCCAATAGTGGCAAATCTAGGTCACACGTACCTAGCAGTTTCCCCCAAAGGACAATGGTTCCACAATGCTTGTATAGTGGCAAGCAGTAGATTCCTGGGTCCCCAAACCTCTTTTTAAACTCAGCTACACTAACAGCTTTTACTACATCCTCTGGTAACGAATTCCAGAGTTTGTGTTGAGTGAAAAATATTTTCTCTTATTAGTCTTAAATTAGTAAGTTTCTCCAGGGCCATGTGCCCATGAGGGAAGGGTTAGGACAGCCGTTAACATGCCTGCATGGTACGAAGGTAGTGGACCTCACGCGCCACCTAGACAGGGTCTTAATGCTGGGAAGGAGTCTGCTGTCTTGATACATGTCAGTACCAATGACGTAGGAAAATGTGGTAGGGAGATTCTGGAGGCTAAATTTAGGCTTTTAAGTAGGAAGTTGAAATCCAGGGTAGCATTCTCCAAAATGCTTCCCATTCCATGCGCAGGACCCAAAAGGCAGGCAGAGCTCCGGAGTCTCAATGCGTGGATGAGACAATGGTGCAAAGATGAGGGTTTTGGATTTGTTTGGAACTGGGGAACATTCTGGGGAAAGGAGTTGCTCTTCCGAAGGGATGGGCTTCACCTTAACCGGGATGGAACCAGGCTGCTGGCATTAACCTTTAAAAAGAAGATAGAGCAGTTTTTAAATTAGATGATAGAGGAGAGTCAACAGTCGCACAAGAGCACATGGTTCGGAACAATGTATCCTTGATGGATACTACTAAAAAAATGAAGTTAGGGCACATTAGCAGAGACGTTCCGATAAAGACAAAGGTAGCCCAAATGCCCTTGAGTACAGAGCAGAGAGAGCTTAAAGATTCCAAATGGAAGAGACCACGTGATGCGAACAGGGTAGGGGTCGCATCTTGAGCGTGTTCCTCTGCCTTCAACCTAAGCCGGCGATTTAATACCGTGAAAACTTACAATCCTCTGTCAAGAAGCTGGTTCCCTCTTTTCGGAGTGCCTGGAGATTGTCCTGGTGTGGTTTGGGCGCCCAGAGTGCATGGCGACGGCAGTGAAATCACTGAGAAGGGACTGCGAGCGAGCAGCTGGTTCCAGTAAGATGGCGGACTCGGCCACGATGCCGGCTTCCCCCAGATCTCCTACCACGCTCGAGGAGATGTCCTCGGCAGTTGCAACGGCCCTACTCCCGCAGTTTGATGCCCTCCACAGTAAAATGGATGGACTGCGAGCATCCATGGACCAGCTGGGCAATCGGATGAGTGAGGCCGAAGAACGAGTGGGCCAGGTTGAGGAGAGGACGGAGACGCTGGCCGAGGATGTGGCAGGCTTAAAGTCTCAGATTACCCTACAGGAGGCAAAGATTGACGACCTGGAAAACAGGTCGAGAAGAAACAACTTACGCTTCCTGGGGATTGCGGAGACTGTCCTCGACAAAGACCTACGAGGGTATTTGGGAGCCCTGGTCAAACATATTATGGGCGAAGATGGACTTGGCGACACTTTACATATCGAACGGGTGCATCGGGTGGGGGCCAAACAAATGCGCGATCCGCGCCCCCGCATCGTTTTAGCCAAATTCCTTCACTATCCCCAAAAGGAACTGATTCTTAAGGCAGCACGGCAGAAGGGGGAAGTAATCTACAATAATACCAAAATCCGGGTGGCACAGGATTATTCCATAGCACTGAGCAGAAGACGGCGGGAATACGCACCCTTATGTGGAAAACTTATCGAAGCGGGTGTCCGGTTCTCGGTGCAATATCCCGCCCGGCTCCATGTGATGTGCGATGGTGCCCACCGTACATTTGAGTCAGCCGCTGCGGCAGAGGACTATGTCCGGCAGATTCACGCCCAAAAGAAAGCAGCCTCGCCGCCATCTGACTGAAGTCATCAGAGGCTGACCGAACTAAGCAGTCGAGGGAACCCTCCACTTAACCTTGCAATGCGGGGAAAATCACTCTAACAGTGGACGCAATAATTCAGCTACGGTTTTCGCTTGATATGGAGCTGCAAACCTCAAGCAACTTTGTGCCTATTTGTTCCCCCCAGGGACACTGAAGGCCTTAATTAGGCAGGAGTAACAAAGTTTCTAGTTTACTGTCTATTGTTTCTCCCTTTCCTATTATGTGTTGTAACATTTTGGCCTGGTTACTTTTTATGCTTTTTCTCCTAGATGGGGTTCATGTATCTTTCTACGATGATACTGTATTTTCTGGGCAGGGGGCTTTCGAAAGGTCCGCCCTCACTAAAGTTTTGCAGGCCGTGGCCCGCTCGAGGGAGGAGGAGGGGGCCTCCCAGGCCACTCCGGGAACCTTTCGCAATGGGCGGGGCCCCTCCGACCATTCTGTTATTTCTGTAAACTGCCGACTTTCCATGTAGGGGAGACGGCAGGTTTTTCGGCGGAGGCCGCGGTTGCCCTGCTCCGGGGTGGTGGGAGGTGGACCGCCTGAGATAGGTGGGAGCTCAAAATAATGCGGAGGTTGGAAGGAGCCTGATCTGTAGAGACCCCGGGCCCTAGGGGTTGGGGCAGTGCGATTAACGGGACCTGTACAGAGGACCGGCTGAGTTTCACCATGACAACATGGGGGGTGGTCCCTCCCTCCCGCCATTCCCTCTGGGCGTCCCCTTGCTGGATCTTAATCTGATTAGCCCCAGCCTGGCTGCCAGGGTGGGATAATGGGGGTTGTGGCATGCTAGAGGGTGGGTTTGGAAGGCGGGGGGGGGGGGGCTCTATCCAGTTTCCAGTATGAGAGAGGGGGCGCAGAGATATGGGCCTACTCCATAGCTTTGATGGTTAGATGGTGGGAGGGGGAGAGTTTGGTCCCTGCATGGTAAATGGATCGTGACAATTGGATTGGGGTACTCTGATCTATTTTGAGGGCTGGGTCGGGGGACACGCTCAGAGGGGTCTCAGGAGGGCTCCTTGGGTGGGGGTAGGAGCTGGGAGTCCTGTAGATAGGAAGAGTAGGTTGAAGGGGAATAGGGGGGGTATCAGTGGGAAGGTTCAAGGGAGGGTTAGGATAAGGGTAGGAAGAGGTAGGAGTGGGGTTAGTCAGTGGGGGGGGGTTTGGGGATCCAGAGGAGGTGGGGGGGGGTTGGGGGTGGGGTCCTCACACTCAGAACTCTCTACACAGACATGGCAGTAACTTCTTTGGTCAGAATGTTGGGAGGCTCCAGGCTGGGAGGGTCTCCCTAAACACGCTTTGCTGGCAACTGGGCCACAAACACACGGTGATCCTCTGAGGGTCATAACCTGGAATGTATGTGGCTTGGGTAGCCCGATAAAGCGATATAAAGTACTGAAGGCGCTGGCCAGACAACGCTGTGATATTGCGATACTCCAGGAAACCCACCAAACAGGTGAGGAGCATGCTAAATTGGGTCGGGACTGGGTAGGCCAGGTGTGGGGTGCGCCTGCACGGGGCAAGAAGGGGGGGGTGGCCATCTTATTTCATAGGAGGGTGCGCTTCTCTCTGAATCGACAGGTGGCTGACCCGGACGGACGATTCTTATTATTGTGGGGCGTATTGGAAGACCGCGAGATAATACTAGGGAATGTGTATGGTCCCAATATGTTAGACCGGGAGTTTTTTGATCGCCTTGCGGCCAAGGTGGAACAAATGCCAGATGTACCCGTACTATTGGGGGGTGACCTCAACGGGGTGCTCGAAGTGGGTTTGGATACCTCTAGTGGAAGAGGGACGAGAGACAGAATACTGAGCTCTCAAGTATTGCAACGATTTCGGAGGCGCCTGGGCTTGATAGATCCGTGGAGAGTCTTGCATCCCTCTGAAAAAGACTTTACCCACATCTCGAGGGCGCATGGGACTAGCGCAAGAATAGATTATGTCTTACTTTCTGCAACTGCCTTCGCACAGGTGGAGGAAGCGCAGATCGGTCCCCTGGAGATATCTGACCATGCCATGGTTTGGGTTGAGATGCAATGGGGGGGAGGATCTGGGGTATCTCGTATATGGCGGTTTCCCATTGAGCTATACAAAGATGATCAATTCCGGCAATTTCTAGGTCACCGCTGGCGTGATTTTGAGTTGAATCATCAGGCACACCGGGAGGACCCAGAGTTGGTTTAGGAAACCGCCAAGGTGGTATTGCGAGGTGATATAATTGGCTTTGCCGCTCGGAAACGCAGATTGTTGGCGGAGCAGATTATTCGGTTGGAGCGACAAGTCTCCCATATGCGGGTGCTTAATAGTCATTCACCCACAGTGTTGAATAGAAAACGGCTATGGGAGCTCCAGGTTGCCCTGAATGAATTGCTTCATCAGCGCGCTAAGAAATCTCTTCTATATTATAAATATCGGTTGCACTGCTTTGGGGATAAACCGGGGAAGCTATTAGGACGTTGTTTGCGGGGCCCGAGGGGAGGGAAAGGGGTAGCGGCTTTACGGGATGAGCATGGGAAACTCCACCAAAATCGAGAGGCGATCAGTGCCCTCTTTAAAAACTTTTTTCATAAACTCTATACGGCCGATGAGACTAACCCTTCAACGATGGAGGTTTATCTGCAGGGGTTGCAGCTCCCCAAGGTGACAGAGGCCCAACGGGTTCAACTGGGACAACCAATAACCTTAAACGAGGTCCAGTCTGTAATTGCTCATGCCAGTTGTTGTAAGGCACCAGGCCCTTATCAGCAGCGAATTGAAGGGGGTGGTAGGCGGTGGGGAGATAATCAGGCCTATATCACGCTGATACCGAAGCCAGCCAAAGACCCGTTGCAGGCGGCCTCTTATAGACCGATCTCTCTGCTGAACTTTGATGCAAAGCTGTTGGCAAAAATTTTGGCTGAACGACTGGCGGGAATATTAGGTGATATAGTGCATGAATCTCAGGTGGGGTTTGTGCGTGGTCGTTATGCTGTTCGTAATATTCGGCGAATCTTAACATCTTTGGAGTGGGTGCATAGTCACCAGATGCAGTCACTTTTGGTGAGTTTTGACGCTGAAAAAGCGTTTGATAGGGTTGATTGGACCTATTTAGCTCACTGGCACCAGTTACCATCGACAACGCATCCGTCAAGTACCGCTGAACGACAAAGCGACAACTCCATGCAACAAGAGCTCCCTGGAACACAGGTTGAGCACGCCAGCTCCTGTTACCAGCCTCAATACACCCGACCAGGCGCGGCACTACGGCGCACAACAACCACCAGACAAAGAAGCACACTCCAGAAAACCACCGTGGCAAGCAGTTCAACAGGACAAACACCGCTAAACCGGAAGATCCAAGACTCCAAAAAATCTACAGAAAAGAGACCACGCCGCTTCAAAAGCCCAGGTACTCTGGTACACCATGCCGCCCTTCCTAACCCCCATCTACTTTCTCACTCCTATCCTAACACTATACCCCCACCCAAGCACACTCAGCAATCCTCTCTACGCAGACACACTACCCTGCACAACCTCCTCTGCACAGACGCCATACCCTCACCCAACCGCACCCATTGACCTCCCATACACAGGCACCACAGCACCTCAACCCACAAACATCTGCGGCACCACACGCAACCACACACACACACACCACACTCCACCCCATACCACCAATCACACCAGCCACTTGCACCTCTCCATCTCACTCATAAACGCACGCTCCGCCAGGAACAAATACCACATGCTCCAAGACCTGATCATATCTGAGAAGATTGACATCCTATGTATAACAGAAACCTGGCTGACAGAAACCGACACGGTAATAATGAACCAACTGACACCAACCGGATACAGCTTTCATCACTGTTCCCGAACACACGCAAAAGGCGGAGGCGTAGCCATCATTGCAAAGGACAACCTCCACCTACGGACCCACGCATCTGAAACCTCCGAAGAAGCAGACATCCTCACCCTCACTAACAAACACCTCACGATATGCCTGGTCTACAGAACACCCGCTGCAAACTCCGACCCACCAAGGATACTACACCTCATCTCTGAGAGCGTTGACCCATCAAAAGAACCAATTATATTGGGAGACTTCAATCTCCCATCCCTCCAAGACACACAAACAGAAACATTCCTTAACGCCATGACAGCAATGGACCTGACACAGATCATAAATGAACCAACGCACAAAAAAGGAAACACACTGGACCTCATATTTCTGAATTCCCATACATTCTCCTCATGCAGCAGTCCAACAATCTCACCAGTACCATGGTCAGACCACTACATCATCCACCTCTCCCACGCATATCAACCAAACACAAACAGAGGAAACACTCAACACACACGGAGATTCAAAGCATTCAACAAAGAAGACTTCCTGACACTAACCCTACCTAACCTACTTACGAATTCCAACAACCCTGATGACCTCATAAACAACTGGAACACCACAATCTCCTCAGCATCCAGTGCAACTCTAAACAAAACCAGCAACAGACCCATCTCCTCAAAGGCCCGCTGGTTCACCCCTGACCTCCGGAAACTAAAAACAAAACTTAGAAGAGCAGAAAGAAAATGGAGGAAAACCAAAAATGAAATGGACAAAAAGCAATACCTCTATGAACTCACTACCTACCACTCGGAGACCGACAATGCGAAGAGAAACTACCACACCAAAATCATCACGACAGCTGTAAACAAACCTCGAGAACTCTTCCAAATTGCCAAAAAACTGACAAAGGCACCGACCACTTCCGATCAACTCCCAGATATCCCCTCGGATCTCTTGGCCCGACAATACAAACAATTTCAGCAACCTCAACAACCTCATCTCTGCGCTACAACCACAAAGACATATCCCTGCACCACCATAAATGCAGACTGGAATACATTCAATGAAACCTCAAAAGAAGAGATATCTTCCACCATCTCCTGTCTGAACACCACTACCTCCCTGCTAGACCCCTGCCCTACGGAATGGATAAAGAAAACCAAGGAAGACCTGAGTGCCCCATTAACCCACATCATAAACGAATCCTTTAAACAAGGATACATACCAGATGCCCTCAAAACATCAATCATTCGACCAACCATAAAGAAGAACAACCTGGACCCCCTGGACCCCACCTCCTACAGACCAGTTGCAAGCCTCCCCCTCGCCACCAAGATAATAGAAAAGATAGTCCAACGCCAGCTTCAAGATCATCTGGGCACCAACAACATACTTGACCCGCAGCAACACGGTTTCCGGCCACTACATGGAGTCGAGACCCTCATGACCATTCTAATGAACACTCTCATCATTGGAACCCAAGAGAAACAATCAGGATACATCCTGATCTTCCTAGATATCAGCGGCCTTGGACACAATCTCCCACGAAATCCTCATATGCAGACTACAATCAATTGGAATCAAAGACACTGTACTCCAATGGTTCAGATCCTATTTAACCAACAGACAGCAACGGATCCGCACCTTCTCCACAACCTCGCCCCCCTACCAACAACTTCAAGGAGTACCCCAAGGATCCACCCTATCAGCCATGTTGTTCAATATATATCTCCGTCCGCTATGCTCAATCATACGCACCCACAACATCAACTTCCACATATACGCAGACGACATAATGCTCTACGCACCAATTACAACCACCAACCCAAAAAATGACCAGCTATCAGCCTGCTTCACCGACGTGGCCAACTGGCTACAGGAGAACAATCTATCCATCAACATAAAGAAAACCGAAGCCCTTATAGTGACAAAAGAACCCGACTTCAAACCACCTACCCACCTCAACATGGGAACCACGCAAATCCAAATCCAGCCCCAAATAAGATATCTAGGCATCATCATTGACCAAGCTCTCACCTTTAAACAACAAATCAACAAAACCGCTGGGACGATATTCCACAAAGCTAAAACTGTTCAACGCCTCCGACCCCTCCTAGAACCTCATGACTTCAGGACAGTAATGCAAGCTGTGACACTCCCTCATCTGGATTTCTGTAACATAATCTACCATGGACTTCCTGCCTCACACACCAACCCCCTCCGAACTGCCTTAAATACTACAGCAAGGATTATTCAGAATGCAAAAAAACGGGATCACATCACCCCAATCCTAAGAGACCTCCACTTCCTTCCAATACAAGCAAGAATCAAGTACAAAGCTATCCTACTCATCCACAAGACTATCCACCAAACACGGAACACCTCACTCCACCCCCTACTGCCACGCCCATCCCACAACAGATCAACCAGACATTCCTCCAATAACTCCATCGCCGTCCCCCACAAAAGAACCAAATCCACACAACGGACCTGCAACAGAGCCTTCGAACTTTATGCTCCATCCCTCTGGAACTCTCTACCGAACCACATCAGGAACAACGCTGACATCACATCATTTAAAAAACAGCTGAAGACAATCCTATTCCGTGAACATCTCTGAACAGAAATACCACCCTATCCGCATGATCTAATATTTAGATTCAGCAGAAGTATACATGTCTATGTCTACCCAAATCATTAATTGTTGCCCCTTGGTGATGGTCCCACCCTGAAAAATTGCCCCCCCCCTTATGTTATATGTTGCACCGCTTTGACCCGGTGAAAAGCGGTATATAAATGCAGTTAAATAAATAAATAAATAAATAGACTATTTGTTACCGATGTATGGTCTCGGACAGGCTTTTTGTGCTATGGTGAAGAGTTTATATGATACCCCAACGGCTAGAGTACTGTGTAACGGGGTTTTATCTGCCCCTTTCCCATTACATCGGGGCACTAGGCAGGGCTGTCCATTATCCCCCCTATTGTTTGTTCTGTCTTTAGATCCCCTAATACGAAGTATAGAACTGGACCGTCAGATCTGTGGGATAGAGGTGGGCAAACAGGGATTTAAGGTGTCGGCGTTTGCCGATGATATGCTCGTACATTTGATGGCGCCACGAGAATCGTTGCCGAGACTGCTAGCCGAGTTTCGGAAGTTTGGTAGTTTTGCTGGCCTTCGGATAAATGCCGATAAATCAGAGGCTTTGGATGTTTCGGGGAGGTTGCGAGACGGATGGGGGGAGACATTTCCTTTGAAATGGGCCGAGCATGGGTTTAAATACTTAGGTATTATTTTAACACGGTTACCACAAGATCTTTACTATGCGAACTTTGAGAAAGTCTTGTCTGGGATGCGGCGTCAATTGCGAGCCTGGAACCCGCTCCCATTGGCACTATTGGGGAGAATTGCTGCAGTTAAAATGGTGATTTTGCCACGTACACTTTATTGGCTTCAAACTCTGCCGGTCTGGTTACTCCGAAGGGATTTGCTTAAAATGGAATGGGAGATACAAGGGTTTCTGTGGAAGGGGGCCCGAGCGCGGATCCCGATATCTCGTATGATTGGTAGGTGGCGTCGGGGTGGCCTGGGGCTTCCAGATTTACGACTGTATGCCTTGGCTTGCCAGGTACGGCATATTGGGGATTACCTAGGGGGAACAGACGTTTATACACCCAGAGATCTGGAGGCAGCGCTGGTGGCTCCCTTCTCCCTGGTGGGAGCTATGCATGTGGAGAGTACACATTTGCCAACACGAATTACGCGGAATACGTTGTTAAATGCGATGCGGCGTACGTGGAGACAATTAAATAGCTTTTGGCAACGCAATTGGCAGGTATCTAGTTGGTTACCCATACGAGGCAATGTGCATTTTATGCCAGGTTCGGACTCGAAAGCGTTTAAGTTATGGCATCGGCAGGGACTATATTACATAGGGCATGCAGTAGACCTTACGGGTAAGTGCAAGCCGTTTATCGAATTACATGAGGAGTTCCAGTTGCCCCACACACATTACTTTGCATATTTTCAGCTCTCACACTATGTGGCTACACTACCCCGGGAAGAACTGGAGGAAGACCGGTCGAAGCAGATTATTGATTTTCTGGAACTCGGGGGGGATACACCTTTGACGATAGCTAGGCTGAAAATTAAGCTGGAGGGTTTTGGGGTGGCGCCGGACTATGGGAGGGCTGAGGCAGCCTGGGGTGGGGAATTGGGACGGGTAATCCCGCCCGGCACGATTTGTACGACAGTGGGGCGAATAGTAGAACTGGCAGAGGGAGCACGTTGGAGGGAAATTCAATACAAAGCCCTAACCCGTGTGTATTTCTCCCCAAGACGAGCTCTACGGAGTCATATTACGCAGGATGGGTCTTGCCCCAGGTGTTCTACGCCATTAGCCGCCCTAACTCATATGTGGTGGCAGTGCAGGCGCATCCTCCCGTATTGGTCCCGCATTCATCGTTATGTTATGAGATTACTACAACAACGGTTTCCCTGGACCGGAGGTTTAGTCATCCTGGATCAATTGCATCAGACCCTACCGGGAGAGGGGAGCGCCTATTGGTGCGTAAAGCATGCTTGGTGGGGAAGGGTCCGATTTTACATAGATAGAGAGATCGGGACCCGCCCACGTTTACGGAGTGGTGCAATAACTTTCACCAGTTGATGCTGGCGGAGCGCTGGAGGGCTAGAGGTTCAGTGAAGAGGTGGTCAACCTTTCTGCTGATTTGGGAACCCTATATCCAGACCTTGAGCCCCCGCTGCCGAAGCGAAATCGTAAATGTGGGACTATGAGGTGTGGATTACGGGGTGCAGAGAGGGCTCAGGAAATTGTTGAGCAGGGGACTGATGCAATGTCGTGGAGTTCTGGGTGCGATGACGGGGAAGGGGGGTTAGGGGTTTAAGGGGGGGGGTAGAGGTTGGGGGGGGGGGGTTGTTCCAGACTCATAAAAAAGGGGAAAAATGTTTAACCATGAATGCATTCGGGTGTTTTTCTTCCATATTGTATTACGCTATGGCGACCTAACTGTCTCTTGTCTAGGCCTCAGAGGAGATAAGATACCACTCCTCGGTGGCTTACTGCTGTGTAATGCATTAGATGTTATGTTGCTTATTGGTTAATAAACAAAGTTTAAAAAAAAAAAAGATTCCAAATTACCCCTGCCTACCGATAACCAAATTTATACGAATAAAATAGTCTCTAAAATGCTTGTATGCAAATGCTAGAAGTCTAAAAAATAAGATGGGTGAGTTAGAATATATAGCACTAAAAGAGACGTTAGATATGATTGGTATCTCAGAGACATGGTTGGAAGGAGGACAACCAGTGGGACACTGTGATACCTGGGTACAAACTATATCATAATGATAGAGCTGATCAAATTGGTGGAGGGGTTGCGCTCTATGTTAGAGAGGGCATTGAGTAACAAACGATTAAAGTTTTGCAGGAAACAAAATTCACTGTAGAATCTCTATGGATTGAAATTTCATGTAAAAAGGGGAAGGCAATGGCAGTGGGGGTATACTATCGACTGACTGGCCAGAATGAACAAATGGCTGATGAAATGCTCAAAGAAATCAGGGAAGCTAACAAATATAACAGAACAGTAATAATAATGGGTGATTTCAATTACCCCAGTATTGACTGGGTCAGTGTCACAGCAGGACATGCTAGGGAGATAAAGTTTCTAGATGAAATAAATGACTGCTTCTTGGAGCAGCTGGTTCATGAACTGACCAAAGGGGAAACCATTTTTGACTTAGTCCTTAGTGGAACACCAGATCTGGTGCAAGAGATAAGGATGTTGGGGCCACTTGGCAATAATGATCATATCACATGATTGTGTTTGATTTAATTAATGGAGAAGGGATGGTAAGGAAATTCACAGTACTACCTTTTAACATTTGAAAGGAAGACTATGATAAAATGAGGAAAATAGTTAAGAAAAAACTAAAATGAGCAGTTGCAGAGGTTATAGACTTATATCAAGCTTGGATGTTGTTTAAAAATACTATCTTGGAAGCCCAGATCAGCTGTATTCCACGCTTTAAGAAAAGTGGAAGGAAGCCTAAAAAACTGCCAGCATGGTTTAAAGGTGAGGTCAGAGAGACTATTGTTGCCAAAAAAAGCATCTCTCAGGAAATGGAAAAAAGAGCCAAATGACAAAAACTGGAAACAGCACAAGCACTGGCAAGCTAAATGCAAGGCATTGATAAGGCAGGCAAAGAAAGAATTTGAGAAGAAACTTGTCGTGGAAGCAAAAACATGTAATAAAGACTTTTTCAAGTACATTCATAACAAAAAACCTGTGAAAGAGTCAGTAGGACCATTAGATGATAGAGGGGTAAAAGGGGCAGTAAGAGGGGACAAGGCTATAGTGGAGAGACTGAATGAATTATTTGCTTCAGTCTTTACTGAGGAAGATGTAGGGATGTTACCCATGACTGTAGTGGTATTTAAAGGTGATACTGTGGAAGAACTGAAGTATTGATACACCGGGAAGATGTATTACAACTATTTGATAAAATGAAGAATAGCAAATCACCTGGACCAGATGGTATACATCCAAGGGTGTTGAAAGAACTGAAATATGAGATTGCAGAGCTGCTATTAGTAATCTGTGAACTATCATTAAAATCATCTGTAATACCTGAAGTTTGGAAGATAGCCAATGTAACGCCAATTTGTAAAAAGGGTTCCATGAGTGATCCGGGAAACTACAGACCGGTGAGCCTGACGTTAGTATCGGGGAAAATGGTAGAAACCATCATAAAGAACAAAGTTACTGAACATGTAGTCATGGCTTAATGGGAGATAGCCAACATGGTTTTAGACAAGGAAGATCTTGTCTTACTAATCTGTTATGTTTTTTTGAAGGTGTGAATTAACAGGTAGACAAAGGTGAGTCAGTTGATATAGTGTATCTGGACTTTCACAAAGCCTTTGACAAGGTACCTCATCAGAGACTTTTGGCAAAACTAAAAAGTCATGGGATGGGAAGCAGTGTACTATTGTTGATCAGGAAGTGGTTAAAAGATAGAAAGCAGAGGGTAGGGCTAAATGGCCAATTTTCCCAATGGAAAAAGTGAATACTGGAGTACCACAGGGATCTGTGCTGGGTCCGCTGCTTTTTCACATATTCATAAATGTCCTGGAAAAGGGAATAATGAGTGAACTTATCAAATTTGCCGATGACACAAAACCTTTTAAAGTTGTTAAAACCCAAGAGGATTGTGGAAAATTGCTAGAGGATCTTGATAAATTGGAAGACTGGGCATCCAAATGGCAGATGAAATTTAATGTGGACAAGTGCAAAGTTATGCACCTAGGAAAGAACAACCCACACTATGGTTACACAATGCAAGGTTCCACATTGGGAACCACCACCCAAGAAAAAGATTTAGGCATCATCGTGGATAACATGTTAAAACCCTCCGCCCAGTGTGCAGCGGCGGCTAAGAGAGCAAATAGAATGCTAGGTATCATAAGGAAAGGAATGGAAAATAAAACAAAGGATATTATAATTCCTCTGTATCATTCCATGGTGCGACCGCACCTTGAATATTGTGTGTAATTCTGGTCACTGTATCTTAAAAAGGATATAGTGTTATTAGAAAAGGTACAGAGAAGAGCCACCAAAATGGTAAAAGGGATGGAAGGCTACTCCTATGAAGAGAGGCTAAAAAGGTTAGGGCTCTTCAACCTGGAAAAGAGACGGCTGAGGGGACATATGATAGAGGTCTATAAATTAATGAATGGAGTGGAATGGGTAAATGTAGATCGATTGTTTATGCCATAAGAATATAAAAAGACTAGGGAACATGCAATGAAGCTACAGGGTAACCTATTTAAGACTGCGCATGAAATGAGAGTCAGAAGCTGTAAAGATGTCTTACACATTGGAACATGGAACGTACGAAGCATGAACCAAGGGAAGTTGGAGGTGGTCAAGAATGAAATGGAACGTGTACAACTTGATCTGTTGGGTGTCAGCGAACTGAAATGGACTGGCATGGGGCACTTTGCATCAGATGATCACATGGTCTACTATGCTGGAAATGAAAGACAAAGAAGAAATGGTGTTGCATTTATAATAAAGAAGAAACTTGCAAGAACTGTAATGAAATACAATGCAGTCAGCGAACGCTTAATCTCTATTCGTCTACGAGGATTGCCTATCAACACAACTATAATTCAAGTATATGCCCCAACAACAGCTGCTGAAGAGAATGAAATTGAAGAGTTCTATGAACAAGTACAAGCTGAAATTGACAGAACATGCAAACAGGATATCCTGATAGTCATGGGTGACTGGAACGCAAAAGTTGGCAACAAAGAAGAAGGCAAAGTAGTTGGAAAATATGGACTTGGCAACAGAAATGAAGCTGGAGAAAGACTGATAGAATTCTGCAAGACCAATGATCTATTCATCTCAAACACCTTCTTCCAGCAACACAAGCGGCGACTGTACACATGGACTTCACCGAATGGATTATATAAAAATCAAATTGACTACATATGTGGAAGTCAACGATGGAAAAGCTCTATAACATCAACAAAGACAAATCCTGGAGCTGACTGTGGTACAGATCATCAACTACTAGTATGCAAACTCAAGCTAAAGTTGAAAAAGAGCAAACCACTCATGAATGCAGCAAAATATGACCTTGAGAATATACCACTGGAATTTAAAGACTGCCTGCAAAATCAATTTGCTGCTTTAGATTCAAATGACAGAGCTCCGGAAGAGTTATGGAATGACATCAAGAAGGTTGTGTTGGAAGAAAGCGAGAAGTCTCTACAAAAGGTGGAAAAGCAAAAACAGCCAAAATGGATGACGGAAGAAACTCTGAAAATTGCCCAGAAACGCCTAGAAGCTAAAGCCAGAGGAGAAAGGAGACAATCGCAGAACTCAACAGAGATTTCCAACGTGCAGCAAGACAGGACAAGGAAAAGTACTACAATGACACTTGCAAGGAAATAGAAGCAGAAACTATTAGAGGAAGAACAAGATCGGCTTTCCTAAAGCTACGAGAGTTAAAGAAAAAGTTCCAGCCTCGAAATGGAATGTTACAAGATGCTCAAGGTTCTATGTTGAATGATGCTGAGAAGATCAAGAAAAGGTGGAAGGAATATACAGAGTTTTTATATGATAAATATCAAGTGGACCAACAGCCGTTTCAACCTGTACCTTATGATTGGGAATCATTGGTGATGAAAGAAGAAGTTGAAGCAGCATTGAAAGCCTTATCAAAGAACAAAGCACCAGACATTGATAGCATTCCCATAGAAGTATTGCAGCAATCTGATGCAGCTGTTACCGTACTCACAAGGCTCTGCCAAGAAATATGGAAGACAACATCATGGCCAACTGACTGGAAAAGATCTGTGTTTATACCAATACTAAAGAAAGGTGATCCAACTGACTGTGGAATATATCGCACAATCGCTCTGATCCCACATGCCAGCAAGATTCTACTGAAGATTATTCAAAAGAGACTACAACCATACCTGGAACAAGAACTACCTGAAGTGCAAGCAGGGTTCAGGAAAGGGCGGATGTGAGATGGATCCTTGAAAAGACTAAAGAATACCAAAGGGATATCTATTTGTGCTTTATCGACTATAGCAAGGCTTTTGACTGTGTAAACCATGAGAAACTCTGGGCCACATTAAGAAGCATGGGTATACCAGAACACCTGATCGTTCTCTTGCGCAATCTGTACATTGATCAAGAAGCAACAGTTCGAACGGAACAAGGAGAAACAGAATGGTTTAAAATAAGCAAAGGTGTAAGACAAGGCTGCATACTTTCCCCCTACCTGTTTAATTTATATGCAGAACAAATCATCAGAGAAGCAGGATTGTATGAAGACAACAGAGGTGTGAAGATTGGTGGAAGACTCAACAACCTTCGCTATGCTGATGATACCACATTACTGGCTGAAAGTGAAGATGATCTGAAACATTTGCTTCTCACAATCAAAGAACATAGTCTCAAAATGGGCCTGCACTTTAATGTAAAGAAGACAAAGATCATGACAACTGGCATAATCAACAGGTTCATCGTTGAAGGAGAAGAAATTTAAATTGTGAACAACTTTAACCTACTTGGATCAACTATCAATAAAGAAGCAACAAGCAGTCAAGAAATCAGACGACGCATTGCTCTTGGCAGAATGGCTATGAAAGACCTAGATAAGATTCTCAAGAGCAGAGATGTCTCTCTCCATACAAAGATTCGACTTGTTCAAGCCATGGTATTTTCAATAACATCATATGGATGTGAAAGCTGGACAGTGAAAAAGATAGACAGGAAGAAAATTGATGCCTTTGAATTATGGTGCTGGCGGCGAATACTGTGTATACCATGGACTGCCCGAAGAACAAACCAGTCGGTACTAGAGGAGATCAAACTTAAGCTTTCTTTAGAAGCTCAGATGACAAGACTTCAACTTTCATACTTTGGACACATCATGCGAAGAGAGAGATCATTAGAGAAAGACATTATGCTTGGCAAGATAGAAGGTCAACGCAAAAGAGGAAGGCCAGCAATGAGATGGATCGATACAATAACAGCAGTTACGGGTACCAGTCTGTCAACAATGAGCCGCCTGACTGAAGACCGAACACAATTTAGGATAGCTATCCAGAGGGTCGCCATGAGTCGACTCCGACTCGACGGCACTTAACAACAACAAGAGAAAATATCTGGAATTTGTTACCGGAGGATGTAGTAAAAGTTGTTAGTGTAGCTGGGTTTAAAAAAGGTTTGGACAAGTTCCTGGAGGAAAGGTCTATAAACCATTACACAGGTACACTAAAAAAATTATTTTTTAAACTGCCTCTAATGTTTCGATTGATTTTTACGTTTTTTGGTGCGCTGAATCCAAATCTGGTAACCAATTTGCTCCATCACGTACAGATTTTTTGCTACATTGGGTTAGCAGTTTGAGGTGAACGTTTCAGATTGAGTGCGATCGAGATAAAAGTTTCTTGGATGAATTCTCTATACTAATTGTTTAGTAGTTATTCAAATAAGAATAAAGAAAATTGTAACAAGGCAGCACATAAGAATAGAGTAATGTCAACAAAACACACTGTGATGGTAGCAAAATTGTCTGCACTTAAAACAGCCACATACATGTGCACAAACATTGAGCATATAAGAGCGAGGTTAGACACAAAGCAAAGCAAAGAAATGTGCAAAAAATGTTGTACTGGTATGTATGTAAGAATAGAAAACGCAAACCGCACCATTGCAATACATGAAGACAAACACCCGATGGTGTGAAAATAAAATTCTAATAAATGAGATCCGACACTGTGGTAATAACTAGCAATTTTTTATTTCAAAGTTTAGTAAAAACATGATATTTGTCAACACAGTTTAGATTTTAAAGTCATTCTTGGGTCAATCAATCTCCTGGTGGGCCCGTTTCTTCTTCCCCCCGAATGCTTCTCTTGGTGCGCTGCTTGGCGTATTTTTCATCTGGGGTTTCCCGCAGCAGCAACCAGCAGAAATCAGCCATCATAGTGGTGTTCCATCTTCCTTGGTACTTTCTCTCTGCGTCCTTGATGTCCTGGTGAAACCTTTCACCTTGTTCTTCACTGTACGCCCCCAAGTTTTCGGGAAAGTAGTTCACATGGGAGTGCAAGAAATGGACTTTCAGGCTCATGTTACAGCCTTGTTCTTTGAAGGCATTGAGCATCCTGGCAACAATATCCTTATAGTTCTCATCCCGCCTGTTCCCCAAGAATTTGAGAACAACATCCTTGAAGGAATCCCAGGCTTCTTTTTCCTTCTCAGACATCGTTTCAGCGAATGCTCCATCTGAAATGAGTTTCCTTATATCAGGGCCAACAAACACTCCTTCCTTTAGCTTTGCTTCAGAAAGTCGGGGGAACTTTGAGCAAAGGTACCGAAAGCACTCACCATCTTTTGGAAGGGACGTGATGAATTGCTTAATGAGACCCAACTTAATGTGGAGAGGTGGTAATAGAATTTTATCACGAGGTACCAAGCTCTCATGAAGAACATTTTTCTCACCGGGTCTCAAATACTCCCGAATTGGCCAGTCTTTTTTCCCTCAGTGTAGGTCGCGGGCCCGGCTATCCCACAAGCAAAGGAAGCAGGGATATTTGGTGAAACCGGATTGCTGCCCTAATAGCATGGATAGAATTTTAAAGTCTCCACAAATCATCCACTTATGCTCATCATAACGAATCTTCTGAAGAATCAGGGCCAAATTCTCATATTTTTCTTGGAGAATAACAGAGTGAGCAATAGGAACTGAAGCGAATGTGTTGCCATTATGAAGAAGAACACCTTTTATGCTGTCTTTTGACGAATCAATGAACAGCCGCCATTCAGCAGGATCATACTTGAGTTTAAACTTTTCCATCACTCCGTATATATCGTTGCAAAATACCAAATCTTCCTCTTTGCTGAAATACTTCAAAAATTGTGTCTCACGGTTGCGGTACCAATAAAAAGTTGTTCCTGGTGACAATAGATTTTTCTGTTTAAGCCGAGAACCTAGCAGTTGGGCAGCATCTTTTGGGAGTCCTAAATCCCGGACTAAATCATTCAATTCAGATTGAGAGAAAAGTTCAGGTTTCGGATCTGGTTCAGTTTCAAACTCGGAAGTACTGGACTCATCGGGAAAAGCCATCTGATGAGTCTCATCATGATCAGAACCGTCCACACAAATATGATCCAAAGATTTTGGTGGTTCAGGCACAGGTACTTCGTTGCTATGAGGCATAGGCCTAATTGCTGAGGGAAGGTTGGGGTAACTTATTACGTTCTTATTTTTTAAGTTGTATCCCTTCACAATGCAAGAGCAAAAATAGCAGTCACTGCTGTGGTCTCTTTGTTCACGCCACATCATAGGTATTCCGAAACGAAATGCTTGTTTTTTTACCTTTCATCCATAAGCGTAGATCTTCCTCACATGTCTTGCACACTTTGTGAGGAGCCCACGGTTTGTCTTGAACGCCTAACTTCAAACCGAAATAGGCGAAATATACTTTTTTAATAAATGCAGAAATGTTCCTCTGCCGCTTTTTCACGGTATATTCCCCACAAATAAAACAAAAACTGTCCGGAGAGTTGACGCAACCTCTGGCTCTGTGAGCCATCACAAATACACAGCACTGCAAACTACAACTGTAGTGAACCACTTCGGAATAAAGCTGGATTACGACTGAGCAAACAAGGACAACAAACATGCAAGCAAATAATGAACTTGCAAGAAACTGAAATTTGACAGGAACGTTCATGTCGCAACCACCGTGTTTGAGCGAGCGAGCAAACGAGGCGAGGCGAACAGGAAAGAACATGCGCCAGCGCGAGTACTGGATTTAGCCCCCCGCCTCCCAATTGTCCTGTTAATGTATAAAATGAATACAAAACTCTCTAAAATATCATGAGGGAGTGTTTCTAGTTAGTTAACCATTACATCCTCTATTTTGGGCCAAGAAAATAAACTGCAGTCAGCTAAAAAGAAATTATGTGAACATTCCTTATATGGGTAAGAAATCTAATTTTGCAAGAAAACGTGACGTGATGGAACATTTTGGCTATTTTTCCTGGATTCAGCACCCCAAAATCTATAGGAATCAGTTGCAAAACTGGAGGCAGTTTTTTGGTAGTGTACCTGTGTTATTAAAAGGGACCCAGGATATCACTGCTTGACCCAATACAAGCACTGAGGAACCTGTGTCTTTTGGGGAGACTGCTAGGTACTTATGACCTAGATTGGCCACTGTTGTAAATAGAATACTGGGCTTGATGGACCTTGGTCTGACCCAGTATGGCATATGTTATGTTCTTATGTACACTGTAGCTTCATTGCATGCCCCCTAGTCTTTCTATATTTTATTGGCATAAACAATCGATCTATATTTACCTTGTTCCATTAATTAATTAATAGACCTCTATCATATTTCTCCTCAGCCTTCTGTTTTCTGGTTCTTCCACGCAGGTAATTCTAGTGTTGTCACAGAAATGTGATCCTCTGCC
This sequence comes from Ichthyophis bannanicus, assembly GCA_033557465.1. NCBI lineage: Eukaryota > Metazoa > Chordata > Amphibia > Gymnophiona > Ichthyophiidae > Ichthyophis > Ichthyophis bannanicus. Next base: position 4,355,964 of record JAWIIG010000034.1, read on the forward strand.
GCCAACACCACCCCATTCTGCTGCTGCCCAGATGGATGGTTTGTCTTGGTCTGGCACCTCAGCTGAGACCTGTCCATCTTGGGAGTTCCTGCCAGTAATTAAGTTACTTAGCCCTCAGCATCACTGATGCACACAAGCCTTTGCAGCACGACAAGCTGCACCTAGAACTTAAAACACCTCATTTCCAGATTATGCAGATAGGCATGTCTCAGGTATGTAAATGTGTATCCGCCCTCTCCCATCTGTTCCCCGAAAAATTGGTGTCCTAGGCTTCTTATAAGCATTCTTGTCCTTCAGAAAGTAGGCTTAAAACTGCATGCTTTTTGGGTTCTGTATATTTCAAGCATGTTGTTAAGTGCCATCAAGTCAGTGTCAACTTATGGCGACCCTCTGGATAGTTGTCCTAAATTGTGTTCAGTTTTCAATCAGCTGCTTCATTGTTGACAGACTGGCACCTGTAGCTGCTGTTATTGTATCAATCCATCTCATTGCTGGTCTTCCTCTTTTGCCCTGACCTTGCCAAGCATGATCTCTCTCTTTGCATGGTGTCCAAAGTATGAAAGTCGAAGTCTTGTCATCTGAGCTTCTAAAGAAAGCTTAAGTTTGATCTCCTCTAGTATTGACTGTTTTGTTCTTCGTGCAGTCCATGGTATACATAGTATTCATCGCCAGCATTATAATTCTAAGGCATCAGTTTTCTTCCTGTCTATCTTTTTCACTGTCCAACTTTCACATCCATATGATGTAACTGAAAATGCCATGGCTGGAACAAGTCAAATCTTTGTATAGAGACATCTCTGCTCTTGAGAATCTTGTCTAGGTCCTTCATAGCCATTCTACCAAGAGCAATGTGTTGTCAGATTTCTTGACTGCTTGTTGCTTCTTCATTGATCCAAGTAGGCTAAAGTTGTCAAATATTTCAATTTCTTCTTCATCAATGATAATCTTATTCATTTTGCTAGTTGTCAAGATCTTTGTCTTCTTAACGTTAAGGTACAGACCCATTTAAAGACTATATTCCTTTATCTTGAGAAGCAAATGTTTCAGATCATCTTCACTTTCAGCCAGTAAAGTAGTATCATCAGCAGAGCGAAGGTTGTTGATGAGTCTTCCAGCATACACATGGCTAGTTATGCTCAAGATTCAACATACCTGTGAGGTACCCAGCCTCTTATCTCATGTATGCCCTCTTCATGGGGCACAGGCAATCCCCAGTGGCTCCTGCCTCGCTAGTGCAGTAGTAGGTCATGGTGCTAGCTGAACTAAGGATCCGGTCATTCTGAAAATCTTGCATACAACAAAATAGCACTGGCTGACCCAAAGAACTAATGAATGGTAAATATATCACAAGCAAGGAGCTGCTTCTTTCTCCCTGTGAAATCCTGTTTGGATGAATGGACTGAAAATTAAGGTCCAGCTAGCCAGACATTTTTATTTGAGTACATATTAAAACATTCATTTTGAAGCAAGACTTCTATAATACATGGAAGGGATTTTGGATTTAGCTCATGCCTTTTTCAGTAGTAGCCCATGGTGTGAGCTGAATCCAATTTTCCTATCCCCAGAGGATTTGCAGTCTAAGTTTGTACTTGAGGCAAGGGGGGGGGGGGGGGGATGATAAAGTAATGTATCCAAGATCATAAAGAACATCAGTAGGATATGACCCCTAGCCTTTTTCTAACCATTATGCTATTCCAATTTATCCTTACAGTTCTTAATCGCTCCCTCCTGAATGAATCACTGAAGGCAGATTACAAATTAACCCCCTCCCTAAATACATAACTCTCTCACAACCCAGGCACAACTCAGTAAAATAATAGTTTAAAAATTCTAAACATAACACACCCCTCCTTAAAAAACAACCTCCCAATACCCAGCCCTTTGCTCTGTCAGTTTCTCAGTAACCACCAAAGCGTCAAATCCTATTAAATGCATGTTTAAACAACAAAGTCCTTAGCTTTTTGCTGCAGCAATATTATCTTTCCTAGGTGTAGCTGCTCTAAAAGAAAGTATTGTAAAATGTGACTTTGACAGCCTTAAACATCCACCATGTACGATTAGAAGGTACATTGTCCCAGACGGGGGAGCTATGGCTCTAATCTAATTTAGTGAATTAAATAACAAATCAGGGACAATAGACCAACCCTTCCAGTCTCTGTAAAGCTTCATCATGCACTAAAAGCAGACTCCGACAAGTTCTAACTGGTGTACAGGTTCTCTTTCACAGTTTTTCATGCAGAAAAATAAAGTTTACTTTCACACCCCAAGAAGCTGAACTTTTCTAATTTGTTTTAAGGTTGCTGCAAGGAGCAAACCCAGAGTCTAATGTGAGAATTTGTAACTCATAAATTATATAGTTATGCATACATTAAACATGTTCATATTACTTCAACTTAGAAAACACAGGAATTGATGAAAAGAGACATTTGATGTACCATCGCTATCTTTACTAAAAAGGAGAAATTAATAATGGCATTTCAAACGTAAATATTACACTGTAAACATGTTCTTTGTACCAATGTCTTTAAAAAGTCATTTGCAATATTAAATTACAACACAGATAGATCTATATAATGTGCTTAAACTGCAGAGTAATGTGCCTCCAACTCTTGTCAAAAATTGAGGCAATTATTTTAGAAACCATAATTGGTGATTTACATGTGTAAATATGGATCCTTAAAAAAGTAACTGGTATCCATGTGCAAATGGTGATTTTAAAAAGGACTGCATTTACACATGGATGTCTTTATTATGCAGAAATTGCAAGGTGGCATGTCGGGGGTGTAGTTAGGAGGTGGCCTAGGCGGGTCAAAAATTTACACATGCATTCCCCATTTCATATAGGGAATGCACATGCAAGACCAAAATTGTTTGCATCTGAATATACACATTTAGGTTTAGAAAAAGTGCTTCTTTGACTGAGCCCTTTACAGGCGGGATTAAGGGGGTTATCCTCCTCAACCCCTCCTTGTTTATTTCTCCTTTGAAATCCAAAGCAGATGAGAAGAGCGGCCTCTGTAGTTAACGGGTGGCATTTATATGTGTAGCTTTGCAGAATGGACAAGCTGCACATGTAAGTTTCAACACTTTCACAAGGAAGTTGGCGTTTCACAACTTCCACGCATAAATGCTGGCGCTTACACATAGAAAGTGCTGAGTTGCCCCTCTTGATTTTTTCCATGTGTAGGTTTCCAAAATGCTTTGGCTCCACATAGCAGCATATACAAGTGCACTCCTGCATCTCTTTTAGAAATGACTCCACATTTGACAGAGACTTTTCTAAAATACCGGCAGAATTGTGTAAGTTGCAATCACAATATCTCAATTCCAATTATTTATTTAACAGTTTTTTTTATATCGCCTTTATGCCAAGGCGGTTTACATGGAACAACAAACACAAATATTTTCATGATTACATATAACAAGGGAAGCAAACTTGGAGCTAACAAAACTGGTATTTATAGATGTTCACAGAGTGTGGTTGGAGTTATGATGTGTGTAGTTAAGAGATATCATTTGGACCAAAGTGTTCAATAAACAGATATGTTTTTAATAGTTTCTTAAGGTCTTGAGTTGACTGAGCTGATCTGATAGCTTCTTGGAAGTGAGTTAGATCTCACATTTTATTGAAACCAAGAGGGCAAATCTTAAGTTACCCAAACATACAACACTGAATTTTTATAAAATAAGAAGGTGCTTACAAGGTTCCCAGGCCACCCCAGGTCCTACTGGTTTTGTCTCAGTTTCATGCAGGCATTTGTAGCTCTAATTTTCTTACTGACAGACCCAGCCCGTATGCTTGACGTAGGGTGAAGTAGCAACCCTACGCAGGGAAGCCTAGATGTGCGACATTGAGCCTAATACTAAGGATGCTACACCATGAGTTGTGAAATTTATTCAGCAAGCAAGTTGTCGTCCTCCTCCACTGTCATCCTCTGACTCCACATTATCAACCTTGCAGCACTTTAGCTCTGTAACAAAATTTCTGAACTGTGTCACAACTCCACCCTGGTGGCTAATAGGCGCCAAGGCAGGTCAGACATAAATAAAATAAGGATGGGTTTGGTATGTATTTTCTAGGGCCCAGGGATGTATAGCCTTGGTAGCGTCCTTTATTACCAAATACCCAGAAACAGAGGTCTTCGAGTGGAGGGAAAAATAAGGCTTTATTTCCCTTGTATTGCAAAAGGTTCAAACAGATCAGATTCAAACAACCAAAAGAAATGTCCTTACATCAGGTTAGAAAGAAAAGGTACAACTCAGGTTCAAAAGCAAAACTGTTTTCTTCACAAAGGGGATACAAAAACACACGTTTCTAATTTCACAAGTTTACTGCTCACTTGCTACACAGGGATTCCAAGCTTCCAGTGGTACAATAGCTACAATCCATTTCTTCCTCTGAAAGGGACTCTACCACTTCCACTTGCATCGGTTCTTGCTCAAGCGTATCTGAACCAGAGTCAATGGTTCCTGGCAAGTTATAATCAGGCTTTTCACACAAACGCTGTATGAGCTCCCAGTGCCTGGGGTTCAGCGTGGGGCGTCGGTCATGAGCTGTTCTATAGTGTGAATATCCTTCTCTCTTCAAAGGTTTTACATTCGCTTCCTGCAAACCTTGCTTAGTTAAAAGTTTCTTATTTGATAAAAACTTTTCATACCTTGTCTCCTCAGATGTGTGACATGGACAGGGAGCTTCTGTTTCTTGTCCTCTCCATAAACTAGCCCTCTGAAGGCTGTTTCCAACAAAGTATGGGTTACCTTGTAACTCGGGCTTCTTTCCTTGGGACGAGGCTTGAGGCCTACTCCTGGTGAGACTCTGCCTTGCTCCTGCAATATGGCCTGGGTTTTTCACACAGCAGTCACAGTACGGCTTTTGCGTTCCTGAATCTCCTGGACCCTTCTGTATTCTCTGTCCTTTCAGATCTCTCTGGCCTGTACCTCTTTCCTGCACTCCAGCAGCGTCTGTAGCTTCTGCAGTTTCTCCAGCATCTGCAGTTTCTGCTACTTCTCCGGCTTCTGAAGGCTCTGCAACTTCTCTGCTGCCTCTGGCTTTACAGACACTTCTGCTTCTACAGCCACCTTCCTCTTTACTGCCGCTTCTCCCCCTCCAGTCTTCCAGACTTTCTTTAAAAGGAGTTCCTGCCTTCCTGGATTGGAGGCTGGCTGGCTTTAGGTCACACCCTGTGGGGCGTGGATCCTCAGTCTTCCGGAGGTCCCTCTTGCTCCCCCTATCAAGTTCCTGAGAATACTGCAGCTTGTGCATGCCTTTTTTCGTGTTTAAAACATTTTCTTCTATTCCCCGCTGGTCTGCTGCATCACAACTGCTGTATCATGTTCCTTATCGTCACTCCAGTCCAGTCCCTTTACTTCTGGGTTGCGCAACCCTTCCAGCAGCTTGGAGGCTGAGCCCATCCTTTTTGAGGATGGTGCGGTATAAATACCACTGGCACCACCCTCAGATCCCAGTATTCTCAGCCTCCAAGCAGCTGGAGGGTTCCGTAAGCCAAGGGCTTACTGGAGCCTTCGGTTTTGATACTTTTTAACTAATTTACTTTAATATACTTTAATTTATTTACCTTTAATTTGGTTTTTAATCTCTTACTTTATTTTACTGGGCATTGAGCGGTGCTGTGCCTTTAAATTTTTCTTCTCTCTTCCTCTCCTAAACCCCCTCCCCCCTCTCTCCCCGGAGCCCTCTTTCCCGGAGGAGGCGGTTTACCTGCAGCAGCGAGGAGGACCGGGGAGATCTCCTCTCGCATGCTAGACCGGCCGGCATCCAGGGGCTCTTCGCCGAAGACCGGCCCTGCCTCGCGCCGAAGCCCTCTAAGTGGCTGAGCGCTTGAGGCGGTGCCGCGTCCTCACCGCGGTCCTTCCGACCTCGCGCTACAACTCCCGGAGCGCTACGGAGGCTCAGGACCCAGCGCGGCTTAGCGCAGCAGCTCCAAAAGCAAAGCGCAGGCCGGCAGAGCGCAGAGTCGCCGTTCCCCGAGGAGGGCTCCACGTGGTTGAGGCCTACCACATGTATGAGCCAACGGAGAGCCTTGCCTTCTTCTGCCCGGGACAACACTGAAGGAGCACCCAACAGCAAGTACTGGGGAGAACCTAAATTGGTTTAGGGGGGTGGTTTTTAATTTTATTTAATGTTATTTATTTTTAGCCTTACTTTATTTTTTATTCAAGTCGTTTCCCTGTGCTACTTGCTGGGGGGGGGGGGTTGTTAGCAGTCTGGGAGAAGGGAGGGCGTATTGAACGCTGTCTCCCCTCCCCCCCCCCATTCTAGTTTCCTTTTATTTTTTGCTATCTTGGATGTAATTTTTCTAAGTCTGTTCTTTAAGAAGTTATTTCATCGAAGGGGCATGACTGGCAAGCCACGGTGCCCATCCTGCGGCACTCGCAGGGGTACGTCCTCGGAAGCAGGGATCTGCAGGGGTTGTGCTGCAGTAGCTACTTCCGTGGAACAGGAAATTAACTTATTTTTATTTATTTATTTATTTGAACAGTTTTTATATACCGCTGTTTCCAAGGATCAGCAGCGGTTTACATTACAACAAACGTTATACAGTTAAACAATTAAACAGAACAATATTACATTATAACATGAGGTGAAAAGAACAATATTGATTAATGTGATTACAATGTAACAAGAACAATATTTGACTATGTTACAGTAAACCTGGATTACAATATAACAGGAACAACAATATCAATATCAATATTTGAACTATAATACATTTAAACTATATAACAAGTATCAAGTGTTACTTTGATTATATATATATGTGTAAGGAATCATTTTATGATGAATATCGTTTGCGGTTGAGGATGTCTAATTATAGATATGTATTTGAGTAATGTAAGAGATTCAGTTATGGTGGTTGGGAAATTATAATTATAACTATAATTATAATTATAACTTATCTATGGCTCAAGCTTCTCAGGGGTCAGGGGACCCTCTGGAGGGGGAGGGAGGACCTCTCCTCCCTCCTCCTGCGGCCTCGGATTTGCCCGCCCCGCCTCTGCCCCTCCCCTCCAATTCCATTGGGGAGGGGGGGGCAGGGGACCTCTTCTCTCCCAAGTTCGTCCTGTTGCTTCATAAGGCCTATTGTATGCGCAAACAGGGGCTTGGGGCAGGAGAGTAGAGCACGACGATGGAAAGCAGGTTGCCCAGACCCATTAGGGCAAGCACTCAGGACTCCGGGCTACCGCTCAAGCGCGCAAGCGCGCAAGGCTGATGAGTGAGGAGCCTCTCATGTCCTAGTCCCAGTGCACTCCGGAGGAGGAGAGCTCGGACAAAGAATTAGAGGAAGATGAGGAGGAACTCGAAGAGGGGGAGATCCCAGAAGAGGATCAGTCTCGTATAATTCTAGTTTTTCGTCGAGAGGAGCTCCCAGCATTGATCAATGAATCCCTGAAAGTGCTCAATGTGACCTCGGACGCTCCAGCAGAGGAGGAGACAGTGGAGGACCCTTTAATCCAAGCCATCAGGAGGTCTCAGAAAGTTTTTCCTGTCCATAGGGTGGTACGTCAGATGATCCAGGAGGAATGGGATCAACCAGAGTCAAGTTTGAGGGGTGTCCGGTCTATGAGGAGTGTCCGGTCTATGGCTCGTCTTTACCCTTTGCCGGAACCGGACAAAGAACTGCTGAAGTCCCCCAGAGTGGATGCGGCGGTATCAGCTGTGACAAAGAAGACAACGATTCCCGTCGAGGCGGCGCGGCCCTGAGGGATTCTCAAGATAGGAAATTGGATACGCTGCTGAAACAAGCCTTTGATGTGAGTGCCCTGGCCTTACAGGCCTCGGTGGCGGGGGCTTGGGTGGCTCGGGCCTGTTTGAGGTGGTCCCAACAACAACTTCAGTTAGCGGAGGGTTCCGCAGAGGACACTCAAGCTACTATAGCGAGGTTGGAGTCCGGGGCGGCATACCTGGCGGATAGTCAGTATGACCTCATCAGAAGCCTGGCAAAGAACATGGCCTCGGTGGTAGCAGCCAGGCGTTATTTGTGGCTGCGTAATTGGGCGGCTGATGCCTCTTCTAAGGCACGCCTGAGTCGTCTTCCTTTTAAAGGGAAGCTGTTATTTGGGGAGGACTTAGATAAATTAGTAAAGGACCTTGGCGAATCTAAGGGAGGCAGGCTCCCGGAAGACAGACCGAAACAAGGGCGCTCCCTAGCTCCGGTGCGGAACCAACCAAGGGAGCCTCGGAGGTTTCGTTCAGCCAGGTTGAACCCCTTTTCCAGGGGCCGTTTCCCTTCAAGGGGTCACAGCTTCAGAGGGTTTCGAGGAGCAGGTAGAGGTTTTGGAACCTCTTCCTCCTCCTCGGGACCTAGAAAACCACAATGAGATAACGGGGGTCCAGGAGGGCGGCCTGCCAGTGGGGGGTCGGTTACGGCAGTTTCTTCCTGCCTGGTCCCGGGTCACGTCCGATCAATGGGTGCTGGAGGTGATCCGAGAGGGTTATTCCCTCGAATTTGCAAAGCAAATACTTCCAGTCTTTATTCAGTCTCCCTGCGGCTCTCCTGTAAAGAGGACGGCAATAGAGGCAACTCTCTCACGGCTCTTAGAGCTGGGAGCGGTGGTCCCTGTGCCGCCAGAACAATGCGGTTCCGGTCGGTACTCGATTTATTTTGTGGTGCCAAAGAAGGAAGGCTCCTATTGCCCGATCCTGGATCTCAAGGAAGTCAATCGCTGTCTCAAAGTGCCTCATTTCCGAATGGAAACCCTAAGATCGGTCATCGTGGCCGTAAGGAGCGGGGAGTTCCTGACGTCATTGGATTTGACGGAAGCCTATTTGCATATTCCGGTCAGAAAGTCCCACCAACAGTTCCTGAGATTTGCGGTGCCAAGAGGTCATTTTCAGTTCCAGGCTCTGCCCTTCGGTCTAGCCACGGCCCCAAGGACTTTCACCAAGGTGATGGTGGTAGTGGCTGTGGCCCTTTGGAGAGAGGGAATACTAGTGCATCCCTATCTGGACGATTGGCTGATACGGGCAAAGTCAGAAGAGGAAAGTCTCTCGGCCACAGCCAGAGTGGTAGAAGTTCTGGAAGAGTTAGGGTGGGTCATCAATCGCGCAAAGAGCAGGCTGATGCCCTCCCAAGAGCTCGAGTATCTCGGAGCGAGATTCGACACCAACAGAGGCAGGGTGTTCCTGTCCAAAACAAGATCAAGGAACCTAAGGATCTTGGTCACGCAATTTCTGAGCAGGCGAAGTCCTACTGCGTGGCATTACCTTCAATTGCTGGGAACCATGGCGGCGGCAATAGAGGTAGTACCGTGGGCCAGGGCTCACATGCGGCCCTTGCAGCGGGCCCTGTTGTGTCATTGGTCCCATCAACATCATCCTTTGTCCATGCAGCTGCCCTGCGCCCCTCGAACCAGGAAGGCCCTCCAGTGGTGGCGGTGCCCAAAGAATCTGGATCGCGGGATGCCTCTCGAACCCCCACAGTGGTTACTATTGACGACGGATGCCAGTCTGACGGGCTGGGGAGCTCATTGCGAGGATCAATTCGTCCAGGGTCTCTGGATAGTGTTGGAGTCACAATGGGCCATCAACAGACTGGAATTACGGGCTGTAGCCCTGGCGCTCAAGGCTCTCGAGCCCTTAGTGCTACGAAGGGCAATCCGCGTCCTCTCCGACAATGTCACCGCGGTGGCTTACATCAACCACCAGGGCGGCACGAGCAGTCCCGCCTTGGAAAAAGAGGCGGACGGCCTATTCCAATGGGCCGGTCCGGTTGGAGGCGCTCTCAGCTCAGCACGTGGCCGGCACGGACAACATTACGGCTGATTACCTCAGCAGATTCAAGATAGACCACGGGGAGTGGGAGCTGGAGCAGGAGGTCTTCAACCAGATAGTAGCCCTTTGGGGCCCGCCTGTCATGGATCTCATGGCACGGTTTTCTTCTGCCAAGGCAAGCCGATTTTTCAGTCGAAAGAAGGAAAGGATGTCCGAAGGCTTAGATGCTCCAGCCCAGAAGTGGCCAGCGGAGGGCCTCCTGTATGTGTTTCCCCCATGGGCTCTTATCGGAAAGGTCCTTCAGCGGGTGGAGGCTCACCAAAGGTTGGTAATCCTCATAGCCCCGGATTGGCCTTGCCGCCCCTGGTATACGGACCTGGTGAGGTTGGTGGCCGACCGGTCTTGGCGCCTTCCCTGCCGAAGGGATCTGTTGAGGCAGGGCCCGGTTCGGATGCCTCACGTGGATCGATTCTCGCTTACGGCATGGCTATTGAAAGGGCGCGGCTCCTGAAGCGAGGTTATTCGAGTTCTGTAATCTCGACCTTGTTGAGTGCTAGGAAGCGATCGACTTGTCTTTCCTATGTAAGAGTTTGGCGCATCTTCGAGTCTTGGTGCACGGAGCACCGGAAGAAACCTCTGTTGGCCTCTGTTCCAGAGGTTCTGGAATTCCTGCAAGCGGGTTTTGACAAAGGCCTAGCGCACAGTTCCTTACGAGTCCAGTTGGCAGCCATCTCTTGCTACAGAGGTAAGGTCCGCGGGAAGCCATTAGGGGCCCACGCGGACGTGTCCAGGTTTCTAAGAGCCGTTAAGCGTCTTCGTCCTCAGCGGAGATCGGTCATCCCTCCTTGGGATCTCAACCTGGTACTAAATGCTTTGACCAAGAAACCTTTTGAGCCGGTGAAGGATGCCTCACTAAAGGATCTGACACTGAAGACTGTCTTTCTGGTCGCTATTCGCTCGGCCAGACGCGTCTCCAAACTGCAAGCGCTGTCCTCCCAGCCCCCCTTTCTTTCATTCCTCAAGGATAAGGTGGTCTTACGGATGGTACCTTCCTTCTTGCCCAAGATCATCTCCCCCTTTCATGTGAACCAGACAGTTACGCTCCCGTCCTTTTCAGCGGAGGGACAAGAGGGGACGGACAGGAAGCTGCGCCTTCTGGACGTTCAGAGAACCTTGAAGCGTTATCTCTCCCGCACGGCGCCTTTTCGAAAGTCCGACCATCTGTTCATTCAGTTTGGAGGGCCGCACAAGAGGGAGGCGGCGGCCAAGGCTTCCATCTCCAGGTGGATCAGGGAAGCTATTGCTTCCGCATATATTCTCAAAGGGAAGCAGGTCCCAGGGGGGCTGCGCGCTCATTCTACTCGGGCGCAGGCTACCTCCTGGGCAGAATATAGCTTAGTTCCGCCGCTAGACATTTGTAGGGCAGCTACCTGGTCCTTGCTGCATACCTTCACCAAACACTACAGACTGGACGTACAGAGTTCAGCTGACTCTCGGTTTGGGATAGCGGCTACCACCCAAGCTTGAACTGCTGTGTTGCATCCCAGAAGTAAAGGGACTGGACTGGAGTGACGATAAGGAAAAAGTAATTAGACCTTACCTGCTAATTAGTGTTCCTGAAGGAACGACAGTCCAGTCCCTGATCCCACCAGGTTCTTAGTTGGCCTGTTAGATAGGGGAGGATCAGCGGACCGAGCGCAGGGCCAGGACTGAGGGGAGGGGTCCAATGGTGCAGGTCCAGCGGCCGGAATGAAGGAGGACTCGGTCAGGCTCAGGTAAACCTCCTCCTTCCCTTCCCCTCACTCACTCTTTTTCTCCTTCTCGATTGAAAAAAAAAAATTTTCCTTCTGGAGAGTTGGTTGTGCGGCTTGTGGGATTACGTTTATATAAGCTATTAATTTTGTTTTCGTTAAGTCTGCTTTTTCATTAGATTACTGGGATCTGTGGGTGGTGCCAGTGGTATTTATACCGCACCATCCTCAAAAAGGATGGGCTCAGCCTCCAAGCTGCTGGAAGGGTTGCGTAACCCAGAAGTAAAGGGACTGGACTGTCGTTCCTTCAGGAACACTAATTAGCAGGTAAGGTCTAATTACTTTTTGTCTCTCTCACCATTCAAATCCTATCTAAAATCCCACCTTTTGAGGATGGCTTTACATCTTGAAATCTGATTCTACATTATTTATTTCCATTTATTGACTGCTTTCTTTCAAATATATGCAAAGCAGCAATATGAGCTGAACCAAATAATACAGTATCATCATAACGTTGTTAATTTTAAACATTTTGGCTGCTTTTTGGAGGTGAGAGGGTTATTATTTATCAAGCCATTAATCCAGTAACATAATAACATAGTAAATGATGGCAAATACAGACCTGCATGGTCCATACAGTCTGCACAGGAAGAAGTCTTGCATTGTAGAGTTGCACCTGACGGTTATTCCCCCTCTATGCCTTTGCTTGAGGTTGTGTGTGCTGCTCCAGGTTATCCCTCTCTATTTATAAAGTTAAGTTTGCTTTGATTCTATTCTCTTACTATATAGTTGTATCTCATAGCGGCTTACAATACAATGAATAAAATAACAGCCAGACAAATAAAGAAAATGCAGAAATAAAAGCTGTCAACGAATCCAAAGCTTAATGAGAGATCCAAGATTGTGCAAACTAACAAGGTCGCAGCAGTCCAATATCAAGAACCAACCGACCTCTCTCCACTTAACTTTTTTTCCACACCATCCAATAAATGTATTGAGAACACTATAGCATCACTCAACACCTCCACTGCACAGACCGACCCATGTCCAGCGTTCTGGATCAAGGAGCTACGTGATGTGTTCAGCCCTGTCATCGCAAATATAATGAAACTCTCCTTTACAACAGGTTATTTTCCCACTTCACTCAAGCAGACTTCCATTAGGCCATTACTGAAAAACCCCAAACTGGACCCCCAAAGGGTTGACTCCTATCGACCAATAGCTAGCATCCCCCTCTTAGCCAAAATAATTGAGAAAGAAGCCCAACGTCAAATTCAAGATCACATAGACTCTGTTGCTCCCTTAGACAACTGCCAACATGGGTTCAGAGAACATCATGGGGTTGAGACACTACTTACTGGTCTATTCAACAATATCATCACAGGAATTGACAACATCCATCAAGGCTTTGTGCTCATTTTCCTAGACATCGCTGCGGCGTTTGACTCCGTGAGTCACGAAATCCTCCTCGGAAGACTAAAAGAAAAGGGTGTCTGCAACAATGCACTAAAATGGTGTAAGTCTTATCTGGACGATAGATGGCAATATGTGAAGTCTGGATCAGAAAAGTCAAGCCACTTCCATCAAAAGCAAGGGGTACCTCAAGGATCCTCATTATCCTCCTTACTCTTCAATATCTACATGCAGCCCATCTGCAATATCATAAGATCATTCAACGTAAACTGCATGATTTATGCAGATGACATTCTTTTGTACATGCCTTTCTCCACAACCCACATGGACCTGACCCCACTCACAGATTGCTTCAATGCAGTTTCAACATGGCTCCAGACACAGAACCTACGTATCCAGCATAAAAAAACAGAGGTCCTTTTCATCACCAGAGACTCCAACTTTACTCCCCCGTCCCACGTCAGTGTCAAGGAAGCTGATTTGCAAACTAAAGATGCAATAAAATATTTGGGAGTTACCCTGGACCAGCATCTAGACATGAAACGCCACATAAGCAACATAGTCAAAGCCATCTACTTCAAAATCCGCTCCCTCAAACACCTACGCTCCCTGCTGGACCCAAACGATTTCCGAACCATATATCAATGGTGTGGAGTGGAGGAGTGGCCTAGTGGTTGGGGCAAGGTACTTCAGGCCGGAAGGTCGGGTGTTCAAATCCCACTAGAGGACAGCAACCTTGGGCCGGAAGGACTGGGGTTTCTAGTCCCACAGGTGCTCCTTGTGGTCTTGGGCAAGCCACTTAACCCTCCATAGCCCATGTTCCCTGTAAAATAGTTATCTCCAAGTTATAATGCCCTGTTCAATGTAATTTCAGTTTGTTCAATGTAAACCGCACTGATGCAGAATAGCGCGGTATATAAGAGAATAAAATAAATAAATAAAATAAATAAATCAAGCACTGATCATGCCGCATTTTGACTTTGCAAATGCCATCTTACAAGGTCTCCCCCAATCCACACTAACCCCCTTACAGTTGGCCATGAATGCTGCAGCTAGGGTCCTCTATGGTGCATCCAGAAACGAGCACGTGACTCCTATTCTTAAACAGCTGCACTGGCTACCGATCCACGGGAGAATCACCTTCAAATCCCTTTTACTAGCATTCAAGGCAATCAAAGGTACTTTATCCCTCTCACTCACGCATCTAATCCACATGGTCCCCCCAACAGATCAAGAAGAACATCAGCTGTAAACCTGCTAGCTATACCAAAGGCTGCGACAAAGTCCAACATGAACACCACAAACAGAGCATTCAGTTTTTATGTCCCCAAATGCTGGAACACTCTACCCCCCGACATTAGGGCCATTACCAATCTATATCAGTTCAGGAAGGCTCTCAAAACCTACCTTTTCTGCCAATACTTCCCAGACAGCAACTGAACTAGATATCCCTTCCAAGAAATGACCCAGTCTAGAAATGCCCTCACAACTTATATCTACAGTGTAGATAGCTTATGTATATAGTTAACCCAGTTATCCATGTTTGTACTCCTGTTCAATGTAAAACCTGACAGTTCTTCGTTATAGTCGTTTTGTTATGATGTAAACCGCGCTGATTCTAAATAGCGCGGTATATAAGAAACTGTAATAAATAAATAAATTTTGGCAAAACTAAAGAGTCACGGGATAGGAGGCAGTGTACTATTGTGGATCAGGAACTGGTTAAAAGATAGAAAGCAGAGGGTAGGGCTAAATGGCCAATTTTCCCAATGGAGAAAGGTGAATAGTGGTGTACCCCAGGGATCTGTGCTGGGTCCGCTGCTTTTTGACATATTCATAAATGACCTGGAAAGTGGAATAACGAGTGAATTTATCAAATTTGCAGATGACACAAAACTATTTAAAGTTGTTAAAACCCAAGAGGATTGTGGAAAATTGCAAGAGGATCTTGATAAATTGGAAGACTGGGCATCAAAATGGCAGATGAAATTTAATGTGGACAAGTGCAAGGTTATGCACCTAGGGAAGAACAACCCAAACTATGGTTACACGATGCAAGGTTCCACATTAGGAACTACCACCCAGGAAAAAGATTTAGGCATCATTGTGGATACCATGTTAAAACCCTCGGCCCAGTGTGCAGCAGCGGCCAGGAGAGCAAATAGAATGCTAGGTATGATAAGGAAAGGAATGGAAAATAAAACAAAAGATATTATAATGCCTCTATATCGTTCCATGGTGAGACCGCACCTTGAATATGGTGTGCAATTCTGGTCGCTGTATCTTAAAAAGGATATAGCGATTTTAGAAAAGGTTCAGAGAAGAGCCACCAAAATGTTAAAAGGGATGGAAGGATACTCCTATGAAGAAAGGCTAAAAAGGTTAGGGCTCTTTAACCTGGAAAAGAGACGGCTGAGGGGAGATATGATAGAAGTCTATAAATTAATGAACGGAGTGGAACGGGTAAACGTAGATCAATTGTTTACCTTATCAGAATATAGAAAGACGAAGGGACATGCAATGAAGCTACAGGGTAAATTATTTAAGACTAGTAAAAGAAAATATTTTTTCACTCAACGTGTAATCAAACTCTGGAATTTGTTACCGGAGGATGTAGTAAAGGCTGTTAGTGTAGCTGGGTTTAAAAAAGGTTTGGACAAGTTCCTGGAGGAAAGGTCCATAAATCATTATTAAGAAGGGACCCAGGATATCAATGCTTGAACCAATACAAGCATTGTGGAACTGTGTCCCTTGGGGAAACTGCTAGGTACATATGACCTAGATTGGCCAATGTTGGAAACAGAATACTGGGCTTGATGGACCTTGGTCTGACCCAATATGGCATATCTTATGTTCTTATGTTCTTAATCCTCCATGGAGGCTTCCATAAAAAGCTATAATAAATTATCTAAAGCCTCTTACTTTTCCTGACTACACTGTAAGTTCCATAGTACAACATTTAGATTTGTTTTAATTATAATTATTTACCTTTCCAAATGCACAGTGAGTTACATTTCAGGTTTTGTAGGTACTGTATTTCCTTATCCCTAGAGGATTTACAGCGTACGTTTTATACCTTAGGCAATGAAGGGTTAAATAACTTGCCCAAGGTTACCAGGAACATCCTGACTGAAGACCGAACACAATTTAGGATAGCTATCCAGAGGGTCGCCATGAGTCGACGGCACTTAACAACAACAACCAGGAACATTAGTTTGAGAAGTGGGATTTTGCAATCTGGCTTCCAGTACACTGCCCTAATTGTTAGGCCATTCCTTCATTCGGGAATAAGATAAGAACATAATATTTGCTATACTGGGACAGACCAATTGTCCATCAAATCCAGTATCTTGTTTCCAGTGATAGTCAATCCAGGTCACAAGCACCTGGCAGATCCCAAAACTTAGATAGGTTCCATGCTGCTAATCCCAAGGATAAGCAGTGGATTTTCCCCAGTCCAATTTAATAATTGTTTATGGACTTTTCCTCCGGAAGTTTGTCCAAATCTATTTTAAATCCAGCTACACTAAAAGATTTTACATTCTTCAGCAGTGAATTCCACAGTTTGATTATGTGAATAAAATATTTTCTCTGATTAGTCTTAAATGTAACTATTTTGTAGCTTCATTGCATGTCCTCTAGTTTTTATACTTTTTGAACGAGCAATCAATTTACATTTACTTGTTTTACTCTGCTTATTAGAAAAACAGTTAAATAAATTAATTACAAATAAAAAATATTTTATAGTCCTCTAGCATATCTCTCCTCAGCCATTACTTCTCCAAGCTGAAGAGCCCTAATCTTTTAAGCCTTTCCTCATAAGGGTATCCTCCCATCCCCTTTATCATTCTGGCTGTCCTCCTCTGTACCTTTCCAATTCCACTATATATTTTTTAAATGCAGCAACCAGGATTGCATGCAATTTGAAAAAGTGTGATTGCACCATGGAGTTATATAGTACAGATGCATTATGATATTCTTTGTTTTAATTTATTTTTCTTTCCTTATAATTCCTAGCATTCTTTTAGCTTTCTTGGCTGCCACTGCACACTGAGCAGGGGATTTCAGTGTATTATTCAGGATGACACCTAGATTCTTTTCCTGGGTGGTGGCTCCTAATGTGGAACCTTGCATTGTGTAGCTATAGTATGGGCTGTTATTCCCTAGGGACGGAATTCCAAGACACGAATAGCCGGATTGGACGGCACTGGCACACCAGCTGGAGCACTGAGTGGTGGAGACGGATAGCATGCTGTATGTCTTTCCACTCCGCATACTGTGCACTCCGGTCCATCCAGGCAATATAGAAATTACACTTACCTGGTAAATGACGTTCCTGGAGGAACTCCAGTTTAGTCCACACTTCTGGGTAGTGTACCTCCTCCTGCAGCTTGGAGACTGGGCATGTCCAAAAATGTGACATCACTGGATGTAGTCTGCTGACATCTCCCATCAGCCCCAGTGAACTACTGACAAAGCACACTTAAACGAGCAACAAATAAGAAACTGCATGCAAAAAACTGAACTCAACTACTACTATATACAACCGAATTGGCCATCTGGCTGCCAGGCCTCATTCCTCGTGACAGCTCCTTCCGCCCCATCCAAAGCACCAGATTAGCAAGGATAAGAAGAGGCAGAAGTAGTACTGACATAAACATACCTACCGGTCATCATATTCCTTCATTGACTGAACCTGAAATGCTACCGTACCATCCCGGGTGGGAATGAGGACTAAACTGGAGTTCCTCCAGGAACATCAATTGCCAGGTAAGTATAATGTCTATTTCCTTATCGTTCCTCCAGTTTAGTCCACACTTCTGGGATGTAACAGAGCAGTACTCAATGGGAGGGACCTTTCCAACCGGCCTGTAAAACCGCCGACCCAAACACAGCGTCCTTCGCTGATAAGACACTGAGACGGTAGTGCTTACTGAAAGTGTGAAGAGACGATCAAGTAGCCACCCTACAAATTTCCACGGGCGGAACCAAACTGTGCTCCGCCCATGAAGCCGCTTGCGCTCTAGTAGAATGCGCTTGTAATCCAGTCGGGACTTGTCGCCCCGACAACAGATACGCTGAAGGAATCGATTCTCTAATCCACCTAGAAATAGACGCTTTCACGGCTGCTTCGCCCTTACGGGGACCCCCGAATAACACAAAGGGACAGTCCGACTTACAATAGGACTCTGACACCTTTAAATACCGTTGAAGTACTCACTGTACGACCAGACGACGAAGATCTTGGTCCACCTTATTGCCTTCGAGCGACCCGAGCACCGTCAAGTGACCGTCTGATTTAAGTGAAACGGAGAAACCATCTTAGGCAAAAAGGAAGGAACTGGCCGAAGAACTACCTTTTCCCTAGAAAAGGATAAAAATGGCTCCCTGCAAGACAATGCTTCTAACTCCGAAATACGCCTTGCTGAACAAATGGCCACCAAAAATACTGTCTTCAGAGTCAAATCCTTTACCAATGCCTGCTGTAATGGCTCGAAAGGCTCCTTAGCCAGCGCCCCAAGAACCAAATTAAGATCCCACAGAGGCACCACTACTCTACAAGAAGGGCGCAGCCTGGAAACTGCTTTCAGGAAACGCAATACATCCGCATGAGCACCACCCCTTCAATCTTGCCTCTATAGCAGGCCAGCGCCGCCACCTGCACTCTCAAGGAACTGGCTGCCAGACCTTTCTCAAAGCCTTCCTGTAGAAAACTTAAGACGACTGGTACGAACACTTTCACTGCCCCCACCTGCCTTGTGGAACACCAATCCTCGAAAATATACAAACACACGCCAGAGACGTAGACTGCTTTTGAGCTTTAAGTAACGTCGCGATAACTGCTCCAGAGTAACCTTTTTTCCCTTAGCCTCGCCCTTTCAATGGCCAAGACCGTAAGCGAGAATCGATCCACCTGAGGCATCCTCAGAAGCCCTTGAAGCAACAGATTCTCCAACGCCGGTAACCTCCACTGCTCCCCGTCGAGCAGACGCATGAGATCAGCGTACCACGGGCATCTTGGCCAATCTGGAGCCACCAGCAACACTCTCCCTCGATGCGCCTCTATCCGCTGAACCACTCGGCCTATCAGCGCCCACGGAGGAAACACGTAGAGAAGACCCGACACCGGCCACCTCTGTATCAGTGTGTGGATCCCCTCTGACATCCGCTCTCGCCGTCTGCTGAAAAACCGACTCACCTTTGCCAAACGAAACGTCTCCATGAGGTCCATGATTGGCGGCCCCTATCTCTGCACCAGTTGCGCAAAGACTTCCGGATGTAGCTCCCATTCCCTGGGATCTACGTGCACCCTGCTGAGGAAGTCCGCCATCACGTTGTCCTTCCCTGCAATGTGAGCCACCAAAATTGTCGACAGACGAAGTTCTACCCAAGAGAACAGTGCTTCCGCTTCTTCTTTCATTGCCGAACATCCGGTACCGCCCTGCCAATTGATGTATGCCACCATAGCGGAGTTGTCCGAGAGCACTCGCACTGCCTGACCTCTTACCGTCACTTCGAATGCCCGTAGCACCAACGCCACCGCCCTGAGCTCTAACCTGTTGATGGACTAGGCGCTCTCCAGAACTGACCAGCGGCCCTGCGCGAAGAGCTCTCTGCAATGAGCTCCCCAACCACGAGGCTTGCATCCGTTAACACCGGTAGCCACTCCGGTTGCTCTAGAGGCATCCCAACCGAGAACGAACTCGGACTCAGCTACCACTTCAGTGCCAACTTGACCCCGAGAGGACAGGTTAGGCGTCTGCTCAATGAGTCAGACTGATGAGACCAGTGGCGCAGCAGAGCCCGTTGCAGCGGTCGCATATGAAATCTGGCCCAAGGCACCACTTCCAAAGTCGCCGCCATCGTACCCAGCACCCTGAGATAACTCCATGCCGAAGGTGCCGGCATGGTTCTGAATTGGCTTACCACCTGCCAAAGAATTTGAATTTGACGATCCGGCAGAAAAACTGCACCCCGCTGGGTGTTGAACCGTACCCCCAGATATTCGAGGTCTTGGGATGGGTTTAGATGACTCTTGGACGCATTGACCACCCAACTGAGTTCCTCCAAGAACTTCACCACTTTGTCCGTAACCTGTATACTTTCGGCCTCGGATTTTGCCCGAATCAACCAGTCGTCGAGATAGGGATGCACCAGAATACCTTCTTTTCACAACGCCGCGGCTACCAACACCATGATCTTGGTGAAAGTGCGTGGTGCTGTCGCCAAACCAAAGGACAATGCCTGAAACTGATAGTGTCCCCACAGCAACGCGAAACGCAGAAATGTTTGATGACCCGCTCTGATCGGAATGTGCAAATATGCCTCCGTCAGATCGAGGGACGTCAAGAACTTCCCTTGATGCACCGCTACAATGATGGACTGTGTGGTTTCCATCCTGAAATGCGGAACCCGGAGACAATGGTTTACACCTTTGAGATCTAATATAGGGCAAAGAGATCCGTCCTTCTTTGGAACCACAAAATATATTGAGTATCGACCCCTGCCATAGTCTTCCTTGGGTACGGGGACGACAGCCTTCTGCGCCAATTTGCCCGCTCCCCACACCACGTACCTGCATGTAAATTGAACCGCCGGCGTTTCTCAGCCGCCGCGGTTATTCTGTGCTCGCCCTGCATTCAGCCGCACATCGAGCAGGGTGCCGTCGGCAAGACACTGTCTGCATCAACTGAAAGCACTCGCAGGGTCCCAGCTGACAGTAATGCCGGAGACTCACTGCTGCTGTCTGCCCACTGAGCTCTCTCCTGTATTCACAAGGGAGAGAGATATAGACCGGCCAAAGGTAATCAGCGTAGCTGAGCTGTATGGGGAGGCAGGAACCGGCACAAGCACTGATGGCAGGCGATTGTTTTTTTTATTTTTTATTTAAAGCTACAGTCCCAAATTAAAGAAAAGACAACGTGAAAACTCCAAATTAAATATAAAGTCTCTATTCTATCCTAATGGCTCCTTATCTGTTCCTCTAGTGAGCCCAGACCCTAGGCTCACTATGTCCTCCTGCTGCATGGACACTGGACACACTGGGGCTGATGGGAGATGTCAGCAGACTACATTCAGTGATGTCACGTTTTTAGACATGCCCAGTCTCCAAGCTGCAGGAGGAGGTACACTACTCAGAAGTGTGGACTAACTGGAGGAACGATAAGGAACTGATTCTGTAGCCACAGGAACATATAGCTCCCACGGTTGCAGAATCAGATACAACTCTGCCCCATCCATTTTTTGGATGTCTGGATGGGCCAGACATTTACAGTACGGAATCAGCCTCCACGTGCATAACTTTGCACTTGTCTATTGGGACATAGTGGGTCCTTCCAGCCCATTAGATGAGGCTAAAAAGCCAGGAACAGGAGTAGGGCTGAGTTGTAAACAAAAGCACATGGCTCCTGGTGACCTTAGAAACCAAGCACTTAGGCAAGAGAAACGCCGTGCTACCATTCAGGGAATGAGTCACGAGCTAATGCAGGACACCTGCTAGGGGGTGGAGTTGAGCACTGCCCTAGAATTCACCCTGATAAAGAGAGTTCAGTTGAGCTTATGGAGTTAGAAGGAGAAGAAGGAGGAGCTGAGGCATGTGTGCTGGATAAGGAAGCTAATGAGAGCTACGGTGAAGACAGCAGTGCCAGGAAAAAGCCAGAGTCTCTGTGGAAGGGTGAGACAGAGTCTTTCTTCAGGAAAAGAAAAGAAACCCCAAGGGAAAGATATAATAAGGGCAGAGTGGATTACCTGCAGTATCCAGGGGAACACAGAAGTGAAAGGAAGCCAGGAAGGCAAGTGAAATCTTATGTGCAAGGCTTAGGTTGGGAACTTACAGCCATTCCAAAGCCACAAAGAAAACCTCCACCAGCTAGGCTAAAAGGTAAGCCAAAAGGCTGGTATAAAAATAGTTTCAGTGACTGTATTTACCCAGAGGGTTGGAGCTGGGAAGAGAATACCTGTGCTGATAACGTTTGTAAAAGCCAGTATTTAACTCAGGAATATCAGGTGAAACCTGAAGCAGTTAGAAAGGGCGTGGCATCAGGAGTGCCGTTACAAACATTTTCTTCTAGCCAGGAAGAGTTAATAGACTTTGAACCTGAGTGTGTGAATATTGATGAAGATATCATGAACTGTACGATATCGCTTGCTAATGAAATAATCTCATTACGCTGAAGGCATGTTTTGAAAGAGAAAGTATAGCACTACTAGCATTGGGAAGCAGAGAGCTGTGAAGAAACAGCATTGTTATGTTGGAATGCTAGATATCAACCTGTTTATTGCTGAAGTAAGCCTTTTCTGTTAAAGAACCTTTGTTTTGTCCTTATGCCAGTAAATACCTGGTTTGTGTTACTTTGTTCATGGTGAAATCCACCTCGGGAGGGGAAATAAAATCCTTTGGTTGCTTAAACCACTTTTCCACAACTGCTCCTCATTGATTCGGTGAAGGGACTACATTTCCCAAAAAGCCCAGCTTCAGGATTTGTAAAGTAGCTGCTTCAGTGGGGAAGACCCACTCACTTAACCTCTACTCACTTATATATGGGGGTTCAAGGAGAGCTGGTGACTAATGGCGTAGTAGTTTGGATTTTTACCTGGATTGGAGGACACCACAAGGACGAGGTTCCTGCAGCAAGAGCTGACAGCCAGGAGGAAAAGATCCGGAGCTCGGCTGACGATCGGTCAGACTGGGGAGTTCCCTTTTCTCAGTGCCTGACTCTGCACAAAGGATACAAAGGAGAAAGGGTGGTGCACAGGAATAGTGCACGGCGTTGAAAAAGAAGGAGAATTTTTTTTTCTCTCTCTCTCTTTTTTTTTGGGCCACACTTGGTTTTTTTTTTGTTGTTGTTCTGTTGCAGATACCAGGAGATCCAGAATGGACCTGCAAGATATGCTAAGGTGGATGTCCCTGCAATGGGATAAGCAGCTGGAGATGTCACGAAGGGTGCATGACCAAGCGATGACTGCCTTACAAGAACAGCTGAGACCAGTAAATGCTCTCATAGAACATTTGGCAAAGCAACAGCAGGAGCCAGCGGAAGTTTTTCCAGGATTTACCCAAGGGGTAGGACTAAATGGAACCGGTTCACTTTTGCTGGGACAGTTATCTCCTACTGACAATTTAGATGATTATGTGGATGCATTTGAACGGATTGCAGAAGCCGTCAAACTGCCTAAGGAGCAGTGGGCTATAAGATTTGCCATGTCTTTATCTGGTGAAGCTTTGTCGGCATACAAATCAATGCCAGCTACCTTAGCAATGAATTATGACGCAGTAAAGAATGCTGTACGAGACAGGTTAGGGCTCACCCCTCTGTTCTACAGGCGCAGGTTTAGGGAGGCAAGGTTAAAGCCTGGAGAAACCCCTAAAGCCCTGTATTTTAGAATAAAGGGATTAGCCTATAAATGGCTCAAACCTGAGCAGCAAAATGTAGAGTCTATATTAGATGAGATAATGTTGGAACAGTACATGGAAG
Organism: Ichthyophis bannanicus; assembly: GCA_033557465.1. NCBI lineage: Eukaryota > Metazoa > Chordata > Amphibia > Gymnophiona > Ichthyophiidae > Ichthyophis > Ichthyophis bannanicus. The sequence continues at coordinate 4,379,336 of JAWIIG010000034.1, forward strand.
CTGTACCTGCTGAGGTTAAAAAGTTTCTTATGTTACAGAACTGTAAGACAACAAGTGAAGCAGCTGCCATGACAGAACGGTATTTTGAGGCTGAATTCTTAAGGACCTCAAAATCCGGCGTTCTGGGCATGACACAGGCTGATAAAGTAAGTAAGAATTTTGAATGTAAAGCACCTTGTGAAAATAGGGGTTTTTCCTATACTAAGGGAAAATGTTTCAAGTGTGGAAATGTTGGGCACTTGCAAAAAGACTATTATACGCACTGCCTTAGTATCTGGTAATGGGGAAAACTTCAAAGCAGGCTTTTTACTACCAGTCCAGGTGGAAGGCATAAAGGCCCAAGCGCTACTAGACTCGGGCGCTAACCAGAGTCTGGTGTCCCAACAGCTCTGGGAAGCCATACAAGCTCAAGTAGTGCCGAGTCCAGCAGTGGGGCAGGTGAAAGTACAGTGTTTGCACGGGTCAGCCTCCTATTACCCTGTATATGACCTCATGATAGAAGGTTTAGGATCAGCCAAGAAAGTAAAAGTGGCAATAATCCCACAGCTGTTACACGATGTAATTTTGGGAAATGATTGGCCCCCATTTTGCCAGGGAATTGAAAAGGGTATAGAAGAGAGGACAGGCTATGTCTCTACCCGCTCCCAGGCAAGAACCCCTCATAGGGAGAAGGACGCCGCTGAAGAAGTGGCAGGCCCATCCCGAGTTAGGGAAGATTCCCCTGACTTAGAAAGGGAATATGAGGAGGAAGCAATAGACCCATTGCCCACACAGACTGACCTTTTTGATACCATGCCCAAAGAGGTGAGGAAAGGAAAGGCCAAGAAAAAACAAGAAAGGCAACACAGGACCCAAGGAAGGGCTGATTTGGGAGCCGGCGAGGGCTTACCATGGGTACCCTCGGAGTTAGTAAAGAAATTCCCGTCCTTCCCAGGGGAACAGAAAGCGGATCCCGCTTTGAAAAGAGCCTTTATGTTTGCGCAAGAAGAAAGGGATACTCTGCCCCGATTCCTTTTAGAAAGGGATATCCTATACAGGGAGAGTAATAACCTGCTTACCGGTGAGGTAAGAAAGCAGTTGGTAGTACCGACTACATTTAAGGCCATAGTAATGCGTTTAGCCCATGACCACCCAATAGGAGCCCACAAGGGGATTCAGGGGACATTGGACCAGGTCTTGGCCCGTTTTTACTGGCCAGGGGTCTACAAGGAAACTTCCCGCTATTGTGAAGCGTGTCCCACCTGCCAATGGGTTACTGCCTCGAAACCGAGAGCAGTGCCTATGATACCCACACCTGCCATATCCACACCCATTAGGCAAATGGCAATGGACATCATAGGGCCACTCGTTAGGACTTCCCGGGGTTTTCAGTACGTGTTAGTGATCGTGGACCAAGCTACACGTTTCCCATGGGCCATACCCATGAGAAATACCTCCGCCAGAACAATAGCCTTGGAACTGATAAAATTGTTCTGTGAGGTTGGCTTCCCTCAGGAGATGCTCACTGACCAAGGAAGCAACTTTTTGTCAAAATATTTAGCCACTGTGTGGGATGCCTTTGGCATACACCATGTGCGGACTGCAGCATACCACCCCCAGTCCAATGGGATGGTTGAAAGAACAAACCAGACCATAAAGCAAATGCTTAGGAGGGGACTAGATGGGCAGATGTCCGAGTGGGATACATTGTTACCCTTTGTATTTTATGCGTGTAGGGAGCGTGTACAGGCGTCCCTTGGGGCATCCCCGTACGAGCTGTTATTTGGTAGAGCCCCCAGAGGAGTTCTTGATATACTGAGAGAACAATGGGTGGAACCAGAGGGGGAGACAGAAGTACCCCAGTTCCTCAAAGACTTACAGGCTAGCCAAAAGAGGCAGAAAAAGTACTACGACCGGGGAACAAAACCCCGTCAATTAGCAGTAGGCGATAAAGTGGTGATTATGGTGGCTGAGGTAGGACCAAAATTCGAGTCCAGATGGAAGGGGCCCTGTACGGTAGTGGAGAGGGTAGGTCCCGTCTCATACCGGGTAGAGAATAGTAAGAGCCGGCGCCAGGTATATCACATTAATGTTTTAAAACCCTGGCAAGAAAGGGTAGCCACAGTACAATTAGCTATGAAGGAACACCACAGGAACCCTACACAAGGGATTACGTGCTGTCCGTCACAGGCTTTGGCAGCCCTTAATATTTTAAGGGGGGGATCTGTGACATAGTGGGTCCTTCCAGCCCGTTAGATGAGGCTAAAAAGCCAGGAACAGGAGTAGGGCTGAGTTGTAAACAAAAGCACATGGCTCCTGGTTACCTTAGAAACCAAGCACAGAGGCAAGAGAAACGCCGTGCTACCATTCAGGGAATGAGTCACGAGCTAATGCAGGACACCTGCTAGGGGGTGGAGTTGAGCACTGCCCTAGAATTCACCCTGATAAAGAGAGTTCAGTTGAGCTTATGGAGTTAGAAGGAGAAGAAGAAGGAGAAGAAGGAGGAGCTGAGGGCGTGGCATCAGGAGTGCCGTTACAAACATTTCCTTCTAGCCAGGAAGAGTTAATGGACTTTGAACCTGAGTGTGTGAATATTGATGAAGATATCATGGACTGTACAATATCGCTTGCTAATGAAATAATCTCATTACGCTGAAGGCATGTTTTGAAAGAGAAAGTACAGCACTACTAGCATTGGGAAGCAGAGAGCTGTGAAGAAACAGCATTGTTATGTTGGAATGCTAGATATCAACCTGTTTATTGCTGAAGTAAGCCTTTTCTGTTAAAGAACCTTTGTTTTGTCCTTATGCCAGTAAATACCTGGTTTGTGTTACTTTGTTCATGGTGAAATCCACCCCGGGAGGGGAAATAAAATCCTTTGGTTGCTTAAACCACTTTTCCACAACTGCTCCTCATTGATTCGGTGAAGGGACTAGATTTCCCAAAAAGCCCAGCTTCAGGATTTGTAAAGTAGCTGCTTCAGTGGGGAAGACCCACTCACTTAACCTCTACTCACTGATATACGGGGGTTCAAGGAGAGCTGGTGACACTATGTTACGGGGGTAATTTTAGAAGCTCTCTTCATGTTTTGGACATCTGAAAACAGGCATAGAGACATCCCGGAGCATTTTAGAAACTGTGTCTGTGGTCGTTGACTACATGAACATCCACGTCAGAACAGGGGCGTGGCTTAGGCGTGACTGGGGCATTCCCAAGCACTTGGACATCCTCACCTGAATTCTGAAATGTCCTGGACATCCCAAGCTGCATCAAAGATTATACCTTCTCCAGACATGAATAGGCATCTCAAAAGTGCTTGTTTTGTTGAGAAAACATCTGAAGGGAGTGGAGGAGGTACACTCATATCTCTTTTATTTTATAATTTTGACAACCAACACTGACGGGGAATGGGGGCTCATGCTTTTGCCACACTGCTGGACATCCCCATATGCAATCTTGCTTGAGATGGACGTTTATTGCCCCACAGTTTGTCAGACGGGTGCCTGGGTGAGAATGTTCACAGTCTTGGCAAAGGCATATATCAATATGATTTGCAAAGGATTGTGGGAAATGCAGTCCATTCACACCAGACACAGCCGCTCACAATAATTAGTTGTGCTTGAGTGTAAAGCCAATAAGATATTTATTTATGGGGTTATTTCTCCCAACACAGATATGCTTGGTAGCACATAAAACAGGATACTTGCTTTCAGTGTTAAACTTAGAAAAACAAAATCAGGAAAACAACAGCTGAACTTGTCAGGCAATCAAAGCAAAAGAATAAAGACCTGGTTGGTAACAAACTGGTCTTTTCTGTAGGCTCTAGCTAATATTTTCTTAGCAGTGCTTTAATCAACAAACAAAACCCACAAAGTAGGGAAAAACTGTTCTTTTCAGGTTAACTTCTTATATCTTCACACATAGACTCAGAAGTGATTTCCTCAGATCTCACAAGCAATTAGGAAGGCTCAATTGCTAGCAGTTACCCAGCTGAAACCCCTTAGCTGGCTTGCTTTCTACTGCGTGGCTCAAAATCCTACTCAGGAGCTTTTCTGAGTAGATTAAAGAACAAGTTTGTATTTCTTTGTGATGGTTGTTGTACTTTGTAACAGTAAATTACCAAAGGAGTTTAGACAGAGAGCAATCCATGTATTCACAGCCTGTATCTAAGACTTCTCCCCCTTCTTCAACAATCATGGGTTCAATATCATGGATTGGCACAGAGGAATTTCTCAATGGAGCATTCTCAGGAGAATACTTGTTTCCCTGCTGTCTTTCAAGGGTATAGCTAGGGCATAGATCAGTGTTCATACCTGAGCTTCCATTGCTGTTAGAGTTCCTCTCTAAATAGCCTGGCCAGTATGTAGTCCAGTTCTTATGTCCAGCCTTCCAATCCAGATTCCTGGACACTGGATCTCTCTTCACATACCTTCTGGCACGAGTCCTAGGATCCCTTCCAAGTGCAGCCATCTACCTCACAGGTACCATCTGGAGATGCCTAGCTCTGCAGCACCACTCCTCTGGTTTTCCCCAGTGCAATGGTGTATGCTGGCCTTTTGAATGTCTCCCGGTATACGTACTGCTCTGGACTCCTTTAGACCTCCCAAATGCTTTTCTCTTCCTTCTTCCAAAGGGTTTCTTGCCCTCTCTGTCCGTCCGCTCTGGCTTCTGCTTCTGATGATCCTCCAGATGATGAAGCTGTCCAAGATCATGAAGATATCCAAGCTGATTCTGAGGATGATGATTCTCTGTAGAATAAACTCTACCTTTATTCTGCTTAGATGAGTGCTCCACCCTAGCACAGCGCAGCTGTACTGAATCAGGCCCTGCCCTTTGAGATGAGTGCTTGGGGATTACCTCATAGCCCTCCTGAGTGAACACACGTTTTCCTACTTCAGCTCCTCTAATGGCTGTTGGAAACCTGGTGCATTCTGGGACTGGTAGTCTTTTATGGAAAAATTCTGTTTTCTTATTTCTACCAGAACTGACAGGTTGCTTGTTCAGAGTCACTTCACCTTTACTATAGCTCCTTCCTGAGCTATGATAAGCTTCCTTATCACAAGTTGCATAATGGGGATGTCTATATGAATACTGGCATGGGCATCCAAATCAGGGGCATCTGTGTTACTAAAATTGGGCCAAAACACAGAGGTCCCTGGCATTTTTCTGCATGTTCTGTGCTGGACATCCCAGATTGCACTTGGGACGCCCTTTCTAAAATGCCACTTTAAATTTCATCTACCTAGTTTCCCAATTTCTCAATGTTCTCTTGAAATTTTTCATAATCCTCTTGAATAATGTTGTATCATCTGCAAATTTGATCATCCCACCCATTGTTCCCATTTCCAGGTCATTTATAAATATATTAAAAATTAGTGGGCCCAGCATAGATCCCTGGGGCACTCCGCTAGTTACCCTTCTTCATTAAGAAAATTGACCTTTGGGAAGAGCTGGTGAAGTTGCTGGGGCCCGTGTGCTCACGGCGGAGGAGGAGGAGCACTGCAGTCCCGCCCTACCTGGACCGATTTAAAATGCTGGCCCACAGCTGAGATGCTGGGAGAGCTGGTGAAGTTGCCAGGGCCCATATGCTCGTGGTGGAGGAGCGCTGCAGTCCCGCCCTCCCTGGGCCGATTTAAAATGCCGTCCCACCGCAGAACGCAACCCGCGGATGCGCAATCGTGGTCGCATGCCCAAAGGGGCTTGTCCCGCCCCTTTGGAGCCCCTTCGGAGTACACGGAGAACCCATGGGTAAACGGAGGAAGAAGGTGTTTGTTGCTTCTGGTGCTAAGGCTATTAAAATCGTGGGTCCTATGGATCAACATCTACAGAGGCCCTCTGTGGAGCAGGACGTTTCCCTGGGTTCCTTGAGTACTGTTTCTGACGTCTCCTTAAATGTGCAAGGGTTTACCCTACCCGGTCAGGAAGACGTTTCAAAAGGTGTGCTGTTCCCTAGTGTTGGGAAACCTAGGGGGGGGGGGGGGGAGAGCCCCGGTTGGCTGAGTCGGAACTTCCATCTTTACTGTTAGATGTGGATACTGTCGCGCCCCCTACTGGCTAGGCGGTTGCCTAGGAGTAGTGGGGCGTACCTCTTAATGTCCCTTTTCTGTTAGTTGGATTCCCAGAGCCAAGGCTGCTGGGTAGTGTAGTTGTGTAATAAAGAATGGCCGGGGTTTTCAAGGCAAACAGGAAATTTATTATTTTTTTCTTCTTAGCCAATGAACTTTTCTTTTCAGCAGTTCACAATTACAACAACATAAATTGGATGCTTCTCCATTGAAAAAGGAAACAAAAACTTCATAGCAAACTGTTATAGCAAACACAGCAGCACTGTTTCTCAGCTTGTTTAACACAGCAGTAAATCTTTTCCTTCATTAAAGATTTTAGCTTTAGGTTCCTGGCTTGGTTCAGCACAAACCTCTACTTCAGCTGAGCTCTGTACAGCACTTCACTTCTTTTCTACAAGTTGCTAAACATTTGCTTCCTTTCCTTCAAGCTGCTAAACATTTGTTTCCAGGCTGCAAGCATTCAAATCCGTCCTTTGAATCTTCCTGGCTAGCACAAGAACGTTAGCACTTCATTTGCATAATTCTCTAGCAGGTTAAGCACTTAGATAAGCTTCTTGGTTTTTCTAAAACTTTAAAACCTTATAGCTTTCTCACTTCTGGCACACACAGAATGAGCAGTCCATTTCCGAAACTGAGGAAACATTATCTGAAGCACATTCATCTACTTGCATGCCCTCATCATCTAAGTCAATTGGCACCTGGCTGGACTCAGCGTCTGGAACTGCAGGTTTTAGTTTCTGTAACAACTTTAAAACCTTTCCCCACTGGGATTCCTCTCTACGCTGAGGGACACTGGAAGGCTTGAGGAGATCCTTATCCTTTATAAAACTTTGTAAGGTTCCAATGTGCTCACCTTTCTTCTAGCACCCAGTCTCTTCCCAGACTTTGCTGAAGAGGACACACTTCTTACCGGCTCTCCTAAGGACACTCCCGTACGTTGCTCATAACCGCAGGGCAAACTCTCCCGTCCTCCCAGCCAGCTGTAATTCTCTTACAAGCTGAACTACCTTCAGAACTAGAGCTTCCTGAATGCTGCATGCAATAGGGATTCCTCCTGAGACAGCTGCTGGAACACCTTCCTCTCACAGGGTTCCTCCTGGTTTCCTTACTTCCTGCTTCCTTGCAAGAGTCTCCTCTCTTGGATACACCTTCCCTGGTGATCACTCTCTCACCCGGGGTCTCTCCCTTCCTGGTGGAAACCTCCTCCCCAGTGGATGCACCTTCCCTCCTGGTGGATGCACCTTTCCTCCTGGTGGATGCACACCTCCTTCCTGCTTCCCTGAGCTTATATGAGTGTGAATGCCCTATAGCCTCAAGCTCCACCCCTGGGTAATCCTCGTCACCTCCCCTGGTTACCTTGGAGCTGGGGTGTGGCTCACTATCAACAGCTCTGTGAATGCAGTTTTTTTCTTTAGCTGGAGTTTTAACCCTAAAATTCCCTGAACTATTTCCTTGCTCAGAGGAAAATGACTGTTTTTTCACCTTTTTCTCAGGCTCTACTACAGTCTCGCCACCACAATACTCATAAGATGTCTTCTCTTCCGTCTGTGCTGGACTTCTTTGCTTCTAAGTCAACTGTTATTTCCCCTGCGGATGTTTCACTGCGGGATGTGTGGGAAGGTCTTGCACGCATTGAGTTGTCTCTGAGTGCATCTCTTTCCCGCGTCTCACAGTTTTCTAAGGAAGTAGTGCAAACGTCTGTTCAGGATGAATCTATTACTAAATGTAAATCTTCTTTCAATAAATTAGAGGGTCAGGTTACTGTGGCTCAGGCTGCAGTTTCTTCTTCTATACGTGATAATGTTATTATGCATCATCAAATAGAATCACTGGAAAATGCTGTTCGTGCAAAAAAATTACATTTTTTTAATTTTCCTTGTACTCACTATCTTTATCCAAGTATATTATCGTCTAAGTATTTTAAGAAGGTTCTATTAATTGAAGATGTTAATGCTATAAAATTTTTCTCTATATATTATGTTCCTATATTACCTACTACGGAAGCCTCTTCCCCTATTGTTAAGGACGGAGGAAATCCTTTATCTCAGTCTTTAGATGTTTCTGCTTTTCTGGCGTCTTCTATTGATGAGATTACTCAGCGTGCTACCTTGTTTCCTTTTTATCTTTGATGGATAAAAATCTGATTATGTGATTGTATTTTGCTAAGAAAGATCAGGCTTTTTGCGGTTGCCCAATTCAGATTTTTCCAGATGTTTGTAGACTCACTCAGAAACATAGGAAAGCTTTTCTTTTGTTAAAATCTCGGTCTTTGGCAATAGGTGCCTCTTTTTTAAAAAAATATCCTTGTAAGTAGTGTATTTTGATCTATGAGCAGACTAAATATGTATTTATGGATTCGGATCAGTTGGAAGTGTTCTTGCTTAGTAAAGAATCTGGTTAATGTTTTGTCTTCCTTTCTTAGTAAAATAGGGCTATTATAGTATAATTCATGGGTCCTATTTATACCGCTTTTTTTTTTGAAACTATGTTTAAAGATTTTTTATTTATTTATTTTATTTATTACAAATTCTTATATACCGCGCTATTTGGCATCAGCGCGGTTTACATTATAACACAACAACCATAACAACATGCTGTTTGGTTTTACATCGAACAGGGGTCCAAACTTGGATAACAGGGGTCCAAACTTGGATAACAGGGGTAACTATATACATGAGATTTTTACATAGTAAAGAGTAGCTTGGATAACAGGGTTGTACTTTATTGTACTTTATTATTGTACTTTAAGGCTTTACTCTTGCCTTGATGTGGACTTGATTGTAATTTCTGTTTATTTTATAATAAAGATATTTTGAAATGGAAAAAAAAAGAAAATTGACCTTTTAGCCCTACTCTCTCCTTTCTATCTTTTAAACATTTTCCAAACCACAATAGGATACTGCTTCCTATCCCATGACTTTCTAATTTCCTCAAGCGTCTCAGCCCTGAGCCCAGATGCTGGGGATTGATTCCTAGATCTGACACTGAGGACCCAATTCAGCCCTGAGTCTAGATGATAGTGACTGATTCCTAGATGTGACAGTAAGGGCCCATTTCAGTCCAAAGTCCAGATGTTAGAGATTGATCTCTTGGCCCGACACTGAGGATTAAATTCAGCTCCGTATCCAGATGTTGGAGACTGAAGCCTATGCCTGACAAAGAGGGCCCAATTCAGCCCTGAGTCCAGATGTAAGGATTTGATCCCTAGAGCTGACATTGAAGGTCCAGTTCAGCCCCAAGCACAGATGTTAGGGATGGATCCCTTGACCTGACACTGAGGACCAAATTTAGCCTTCTATTCAGTTGTTGGAGATTGATGCCTATGCTTGACAGTAAGGACCCAAAGTCAAGATGTTAGGGATTGATCCCTTGGCGTGACACCGAGGACTCAATTCAGTCCGCTATCCAGATGTTGAAGCCTATGCTTGACAAAGAGGGCTCAATTCAGCCCGGAGGCTAGAGGTAGGGGTTTAATTCCTAGGCCTGACATTGGAGGTCCAGTTCAGACCAAAGCCCAGATATTAAGGATAGATCCCTTGCCTGACAATGAGGACTCATACAGCCCTGAGTCCAGATGTAAGGGCTTGATCCCTAGATCTGACATTGAAGGTCCAGTTCAGCCCAAAGCCCGGATATTAGGGACTGATGCCTTGACCTGACACCAAGGACTCAATTCAGCCTCCTATCCAGATGTTGAAGCCTATGCCTGACACTGAGGACCCCATTCAGGCCAAAGCCCAGATGCTGGCTACTGATGCTTGTGGAGGGAGAGGGAGGGGAGGCGGAGCCCCGCGCTCTCTTTTGAATTTCGCTCCCTCCGCTCGGGGCGCGCGCCGCGGCCCGGGAGTTTATCAGGGCGCGCGCTTGCGCACTGGGCTCCGAGTCCGGGGCCGTCGCCTCCGACGCACCAGTCACGGCAGTAGCAGCAACGGCCGCCGGCGGAGGGGTCGCAGCCGGAGAGTCGCGGCCGCCGCGGCAGGGAAGGAAGGAAGCGAGCGCCGGAGCGCGGCACGAGGCCGGACTGCCCGCCCGTCTGCCGCGGCTTGTCATGTAGGCCGCGGTAACCAGGGGCAGGGCCGCCGCTCTCCTCTGGACTATCTATTGTTATTATTTGGGATTCATTTCTTCTGCGCCCGCAGAGCGCTGAAAGGTGGGTGGAAGAGGCTCTGCCCCCGTCCCCCGCCCCTCATTGTTACTGGATCTCCGCGGGCTTCCGGAGCAAGACCTGGCAACCTGACGTTTATCCCATGAATCTCTAAGACTTGCAGCACTTTTTTATGCATTACCTGGATTAATTTTTTTTAAAATTTACGGGGGTGGGGGCGGTAAAGAAGAAAGAGATTAAGGACTAGGAAGCCCGGGAAACTAACGAACACGCGTTACCCGGGCCTGCATTGTTTTATTATAAGCGATCGAATTTATGACCCTCTCCCCCTCGCCACTCGGGCGCCAGCGTGAAGCTGTCATTTGGAATTGTACATGTGGTTTCCTTTCTCTGTTTCGCTCGTGATGTTAAGGGGAGGCAGACGTATTTCTTGTTCACGGATTTGCAGGTCGTTTCTAAGAGTTTAAAATATGTCTGTTTGCAGGTGCGCTGCAGATGTTCTAAAGGCTGCTTGCCAAGGCTTTTCATTTTTTGTGTGGTGGTTGTATAGGTGAATTTGCGTTTTAATCGCATTAGGTATTAAATAGTATAGGTTAAGAGAGAGGGTGCTTTGTGATACGTTGATGACGATTATGACTGCATGAACAAAAGTCGTTAACGTTTAGGCCTGTGCACTCAGCTGTGAGCATAATTATAGAAGACTACTGGAATGCGGTGCTTTTTTCCTTGTGTGTTTTATATTCATAGGCTTTTGTATGTTGCAGATGGTGGAGATGGATGCTTGTGCTTCAGGAGATAGCATCAGAAGGAAAATGGAGCCCTTAACAGACAGTGCAGTTGAGATTGTCCCTTTGGAACTCTATGATTCTTTCAGGGCTAAAATTGCAGCTAATCTACAGTGGATCTGTACTAAATCCTATGGAATAGGTGAGCCTGACCCTTTTTATTTTTGTATCTATAGAAATTTGTTTTTTTTTTCATTTCATAATTTGCATAAAAGGAATTTAAATGAAAGGCCAGTCACATTTCCTGCTCATGTTCAGCAGTGATATTAATTCTTTGTAATTATGTTGCTGATTTCTTATTGATGTACATGTGACTGCCCCACCCCTTAATTCCACTAATAATAGATAAATAGTCTTTGTTAATTTGCTTCTGTCAGTGTTGTGATTGCTTCTTATGTCCTCCCCATTTCAGTGTTTGCATGAATGATGCCTTCCAAAGTGATCATGTAGTAGTAATCTTGGCAGTGATGCTCACAGGCATCTTTAAGTGGTAACTGTTGACCATTCACAGTGCACAACTGTTTGTTTGATTTCTTCAAATTATTTTCTTTCCTCTGATACATTTTGTTCACCTTTTCTGGTAAAATACTGAATATACCACACTTGCCCATTTTGCTACTTTGCAGATCTGGATGATATCTGAAAATAGAACATTTTTTCATAAATGTTAAATTTTAATAATTTATATTTAGGAAACTTGACCTTAGTAACTTGTTTAAGAAGGTTTTTTTTTATACTGCCTTTCAGATTATCAAGGTGGTTTACATAGAACATTAGGTATATACTGAACTGATACAATAAATTAAAGTTACAAGTTTGGGTACACTGGAATAGTGGTACCAGTATGTGGGATGTGGAAACAGGGGTTTGAACTATATACAAAGAAAGTATCATTACACTCAACGGGTGTGATTGGTGTTACTTTGGTGGGTTGCTTTGGTGAGGGGTCAATGAGGGTCTGAAGTGGCTGGAGGGGAAGGCCTGACCTTCAGTCTTAGCCTTCTCAAAGCACTAGTTTGACTGCTGACAGTAGTGGCTTGGGAATGTGAACTAATAATGGATTCCCTTCATCTTCGCTCTAAAGATGCTTATGTAGTGTTTGTTCCCATCAAACAAATTTGTACAAATACTAAGAATAGCTTTGTTTCATAGTACCACAGTGGGTTACTATAAAGTAGGCCTTGACACATTTCGTGCAGATTTAGGAGCCAGTGCTTGTGACTTCCTGGTTTCTTCCCCCCCTCCCCTCCCCTCCCATGTTCTCATGCTGGTCTCATGTTCTTGTGAGACCAGTGCCAGAGTTCATGCATCATCTTTAGATAACAGTAGTTTTGCTTCAGATAGCAAGTGTCTCTGTGGGTCTATAGTGCAAAGGTGGAGTACATGTGGCGGTGGGGTGCAGGTCTGCAGTGCATGTGTGGAATGTGGCGGTGGGGTGCAGGTCTGCAGTGCATGTGTGGAATGTGGCGGTGGGGTGCAGGTCTGCAGTGTATGTGTGTGTCTGTCATGCAAAGATCAAGGGAGTGATGTGCTTGTGTGTGTTGGGGGGGGGGGGATTGTCATTTTTGTCCCCATGCATTCATCCCTTCATCCCAACAATTTTCCACCTTGTACTTTAACCCAGCCCATGTACCTTTTTTTTTTTTTAAAGTTACTATCCGTTTAAATGTTTTCTTCCTCTCTCCCGATCTTTCTATTTTAATGAAAAACTGTGATCTCCGTGGCTCTGCTGCCCTGGGCTTCCCCTCCTGCTCTGTCTGTTGGAAATCAGATCTCCGTGGGCAGACAGAAGGGGTTTTCCCGCCTTTCCGATCATGGGCAGGGGGAGAGGGAACAATTCCCAGGCGCCAGGTAATTTTTGGTTGCCATGGTGACCTGGCACTTGGGCATTGTCAAGCCCTGCTAAAAATCATCCAATTGTTTGGTGGCTGCCCATTATATCTTAGTTTTAGTATTTGTGTCTGCACTATTTCTACCTGTGGTCGCCAATTTTGCTTCCATTTATATTTCCTGCAGTAGCTGCTATATAAGTATTTTTTCACTAGGAAAAAAAAAGACCCACAAAGCCAGATGGGTTATCTGGATGTCTTTCATAGATTATACCTAACCCTTGATATATGCATGGTGGAGATGGCTTTCCAATTCTGTTTAGTGCATGGATGTCCTTCTGGAAGTTCAGATTAATGAACTTCCCTTTTATACTGCCAGGTGATATGCTATTACTCGTTTTTTGGTTTTCTGTAACTTTAGCAGAAGCCTCTAATGGTGAAGAATTTTTAAGATCAGTTACACAACTCTGCTGAGTGTACTTGTGATGGAATGCAAGGCAAAAAACATTTATATGTATAAGAAACATAACTAGAATTCAATATTCCTTATTTGTTCAGCTATTTAGAGCTAGAAATGATCTAAAAATAACATCATGCTAATAAACACTTTGTTACTTTAGACCAGTGCCACTTTAGAAGTGAAACAAGTTAAATCTGTATTTGGACCTTTTTACTGAAAATTTAAGTATAGTGAAGTGGTGGGGGGCAAACGTATAACCTTATATGGGCATTCATTTGGCTAAGAGGAAGTGTGGCCTGTTGGCTAGATCATTGTGTTTTGACAGTTGACGTTTTCACAATGAATATGATGAATATGTACATAATATGGTTTATTTAAACATTTTAGTTTACTGCCTTTACAAAAGTACAAAGCAGTTTAGTGTTAAAAATTAAAAGTATCAGCAGGAAAAGAACACCGTTAAAATAGAGAGGACAGGCAAGAAAGAATACAGACACTGACACCCAGAGCGATTGCCACGTTACCGAAACTCAGATGCTGTTGAAAGAAGTCTGCACAAGTTCCATTGTATATGCAAATCAAACTGATCTCATTCATATTTTATTACAACTATCCTGAAAACCTGACTGGCCAGGTGTGTCCCAGATTAGAGAATCAAGGACTAGGTTGGGAATTAAGGAAACTAGGGTTAAAAATGTTTGCTTGCCCATTGATGACTCTTGTGATGGTGGACAAGTCACTTTTTCGTGTATGTCTTACTAAGCCAGGCTAACAGTTAACCCGGGCTATCTGCAACTAGGTCCCATTGAATAACATGGGACCTAGTTGCAGATTGCCTGGCTTAGTAGACCACCCCCTGTATCTCCTTTTGTCTCAGATACCCATTTAGATGTGGATAATTTTTGGTGTAAATGTTAACCTTCAGAATGGTGCAAGGCTTGGATCCAAGACTATATTAACTTTTTTTTGTTGTTACGATTTAAATGATTTTAACCAAAATGCTTGAGTCGGTATTTAACAGTACCTTCTGGTGATATGGTAAGAAAGTTGGTTGCCATCTAAATTTATGGGTTCTACAGATGAACCACCTGGTATTCAGTTGTTTCTCTCCTCTTTCCCCTCACGCTTTGGCAAGAAATCTTTCTGTTTAAAGTCCAGATGTTTTCAAGTGAGATTTTTGTCAAGATTTATAGCTACTTTATTTTATTAATGTATGATTTTTTTTGCTCATCTTTCTCTGTTTTGCATCCTTATAGCTTGCAAAAATACATGTTGTCTGAGTAACTTTTCAGATTAAACAGCTGCAATTAGAAATAATTTACTATAGTTTCTAAAATACAGTCAGGCAGGGCAGTGCCAGTTTATCAAGTTCTGCAGGTACCTTAGCTGTTCATTTGCAATATGTCCTTTTGGAGGAGGACAATCTATGCTTGAGTGCTGAAATATGTTACCCTTTTCTTCCAATCAGAAATCCAATAGCAGTTAGCCAAAACAGGAAGAAGCTTTCCTCCACTTGTCTATTTTGAAGAATATTTAATTAAGGCTAAAAGCTTGCAATACTTGCTTTTTAATTTTGTGTTGATATTTATAGGCACAAAGCTGCTCACAAATTCCATGCCAACATTTTAAACAATTTAAGAGAAAACCATGGAATATTTGACTGTAGAATTGAGTTGCTTAACAGTGAGATTTTTGTACCGATGAACAAAACTTTAGTATAAACACAGTTCAGGAAGCAAATCCATAGATGCTTGTGAATGACAGGAATATATGTGGACCTTTTAAAAATAAGGGCGTCATTTTACTAGCAGGACACACAATGCATGTTTTCTATTGCAGAACCCATTGCATAAATGGCTTTAGTACACATTCTTTAATAAATGGCCCCTTTGCCACCCTGAATGGTCCTAATCTGGGCTGATCTCAGAAGCTAAGCAGGGTCAGGCCTGGCCATAAATTGGATGGGAGCAGGGCCGGATTTACCTATACGCCAGCTATGCCGTGGCGTAGGGCCCACAGCTGGCAAGGGCCCACAAAAATTGAAGAAATTGTTAGCTTTTTTTAAAATTTAAAAAAAAAAAAAAAAAAAAAAAACGCTGGCTGCTGCCACGGCAGCATGGACTGTCCCGCGGGGCCCCCTCTGCTCGGCTGAATCCCTCCCTCCGAGAGGCGCGAAGGGAGAGTGTCTCCCTCGCGTCTCTGTTAAGCCTGCAGGGGCAGATGGGAATCCCATCAGCCCCTGCAGGCTTAACAGAGACGCGAGGGAGACACTCTCCCTTCGCGCCTCTCAAAGCCGGCACGGAGGGGCTCAGCCGTCGCGGAGGGAGGGATTCAGCCAAGCAGAGGGGGCCCCGCGGGACAGTCCATGCTGCCGCGGCAGCAGCCAGTGTTTTTTTTTCTTTTTTTTTTATTAAATTGTACTTGAGCCGATGGGGGGGCTGGGGCTGGAAATGGGCTAGGGGGGTTAAGACTGGAGGTGGGCTGACACGAAGACACCAGAAGAAAGTGGCTGGAGCAATTGCAGCTGAAAAAAAATGCACAAAAGTTAGAAAAATATCTCTTTTTAATTTGAATTTATTACAGTCAAACCTCTGTTTTCATATGCCCTATTTTTCATACGATTCGGTTTTCGTTGACTTTTTTCATCAAGATTTTGTCCCAGTTTTCGTACGTTGTCTCGGTTTTCGTACAGTTGAAAATGGAGCACCATCTTGTTGCCAGAAGTGGGATTTTCTTTATTTTGATTTTCTTGCTAATTGACTGTCTTCCATATTTATTGGCGCTTCTCTTTTAAAAGGCAGGCTGGAGCCCCGATTGGGCAGCCGGCCAAGATGGCTGTTCCCGCCTCCGCTTCTGGTGGTGATTGCTCGATCCCCGGAGGGGAGAGCAGCTGGAGTGCGTCCCTCTCCCAGCGTCCGATGGCGCTTCTCTTTTAAAAGGCAGGCTGGAGCCCCGATTGGGCAGCCGGCCAAGATGGCTGTTCCCGCCTCCGCTGCTGGTGGTGATTGCTCGATTCCCGGAGGGGAGAGCAGCTGGAGCTGGCTGGAGTGCGTCCCATATGCCAACAAAAGTCTTCAATAAAGGTAAAAGTGATGTTACATGCTCATTTATCCATTTCTTTAGTCATTTATTTGTTTTTCTCATTGTTTTCTGTATGAAAAATATAGTTATTCTCTATAAAATTTATTTTTTGTGAATATTTTTGGGTGTCTGGAACGGATTAATTGGATTTACATTATTTCTTATGGGAAAAATTGCTTCAATTTTCATACGTTTCGGTTTTAGTCAGACTTTTTTGAACAGATTAATCATGAAAACCGAGGTTTGACTGTAATTGGAATATGTCAGCTCTGGTAAATGTGCATCATTAACGTCTGCGCTTTGTGTAGTACAAGAGCAAATTAATGTATAGTTTTATTTCTACAGTGTTGTACATTCCAAGCTTGGCTTTTGGGATTCCCAGTTTAATTATGACGTCAGGGCCAACAGCGCGCAGCTGATCCGGCGTGCTCGTTTTTATCTTTTCTGGGGGCCCACAATTTTTGTTGGCGTAGGGCCTCACTCAAGGTAAATCCGGCCCTGGATGGGAGACCACGTTGGAATGCCAGGTGCTGTAGAGTTACTGTGCAGAAGAAAGGTCTGGCAATCTACTTCTGGTTGTACCTTGCCAAGAAAACCCAGTGGTTGGGTCATCAGGACTCAGCATTGACTCAGTGGCACACACACTTTTTTTTTTTCCAAATGATTTATTGCAGATGATCATAAAAACTGTTGCATGAGGGACAGCTGCTTGCATGCTCACCTATGGACAAAAATGACCTGCTCCAAAGTATCTTACATGTATACCTTATTGTGCTTAGTATAAGTAGCCTTGGCAGTATTCATATAATTTTTGAGTTGAGAGCTGGGAAAGCTGGTGGCTCGAAACCAAGCAACGTTGGGTTATACTACCAGATTTATTTGCGTGTGATAACGGTGAATTTGTCATTGGGACAATGTTATGAGAAACCCTTGGAGAATGCGGACATTTGCCACGGTGTTGGGATATTTATAATCATCTATATCTTCCTATTTTATGCCTCGGATATAATACAGCTGCCTACATCTAGCTTGGAGAACTTTTGATGTAGCGCGACATATGCCGGTTGTCGGTATTTGTTCCTTTTGGACCGCTGAAGCGCGAGGCAGAAAGGACAATTATAGATAAGTACTGAGTTTCATACACCTTTCTTTTCGGTTGGTATTGAGGGTTATGGGTCCCTCGATCCTATATTAGGGTGGTGTCCCTATATTTTATAAAAAGAAAAAAAGGGAACATCACACTACAAGAAGGGGATAGGTTTCCTCCTACCTTCCTGGTGTGCGTTCCAACAAAAATGTGCTAAATTCTTTTTCTCTACTTATAATGGTTTAACTTATGGGAAACTGATAGGTTTTAAGGTTTGGGAAAGCATAAAGAGCATGGCTCATGAAATTCTTTCCAACTCCTATGTGCGAGTTTGTGCAAGAACATGCCCATCTTTATGTGCATTGCCTGTGTGGTGTGTGTCTGCACTTTTGTATGTATATGTGCGTCTTTGTGTGTCTGTGCATAAATGGTGTGTATTTTACTTCTGTGGTCCTTTGCCTTTGTGGTGGGGAAAGAAGGGATGTTTGAAAAGTACAATCCTGTAATTGCTATTTACTGTGAATCCCTGTTTTTGTATGCTGTAGTTGTTGAAGCTGCTTTTTTCCAGAAATTCATTGTGACATTTTTGTTTGGGGGAGGGGTGTCTTCAGTCTTCCACCATATTCAAAAATTCATTTATACCGTATAAGAATTCCTTTTATTTATTTATTTATTTAACATTTCTTATATACCGCACTATTCATCATCAGTGCGGTTTACATTGAACATCAACATACCTGTCAATCCATGACTGATCTAGGTTTACAGATAACAGGGAAAATAAACTGGGTGTTCACCACCTCCCTTCTTCTGAGTACAGCAGCATTCCAGTGCTCTACCTCCACAGCCATTTGCCTAGACCCTACCCACAGTTTTTGCTGCTAGTTACAAAGGATGCTGGCAGGGCAGGATGGCTGATACAGAGGGAAAAGGATTGGAGATGAGCAGATAGTTTTTTAAACACTGAAAGATGTCCAAACATGTTGGCTATTCTAGCTTCTGGAGATTAAATATAAAAGTTGGTAGAATCATGAAAAAAGCCACATAGTTGTCAATACTAATCTCCTGAGTACATCTGACAGCAGCCCCCTCCACCCACTAAACCTTTGGACCTTAGGTATGCTCCTAACTTGCCATTGCTTTAATCTAGTCCTGCCCATGGCAACTGATATTGGTTGGTATATGTATTTGTTTGCTGAATTTAATATACCATTAATAGTAAATGCATCATAGCGGTTTAAAATAGCCAGAAATTTAATACAGAGACATGGAAAATCCAAAATAAAACAAGACTAAAAACTCGGATAGACCCAAGGTGGGGGTGGGGAGGGGGTGAGGTGGTACAACAAATTCAAAAGGAGAACTCTAATTTATATTGCCTTAATATGGTAGAAAGGGCGGAGGTAATTGCTGAAAGAAGTAGAGATTCTTCATTGAAGGGCTTGAATGAAAAACAATTTTTTTTTTTTTTTTAAGGCTACCTTGAATTTTTTTAAAGATGATTCTGAATGAAGTTCAGTGGACAAAGACTTCCATAAATGAGGAACTTGAAAAGTGAAGGCTGTAGTTCTGTAGGTCACTCAATGCAACATATGCTTTTGTTGGAACAACCAAATTGTTTGAGGACCAAAGAGTACAGATGGGACAGTAAGGGATGAAGAGAGAGTGCAGATAAGTAGGCAGTCCAGTACAGAAGGCGTGATGTGCCCATAAGGGTAACTTGAATTTGATACAAAAAGTGATGGGAAGTCAGTGTTGCTCATGTAGTAGTGTGTGGCATGATCATAAAGTGGTGCATTGTAGAGAAGCTTGACTGCAGTATTCTGAATAGTTTGCAGGTGTTTCCGTTGAAGTTGGGAAGTATCACATAAATAGATTAGATTATTGCAACTCTTTATTCCATATCATCCTACTAGACCAGTCCAGACAAGTGGGTTATATCCCTCTACCAGCAGACTGGTGGAAATAAAGACCCTATGAAAAGCCCAGGTTTCAATGACATTGCTGCTATGCTTCTATTCGCCTCAGCCACCAAAGGTCTCTGCAGTATTTCTTTGTCTCCAGCTGATGGTGGATAGATTTTCTTCTCTCTGAAGAAAATCTAAAGATTGCTTAAATGCTCGTGAATGACCACCTTGAGGGTGACTGACTCTAAATGGAGCATGACATGGGAGACTCCAGTAAACTGCCGTCTTTTTGGTAGCCATAGCAGGAGAAAAAATTTGGCTCGGCTCCTTGCGCTTATCATGATATGAGCTTGTTGAACAGCCAGAAATTAGAAGGATCTGGAAGAGTGCAGCAGCCTCTTATAACCTCAGCGCCCTCTCCCAACAATTGCAGAAAGCTCTGAGAGATCTGCCTGCCAGCCACCTTAAATGCAGTGCTGTGAAAGCCGGTGAAACAGTATTGTGGGAGTAGAGCTGAGACTGGCATGTAGCCTCTGCCTGGGGCTCTGAGTGGTAAGTACCAAGGCTTCACCTTGTCATTGTCCTTGTTGGGAATTCCAATTCATCTTCCTGGGACGCCGTTTGGGGTGGACTGCTAGTGGTCCTGTGGTGTGGTGTGGCAGTTTTCTGCACATGTTAGTAGCGTTCTCTCCTATTTATGCACCTGGGGTTGCACGGTCTGTACGTGCATTCTGCCCAAGCAACTCCAACCCTGTAACATGCACCACAGTAAAAGTGCAGTTGGCGCTGTGACTTTAGCACTCGCTGTTGTGATACTTGATCTGTCTTCCAGGAAATGTTTGACCTGTGGCAAGCGAGGTGACTGCTTTTCTTGCATGGCAGCTTCTGAATTGCCCCAGGGGATGCAGTAAGTCAGACTTTGCCTGCCTCAGGGCAAGATGTGATGGATGGTGCTATGGGTAAGGATATCCAGCTGGGCAGAGAGTCCAGCGACCATACCATGAGCTGCTTCTCATCCTCTAGGGCATCTGCGGCAGCTGTGTTCCCTGGTGTTGGAGGATCCATTTCTGAGAGGCGAGCTTCTGGACTCTGGATTGTCCTCCCTTGACTTGTTTTCTTTTTTGTTGCAGGCCTGTTCCTGGCATGGAATTTTGTACCCTGTAGCCCCCGGGCGCAGTCTCATGCTGGGCAGACTGAGAGTGGAAGCCCTGTTTGATTGCCTTTGGCTAAGTGTCCCTGGCGAGGGATGCCCTCTGGAGATGGGGGAACAGCTGGCAGCTGTCTGAGATTTTGCTATGGCTGGGATTCAGATGGCTTGGTACTGGGCTCTGATGTGGATGAAGAAGTACTTTAGCCTTCAGAAGATTATGAAGAGTGATCCGCCTGTTCCGAACAGCAAAGCTGGCTGCGTTGATTGCCAGGGTCTCATTTGCCTTGAACTTGATGGATGCTTCCGGCTTGGAGCAGGAGCCGAAAGTGCACCCACTCCTTCAAGGAGTGAGGAAATCCACTACTGTCTTCCCATTCCCAGATGGTTGGATTGGGACTTTCCTGATTTCCCCGTTTAAGGAGTTAAGAGTGTGTGTGTGGAGGTGAATGCTCTTTTGGCAAAGGAGTGTGTCAAGTGGTTTGGTAATCCCAAGGTGGATTCAAAGGTCATATCGGTTACCAGATGGACCACCATTCCTGTGGAAGGCAGTTCAGCCTTAAAGGATTTTCTGGACCGTAAGATGGATTTGTTGTTGAAGAGCCAGTTCGCCGTGGCAGCTGTTATTTTTCAGCTGGCGGTATGTGCCACTTTCATGTCCCAAGCCCTGCTCCAGTGGGTTCAGTCTCTTCTGCTGGATGATACTACCCCTCTTTTGGAGTCAGCTATGGCCTTCCTTTCTGATGCCATGTATGACCTGGTGCATTTGGCAGCCAGGGATGATGCCCTTATGACTGTCTTGGCATTGGATTTGGCTCCGGCACTGGACAGCAGGCTTATTTTTCAAAGCCTGGTTGGCCCAACTGGCTTTTAAAGGGAAGCTTCTTTTTGAAGCTGATTTGGATAAACTGGTGAAGGACCTAGGCGATACAACATCTTACCGCCCTCCAGAAGACAGGTCCAGGAGGCCTGCAAAGTGGGCTGGTGCCTCTTTCTTGTCAGTCTCTGCCTGTCCACTGATGGGGGATCTCGGGACTTCCGTCGTTACTGACCTGGAAAACCTTTCTTCTCTGCTTCCAGGCTTCAGGCTCATTCTCAGTCCTTTGGTGGAGCACGTGGCCCAGGGTCTCGATCCCCTCCAGAAGAGGACCCTTCCGGGCTGTGCAATAAAGGTTTGGGGCCCATTCCCTGGGTCCTCCGGTTGGAGGCAGGCTTTGCATTTTCTTTCAGAAATGGGCTCGGGTTACCAAGGATTGTTGGATGCTAGACACCGTTCAGTTCAGCTATATCCTGGAATGCAAAGAGCCAATTCTGGATGCTTTCATCCTCTCCTATTGTGGGTCTGGAATCAAAAGTGCTGTTATGTGGATCACCTTGGACAAGTCACTGCATCTAAAGGCAGTGGTGCCTGTCCCCCCCCCCAGATGAGCAGGGCAAAGGCATGTGCCCAAAAAGGACGGTTCCTTCTGGCCCATTCTGGACCTCAAGGGGTTCAACGAGCACTTGTGTGTCCTGCGCTTCTGGATGGAAACCTTGTGCTCAGTGATTCATGCAGTGGGCCGAGAGGAAGTCTCGGCTTCTCTGCATTTGGCCGAGGTTTATTTTCATATCCTTATTCTGGCAGATCAGCAAAAGTATCTGTTTTTCTATGCTGGGCTCTCATCAGTTTACCCTCTTTCAGGCTATCCCCTGCCCCAAGGATGTTCTCCAAGGTCATAGTAGTGGCAGCTGCGGTGTTGAGGGATCTGTGTCTATCCATATCTGGATGACTGCCTCATCCGGGCTTGTTCCCTTTCGGAGGCATCTTGGATGGCATTCTGAGTGGTGTAGCTAGGTGATCAATTAGCAAAAGAGCCAGCTATTGCCTTTTGAGTTCCTGGGAGCAGTTTTTGACACATGAGTGGGCAGAGTTTTCCTGCCAGATGAGAAAGTCAAGACTGTTGGATTACCTCGTGCTGTAGAGGATCTTGATGCTTTCGGATCTTGACTTACCTGATGTCTTTTGTGTTTCCTTACCATTCCCCCTAGCTGTATCCCATGTCTACAGCTACTGTGTTGTCTGTCTCTTAGATTGTAAGCTTCGGTTAGCAGGGACTGTCTTTTACATCTGTCTGTGCAGAGCTGCATATGCCTTGTAGTGCTATACAAAGTATTTGCTTTGACAATATTTTGAAAGATGATAAATCAGTTTACAATACAAGATAAAACCTACAAAAGACAATAGAAAATATTAAACTGTTACAGTTGTAGGAAAGAACACGGGGGGGGGGGGGAAGGAAGACACACAAAATGAGCCAGTTATCTGTGTGCAACAGGCTCCCAGAGTCTGGGATTATCTTCAGCTCCTTGGATTGATGGCAGCGACTGTAGAGATGGTGCCGTGGCTGTGTGCTCACATGTGGCCTCTCCAGCAGTCCTTGTTGACTCTGGTCCCAGAATTCTCAGAAATTTTGAGCACAGGCTCCTGCTCCCAATGATGGTGAAGACCATCCTGCGCTGGTAGCAGCAGTCCTGTTATCTGAGGAAAGGCATGCTGCTGGACGATTTCTCCTGGATTCTTCTGATGACGGATACCAGCCTCTCAGGCTGAGGAGCCTATTGCCAAGACCATACAGCCTAGGGTTGTTGGAAACGCAGGGAAGTGGAAGCAGTATGGTCTATCAACCACCTCAAAGCGAGGGCCATAAGGTTAGCTCTTCTGCATTTCTGGTCCTTGGTTGAGGGCTGGGCAGTTCAAATATTTTTGGACAATGCCACGGTGGTGGCTTATGTCAATTGATAAGGCGGTACGAGGAGCTCTGGAAAAGGCTCTCCTGTTTGCCTGGGCAAAGAAGAACCTTCTAGCCTTGTCTGCTTAGCCCATTGCCAGCATGGACAATGTGGAAGTGGACTTTCTCAGCTGTCACTCTCTCTGGATCCTGGAAAGTGGGATTTGAGTCAGGAGGCATTTCAATTGATTCTGCATCGCTGGGGTCGCCCCGAAATCGATCTTGTGGCGACCTGCTCCAGTACCAGAGTTTGCTGCTGCTTAATTCGCCATACAGAGACGGGGTCAAAGGGCATCAGTACCCTGACCTAGCCTTGGCCAAATCAGCACTGGCTGTATGTGTTTCCTCTGTGGCCCCTGGTGGGGTGTGTGATTCAGCATATAGAATTCCACTTGGGCAGGATTGTTCTGGTGATGCCAGATTGGCCGAGAAGAGTGTAGTTTGGAGACCTGGTGCAGCTTCCGCAGGCCCCTCCTTGGGTTGCTTCTGTCTCAGGGCCTTTTGCAGCAGGGGCTGATTTTTGTCCTGGAAGACCCGGTTCCCTTCTCGCTTATGGCATGGCTCTTAAAAGGAGATGGCTAGCATGGAAAGGTTACTCTGTAGTGGCAGACTTGTCTGCTCAGAGCTTGGAGGAGGTCTTCCAAGCTAACATATGTGCAGATCTGGTGCCTCTTTGAACGATGGTGCTGCTCTTGGAAGTTGGCTCCTGAAGCGGTCAAGGTGCCAACTCTGTTGCCTTTTCTACAGGATGGCCTGGAGAAGGGCCTTTTCTCTTAGCTCCCTGAAAAGTCAGGTGGCAAGTTTGGCCTGTTTCTGACATCCAGTGACTAGTAAGTTTCTAGCCTTGCACCCGGACGTTTCGTGCTTTCTCCAGGGGGTTTGGCCTTTTGCGTCCTCCCCTCTGATCTGTAATCCGTTCCTGCGATCTGTGTTCAGGACCCTAATGGCAGCGCCCTTTGAGCTGTTGAAGCGCGCTACTTTGGAGGATTCGATGCTCTAGGTGGTTTTCTTGGTCACAATGTATTCCACAGGGTGGATTTCTGAGCTTCAGGCTCTGTCTTGCCGAGATCCTTATCTGTCCTTTTCAAAGGAGGCCATTTCCATTTGGCCTGTGCCTTTCTTTTTGCCTAAGGTGCTTTCTCCTTTTCATGTGAACCAGGTGATCTTACTGCCCCCCTCCTCTAAGGAGCAGTGTCAGGGGAAGGATAAAGATCTTTGCCTTATGGATGTCCGGAGGGTGCTTTTCTGGTACTTGGAGGTTATGAATTTCTTTCATAAGACCGACCATCTTTTTGTGCTGTTTGCTGGCCCACGCAAGGGTGACATGGTAGCTGAATCTACTTTGGGACCCTGCATTAAGGAAGCCATTGACTGCATATCTTTGTGGAACCGGGTTGTTCCGAAGGGTTTGTGCACATGTTCTAAATGTTCTACCAGAGCGCAGGTGTCCTCGTGGGCGGGGCTGAGTGGAGCTCGGTAGCCCTGCAGACATTTTGTCGGGCAGCGATATGGGCATCACTTATTCCACTTTTGTCAAGCATTACTGCTTGAATGGCCATGCACAAATGGACATGGCCTTTTGGCTCGAGGGTTCTGTGAGCTGCTGTCGTCTTCCCATCTAGTGGAGTTGTAGCTTTTGGTACATCTCACTTGTCTGGACTTGTCTAGCTGGATGATATGGAAGGTGACATTTTACTTACCAGTTAATGTCCTTTTCCTTGAGTCCTGCTAGACCAGTCCAGGGCCCATCCCTGAAATTGTATTTGCTCTTCTGCTGCAGTACTCCTTGGGTCCACTCTTATTTTTATTCTTGGCTGTGCAGGTTCATCTTCTACTGACAGTCTTCTATTTAGGCTTTCCTGTACATAATTTTTTACTGTTGATTACTCGCTGTTGCCCATGATTGAGGTTGTGTTGAGGCTTGCCATGTTTCTCCCGTATTCTTTGGGATAAATACTGAAGAGACCTCTTGTGGTTGAGGCGAATAGAGACATAGGAGTGAAGGCTTTTCATTGATTCTTTGTCTCCACCAATCTGCTGGTAGGGGAACACACTTATCTGGACTAGTCTAGCAGGACTTGAGGAAAAGGCATTAACTGCTAAGTAAAATGTCACCTTTAACCAAGTTCTAAAAATCATATTACACTCTTGTGATATCAAGAAATTGTTTCACCACCTTTATCCTTAAGGAAAAAAGCTTTGATTTGTGATTGAGTGTCAGTTTGAGTTTGAATCCAGGATGCAATGAAGTCAAGTTGTATCTAATTCTACCTGGAAAGAAGGCTCCCAGGTCTTTTGAACTGTACTGGCAACTAATAAAGCATTGCAATTTAGTTAGTAGGCTTTACAGTAGGAATAGCAAAGTAAATTAAATGCATATCTGAATAACTTAAAATTTAATAACTTAAAATATAGCTAGGGAATTTGTAGTCTGTGAATGTGTGGTGGGGTGGTAGTTTTTTGGGGATGGGGCAGTTGCATATATCTTTGGGGATGGGACCAGTTCATTTGGTCATGGTGGAGTTACTGGGGCCTTTTTTGGGGTCAACTTATTGTTTGATATACTGCCCTTTGACTAAAGATACACATAGGAGCCGTTTGCAGTTATTCTACTTAATGATTATATCATGAGTATGCAAAATGCCTAAAACCTAAGAAGACACAATATGGAGGAACACACAGAACAATATGTAGCCCATACAATGAAAACGGTGTTCAGAAAATGGAAAGAAATCTGAAGGCCAAGCCTTAGCGAAAAAGCAAATATGACTTAGGAGTGGGCAAATGACATCTGAAAAGCAAGGTTTGGAGCTTTCAAGCCTTAAGGCCACTGGGAGGGAATTCCATAGAGTGGGGTGCCAAAACGCCACTGTGCTGCTGAGCATGAGAGTTCCCAGGAGGGAGAAGGAATTAACTAGGTAGCTTTGAAGACTGTAATGTGTGGTTTGTGCAATAAGGACTCATAAGAGTATGCAAGTAAAGAGAAATGCCTGTATAAAAGGCCCTATGTGCTCTAATTAATTAAGATCTTTTATTTGTTCCTACTAGAGCTTGGTAGCCACATTTTGTTTGAGAAGTGGAGTAATTATGTTCACGCTATTTGGTATAATGAAGAATTTTTATAGCAGTATTTTGTATTACTTGTAACTCTGGCTAGATTTTTTGGGGGAAGGAGGGGGACATTTCTGTAGAACTCCCTGGTCTAATCTGGCCCATTTTTGAACCCAGATGTCGTTTCTCTGGCTTTCTCCCTCATGCCAAGTTTCATCCCACTCTCTTTTAATTTTCAGTTATTTTGTCCCTAGACAATGGACAGACAAGCATTTCTTAATCCCCCCACTTGGAAAGAATAGAAATGTGGAGGCAGCTAATAACAACATGGTATAATTTTAGGTGGTTGCTCCTTTTTATTAAAAAAAAAAAAAAATCTTTATTATGCATTACAACATCTTGGCCGCGGTGGGGACACTTAGACTGTGCACCAAACCTTCAAACACAGACAGACATAATAACAGCATATCATTTTTTAAAAATTTTCCAGAACCCAAATCTACCCTCGCCTCTACCTCAACGGTTCTGAGACCACCCACCACACAAGGACCATATATACCATCACTTAGAGCCATCCTCTACCAGCAAGGGTGATCCCGGGCCCCCCCCCCAACCCCCTCAACCCATCAGAGCGATACAAGCGCTTTCCATGCTCTCGGCGCAAGTGTGCAAATATACTTTTTTCCCAAATTTGCAAAAACGTCCCACTGTCCCAGGTGCTCTCTGGCTGCCAATTGCTCCATAAGCATGACCTGACGGAGACTGATGGAGACTGTTCCGCCATTCCCAGAAGGAAGGGGCCTCCTCTCTCCACATCCGGAGAATGGGTAGCTTACCCA
Organism: Ichthyophis bannanicus; assembly: GCA_033557465.1. Classification (NCBI taxonomy): domain Eukaryota; kingdom Metazoa; phylum Chordata; class Amphibia; order Gymnophiona; family Ichthyophiidae; genus Ichthyophis; species Ichthyophis bannanicus. Next base: position 4,406,439 of record JAWIIG010000034.1, read on the forward strand.
GTGCACACACCTTTACAAAAAAGTCTATTCCCTTTACCCTTAGGGAGAGGGGAAATCAGTCTGTCAAATAGTATCAGAGCTATCATCCATTCTACCCTCTGACCAATAACTCTACTAGTGTATGACTGCACTTGCCGCCAGAGCCTCTGGGTCGCCTTTCACGGCCACCACATATGAGTTAACCCTGCCTTTTCTATCTGACATTTTGGACACCGTGCATCTTGAGTCAAGCCACTTCTCTTCGCCCTATAAGGCGAGTAGTGTGCCCTGCATACTGTGCGGTACTGAATTTCCCTTTGCTTGGCGGATTGGAGGCGCTTCGGAATCCACTTAACCGCCTCCAGTACTTCCCCTGGTCTAACTGTGACCCACAGCTCCTCCGACCACTTGCGTTCTATGCAAGATAAATCTGAGGGAACCCCCCCTCCTCCACTTCGCAGCCTGACATGATATGCGGCCACTGACGTGGTGTTTTGCCAAATCAAAAAAAACGTAATATCATTGCAGCCTTTTCCGCTGTCAAATAGTCCCGTGGCAATGATGCTACATAGTGTCAAAGCTGAATATAAGCAAACACCTGCCCTCCACTCCTCCCAAACATACTCTGTAGACTTTCCAAGGGCTTACCTTTTCCAGACTCGTCCACCACATGCCCTAGATTACACAACCCCTGCATTCCCCATGTACGGAACACCGTGCTCTCCGTGCCTGGTATAAATTGAACGCTCCCCCACAAGGGTAACCAACTTGATACCATCGGGGAAGAACCCCAGCGCTGACATAGCAGCCGCCATACTTTCCTAATTGGTGCTACCAACAAACTATCCTTTAATCTCTGCGGCAATTGCGCATATTCAGAGTGCAACACCGCCAGCAACAACCACGGTGCAACATTAGCCTCCTCCAATCTCCTTGGCGTATACCGATCTGTATACCCCAACCAATCCCCCAAATGCCGAAGCTGACATGCCTGAGCATAACTAACAATATCCTGAAGGCCCATTCCCCCACACTTCCACGGCCCTCTCATCCTTGCCAAAGCCAACCGCGGCCTACATCCCCTCCATAAATATTCCCGTAACGCTCTCTCCAAAAGACAGATGTCCTTATGGACAAGATTCACCGTGAGCGTCTGAAGCACATACAACAGCTTCGGAAACGGCACCATACGGTATGCTGCCACCCGCCCCAACAAAGACAACGGCAAGAAATTCCAATCCCTCAGTCTAGATCTCACCTGCTTTAATACCTTATTATAATTACACTGATATAATTGCCTCGGATCCCGGGTCAAATGAATACCAAGATAAGTAAAAGCCTCACCAGCCCATCTCAATGGAAAGGTTGGCCCCCACTTTGCTTCCCACACCCCCAGCACATCTAAAGCCTCAGACTTCTGTTTGTTTATTCGCAGTCCCAAAAAGTCTCCAAAACTGGCAAACTCCTCCAAGGTCCTAAGCAAAGCCCTCTGGGGCAAGCTCAAATGAATCAACATATCATCCGCAAACTCAGCTATCTTAAACTCCACTCTGCCAATCTTTATCCCAGGGATCTCCCTACAATTCTCCAGTTTATGTATCATGGGGTCCAACGAAAGGACAAACAACAAGGGAGAGAGAGGACACCCCTGCCTGGTCCCCCGACCCACCTCAATTTTGCCCGAGATCACCCTGTTGACATTCACCGCAGCCCTTGGGTGAGAGTTCGAGCATAATAGTCCCCTATCCCATACTTTGGGAGGAGATGGAACAAATAGTCCCATTCTACCCGATCAAATGCCTTCTTGACATCAAAGCTCACCAACATAGATGCCACCTGTTGTTCATGGGCCCATTCAGTGGAAGCAATAATCTTACGCAAATTCCTAGCAGCATACCTCCCTCACACGAACCCCATTTGTGATTCATGGGTCAGGTCTGCCAACATAGGGGCCAGCCTCTCCACCAGAATCTTAGCCAGAAGTTTTAAATCAAAGTTTATTAAGAAGATTGGCCGGTACGACACCGCTAAGAGGGTCCTTGCCAGGCTTAGGGATTAAAATGATATGTGCCTTGTTCCCCCACCGCATCTCGTCACACTCCACCTGCTCTCTGTACACTGCCAACAGTGTGGGGGCCACCCCTTCTTACAAGATCTTAAAAAAAATTATGCACCATACCCATCTGGACCCGGTGCCCTTCCAGAGGGGGCAACTTGTATGCACTGCGAAATTTCCTTCAGTGAAATAGGCTGCTCCAACTGCGCAGTCTGTTGCAGGGAGAGGCTGGGCAATGGGAGATCCCTCAAGAACTCCTCCATCTGGGGCACTGTGGATCCCTCAGCCGTATATAGTGCTTGATAAAACCTTTGAAACAATTGGGTGATCTTGTCTGAGTCCTTGCAAATTCATCCCCCCCCCTCGTCCCGAAGCGCCGCAACCCCGTTGGGCCCCCTACGACCCCGAATACATTGGGCTAATAACTTCCCAGATTTGTCTCCATATTGGTACAACTGGAATTTGTAATATAATTGTGACTTCTTTGCCCGTTGGTGCAGCACTTCATTTAATGCTGCCTGTCTGTGTCTCTAATAGGTGAGCCCTATTCCCTGGTAAGGGAAACTGAGCATACCTCCACAGTTCTACCCAAACCTACCTCTCCAGCCCTAAAATTGTGGCATTTATCTGCCTACGTCTATTTGACAAATACGTAATTATGTCCCCCCGAAGGACCACCTTTGCTGCCTCCCAAAATAACTTGGGGGTCTCCCTATGCTGCCCATTAAACATCTCATACTTTCTCCAACACCCTTGTACATACTCCTGGAATTGGGCATCCCTATATAGATAACTGGGAAACCACACTGTCTCTGTTGGACCCTTGGATCCTGCCAGGAGTGGTCCAACCACACCGGGGAGTGGTCTGAGATCTCATCTGGGCCTAACTCAGCACCTGTCACCTGCGCAGACAACGACTCTGTAGTCAACATGAAGTCTATATGAGCACTGGAGTCATGAGCTCTTGATCTATGCGAGTAATCCTGCTCCATAGGGTGCAGGAGTCTCCAGGTATCCACCACACTTTTCCTATGCACCAATCTCCCCAACGCCCGCAATGTGGCTTTTCGTGCTATTCCACTCTCTCGATTGGAGACATCCAACTCTAAATCTAGCACCCCATTAAAATCTCCTCCCAGGATTAAAGGAACCTCCAGCAGTCCCTCGAGTTCTGCAGCCACTTTTGCATGAAAGGGAGCGTCTGAAGAATTGTGGCTGTAAATATTCCCTAAAATGACTGGCTTGTCCTCCAACTCACCCCGCAAAATCAACCATCTTCCCGAGTTATCAGAACATGTCAAGTGGTCTAGGGCTCCCCGCTCGACCATCTCAGATTTGGCTGAAATTTTATATATTGAGTACCAAATGTCTCAAACGAAGTTTGGCCAAGTTTTAGATTCTCCGGTTGAGTACTTATTGAGAAAAAGCCGTTTGTTTGACCCCATACCCTGACTGCGTAATGTACGGTACTAAGATTTCACCAACTTTGAGAACTGATATCTCTACTGATAATCCTTAATAAAAGATGAAGGTTAGCTAGCCTGTACAACTTTTTGCGCTCTATTTTATGGTAATAATAACTATTATTTCTGTGCATGCTATAGGAATATAAATTATGTCAAAGTTGGTCAAAAAAATTGACTTTCTAAAAAAAATGAAAGTTTAAAGTTTCATAGCTCATGAAATAATCATTTAATAAATGTCAAATTTGATACATAGTGTGTCTACAAGTTTATCTTCAAAAGTTTATGATTTCATGCCAGTAGCTCTCTCTGTTTCTTTACAAAATTATTGTAAAGTTGACAATTTTTGTAAAATGGCTAAAAGTAGGGTATTTCTAATCCTATATTCCACAAAAGTATCTTCTAGAAACGTTTTTAAACCACTTTCATTGAAAAGAGCATGTCTTGAACCACCTAGAAAAGTAGATTTGATTGACTAACGCCGGCATACAATGCCCTAAAAAATGAGTCAAAGTGAGAAGCATTGCCGCATTATAGCTTTCATTTTACTATTCAAATTCTGCACTTTTTTAAGGTTCAGACTTCTCTTAATGCTTTTTATAGAGAAATTATGAGTATTATATTGCGTTGGTCCATGGTGACATCGTCACTACCAGTTCATGAACATGAACTGGCAGCCCCATCGCCATAGGGGCCACGCCCGATAGCCGTGCAATACCGGCCACGGGTGGGTTTCTTAGTCAAGGTTCCCAAGCCTTTAATGTGGTTTCTTAGTCGAGGTTCCAAAGCCTTAAGTGGGTGTCTGCCTGGATCCCAAGACAATGATTGAGCAACTTATCCTAGGTTCTCAAGCCTAAAGTGGGTATCTTATTTGGTTCCCAAGCCGATGTCCACAGCATGATTTCAATTGATAGCAATCTTTTTTCACATTCTGTCAAATTTATAAGCCACTTCTTTCAGCATATTTTCTGAAAATTTGTATTGTCGGCCTGATGAGGTGACTGAAGGAGCAGGAAGCATGCAAATGAAGTGTTGCTCCGGAATCCAGCATATATCCTGCCTTTCTGGCCAATAAAACGAATGAGCAGGACCTGGCGGATGCATGAAATTTATCAATGCATCATTTTCTTCAATTGAAACTTCAACAACATTGCCAGTCCACCATTTGTTGTCATAAATACAGGCAATGTAACAACCAGGGGACAGCTCAGACAATTTCAAATACAAAATAGTGGTACCAGAAATTCTAGCAACAAAATTTGTCGTGTCATTGGAAACTTTGCTGACACTAATCAAGTTTAAGTCAACTGGTATGAATTGATGATGCTCTCTAGTACCAGCTATTGTGCTACTTTCTTGCCACCGTTCTTCTTGAAACTTCCTGTCCTCTTCAATTTCATCTTTTGTGACAAAAATATATTTAATTCCGCTTATGTTTTGATCACAGAAGTCAAAGAGATCTTTTGGCGTCAATATTTGGTCAGATGAAGGTCTCTGGAGGCTTGCCCGGGCAGCCAGCCGTTTAGTTGTGCCACCAACTCCATCACATGGTGATTTCCCATGGCTTGTACCAAAGAAGTTCCATTCAGCCTCGATATTGAAATCATTTTTGTGGTTGCATAAATTCACGAAGTTCTTATAGTTTTTATATTGAGCAGCAGAACCATCACTGAAGTAGTATATTTTTGAAACTTCTGTCCGTGTCACCAAAAATTCGATTAACTTTCGAATAAACACATGTACAGACACTGTATCATGTTGCAATTTATCAGAAATCATGCAGCAGTTGACAATTTGCAAGTTGCCCGTATTGTCAACATAATATGCAACGAATGGATGCACGGTGGCCTGTGAATTTTCCCAGTGAAAGCCCTGGGCAGCATCTTGCACTACAAATGAGTAGTTTTCGGCAAAGTCCATCAGAACTATTAATTCTGTTGCTTTTAAGTCAGTCTTCAATGATTTCAAGTAATCACTTTGGTGCTTTGCAATGAAATGATGGCCTGTCAGCTTCCAAATCTTGTTTGATAGCTTTTCAATAAAGTTTTCCACTGTCAATACATTGGTTTCTAGTGTTTCACGGTCAGTGTGAACCCACTGTTTGAATTCAATCGATTCCTCTGCATCCCAGTCACGGAATATTTCTTCTAAGTAAACCTTAACTGCATCTTCACCTGGGCAGCTTTGACAACGATGCAGCATACAGTCCTTGGCACTCAGATCACATACTGCCTTTTCTATTAGCACTTTGTAGTCATCTTTAATATTAGCACTTTGCAGCATGAGCTTAACATTCTGATGTATGGTGCACACACAGACGGAATGCATGCCTGATGCACCAACAGTCACACACCACTTTGGCCTGAGGTCGCAAAATCTGGAGAAGAAACCAATTTCAGCTCCATATTTATTACGATAAGCCACGTACAGCTCTTTGAGGTTGCACAATAGCAACCGCTTCTGTTTTTGTAGTTTAATACCACCAATCCGAACTGCAACATAATCTTTTTTGCCAGGACACATCCTGCTGAATTCATCATCTTCATAGAAACTGCTGACTCTTTCAGCGACTTCCTTTGACAATGGTTTGCCAACCTTTGCATCAGGTAATGTACATATACCTTTTTCTGCCCTGATTTTCCGAGCTGTTTTGACCATGCGTTCAGAAACGCCAAACTTTATAGCAGTTTCCTTTATTGACCAACTTCTTGGGGCCATAGTCAGCAACTGAACTTTTGTTGGTCTACTGGATATTTCAATTTTAGCTTTCATTTCTTTGATAAGGTCAGTGTAATCATTACACAAACTGCATTCAGCAGAGCGACTAGATTGTGCAATATTGTCTACTGTTCCAGAGACCGACATGATTTTTTCTGCTATCACATTTTGTGCACGTTCAATTTTTTGTTTCAAATAGCCAGCTTTGTCTCGGCTGCTTATTCTGCGAATTTTTAATGGAGAAGTGCCTAAAGCAGTCAAGCTTTGATCAAGATTATCTGAAGCATTTGGATCGAACTCGTCAGAAGACGAAGTTGCTGTGATTTCAGTCAAAGAAACATATTCAGCTTTGCACTTGATGCAAATTTTCTGACCTGGCTTTACATTCACCTTGGTCACTTTGTTCAGCTCCTCGGACATGGCCAAAGTGATCTTTAACAAGCCACCTTTGACCATGTGGTTCTGCTTTTCAAAGGGATTGCAACACGATTTCTGGCTCATTTCGTATTTGAAGAGGTATTTTGCTTGGTGATGCAAGCAGACCAGGTCATTGTCCGCAAGCTCAACTTCTGATCGTCGAGCAAGAAGTAATTTTTCATTTGCAGACAAGCTGCTAACAGAAATGAGCCCGATTTTGTTGGAATAAAACGAGCCATGGTGACATTTTGATGACAATTTTTGTCCAACAGTGCAGTCGGCTGTAGGAGAATCAAAAACAATTGCTTCGCTGACGTCCATTTTGAATTGAATCAATTAGCAAATTATGTAATACTAAAGGGAATCAAAAAATATGTATAATAGGTTAATTGTCTACTGTTCCAGAGACCGACATGATTTTTTCTGCTATCACATTTTGTGCACGTTCAAATTTTTTGTTTCAAATAGCCAGCTTTGTCTCGGCTGCTTATTCTGCGAATTTTTAATGGAGAAGTGCCTAAAGCAGTCAAGCTTTGATATGTATAATAGGTTAATTGTGCCTGTTTATGCACGAAAATTTGTCTAATAATATCAACACCTATGAGAAAATTAAGAAATATAATTAACAGCATAATTGCATTTTGGATTGTACGCGTAACTATGGCAATGGCTACCAACTTTGGTTCTTTTTTTTGACACTAGATGCTCGCGTTAGTCAATCAAATCTACTTTTCTAGGTGCTTTAAGACATGCTCTTTCCAATGGAAGTGGTTTTAAAACATTTCTAGAAAATACTTTTTTGCAAAATATAATTGAAATTACCTCACTTTCAGACTTTTTACCAAAATTGTCAACTTTACACTAACTTTGTAAAGTAACAGAAAGAGCTACCAACATGAAATTAAGAACTTTTAAAGGACAACTTGTAGACATGCTATGCATCAAATTTGACATCTATTAAATAATTATTTGAGGAGCTATGCAACTTTACAATTTTGAATTTTTTTAAAAAGTCAATTTTTTTGGCCGACTTTGATATAATTTATCTACCTACAGTGGGCACAGAAATAATAATTATTATTACCAAAGAATATAGCGCAAAAAGTTGTACAAGCTAGCTAAGTTTCATTTATTTTAAAGGAATATCAAGAGAGATATTAGGTATCAAAGTTGGCAAAATCTTATTGTCGTATGTTACGTGGTCAGGGTATGGGGTCAAACAAATGGCTATATCTCAATAAGTATTCTACTGGAGAATCTAAAACTCTACCATAGTTCGTTTGAGACATGTGGTACCCTACATACAAAATTTAAGCCAAATCCAAGATGGTCGAGCGGGGCACTTTTCTAAAACTGGACCACTTGACATGGAATGACCGTTAACCAGTCTGAACCTAAGGCTCTTGCGAAACAAAACGGCCACCCCCCCCCCCTTCTTCCCTTTGGCAGGGGCCCCCAAAAATCTGACCAACCCACTCCCGATTTAAACTTAACATGCTCAGCGTCACTCTGATGGGTTTCCTGTAAAAGTGCAATATCACATCTATGTCTCTCCAGTGTCGCAGCACCTTAGACCTTTTAATGGGAGACTTCAGCTCACACACATTCCAGGATACAATCCTTAGGGAGGTACCCATCTTTTAAATCGGTCAACATAGTACAAACCATTTCTTTGGTCATGGAGGGGCCCCCCAGCCTAAGCCCCCCCCCCCACCCTCTCTTGTCTCCACAATGTCCAGACTCCCTCATTTAGGTCCACTCCACATAAAGAACCACTGTTCCTCCTCCCCTCCTCAGAACCTCCCACACCATCTTTGGATCACCCCTAGGTGCTCAGCTTGCCCCCCTTATAAGAACATACACCCCCCCGCCCTAGCCCTAACTTGGAACCCCCTGGAAAGAGATTTCCCCCCCCCCTTCTCGGACCGGAGGGCCCCTGGAGAGTCCCTGGGATACCTTCTCTCCCTTCAACCCCCTGAACCTCCCCCCCCCCCCCTAGAAAACCAAGGCAACTCTAAAGCCCAACCATCCTCCAGTACTATATGCCTCCGCCCTCAGTACAAACAAAGCACAGCAACCCACAATCCCCTTGAGGGGGGCAACAACCACTGCAGAAGGGAGGAGGGAGAAAAGAAAAAAAACAAAAAACCCAGGCAGTCATTCTGAGCTTCCGATCCTGCACGCTGGCTCCCATCTCCACCTCCAGTTGTCTCGTGGGAAAAGGGGGTGGGTAGCTCCACACCACTGCAATTATAGGTTTCTCCCCTCGTGCCCCAAATCCCATGTGCAATATCTGGGAGACAGCCATCAAACGCCCTTCCCACTACACATAAGGCTGCACATCCGGCCCAAATCAAATCACCCACAGTCTCAAATCTTCATGTGCCTTTTCCCGCCGAAGCAAAAGTTCCTTGTTGCCCTAAACATATTAGGCTCTATCCCCAAGCTGCCAGAGTAATGCTGTCCACATATGGAGCCGCCGCATCAAAGACTTTCACAGTTCCATTGTGATTCACATGAAGTCGCGCCGGGTACAGCATTGTGAATTTGATCTTAGCATCCACCAGTTTCTGGCAAACCCCAGCATATGCCCTCCGTGTCTGGCTTACCACAGCCGAATAGTTCTGAGAGATTTTAATTTTTAATCCATCATGGGAGAGGGACCGTTTTGTGCGTGCCATTCGCAGGATATGATCCTTTTGCGCATAATTCAGGAACTTTGCGAGTACCACACGAGGACGCTGATCCCGTTCTCTTACAGGGCCCAAACGATGAGCGCTCTCAATGACTATGGGGCCTGGGATCGCCATCTGCAAAGCCATTGGTAGCGGCGTTTCTGAGAAGCCACACAGCTCTCCCTCTTTAATCAACTCGGGCACCCCGAAAAAACGCAGGTTCTTGCACCTGCCCCTATTTTCCAGGTCATCCAGCTTTTCTGCATGTGCTACCGCCAGCTCTGCCAGACGCTTGATTTCTCTCTCTGCCGCCATGAGCACCGCCTCCTGCTTGACTATACGCTCCTCTGCCGTCTGGAGCCTATTTCCAAACCCGCTGAAAGTTTGGGCCATGGTGTCCAATTTGCCATTAAGTTCTTCCAGCTTCATACTGAGCGCACCCACTACAGCTCCAGTGACCTCCTCCACCAGCGTGGCAGACTGAGGCAATACAGGAGAGGCCGGAGGGTCCACCATCTTTCCAGTCCCCGCGGCTCCTTTCTCCCTCGCCTTCCGCGCAGATTTCATGCTCCTCCAAAGTCAAACCACCAATTCAGACTCCGGGGTTGGGGGGGTGGGGGTGGGGGTTCCAGCTTATACTCTCTTGGGGAAAATAGCTGGGCAGCGGGTATTTCCGGCCAATTTGAAAGCTTTCAGGGCAAAGTCTTGAGGAGAGAACTCAGCACGCAGCCATCTCTCCCCGTACACCATGTTATCCGCTCGTTGTTGCTCTTTTAATGGTGTCCTTTCCTTTGGCCTTGGTGGCAATATTTGCCATACTAAATCAGACCAGAGATCCATCAAGCCAGTCTCCTGTTTAACAGTGGCTGATCCAGGTCCCAAACACCTGACAGGATCCCAAGACTTAACAAGTTCCATGCTGCTTATCCCAGGGGTAAGCAGTGGATTTCCCCCAGTCCACTTTAATAATGGATCATGGACTTTTCATCCAGGAACTTATACAAACCTTTTTTTAAACCCAGCTACTTTAACAGCTTTTATTATGTCCTTTGGCAACGAATTGCAGAGCTTAATTACCTGTTGGGTGAAAAACATTCTTCTGATTTTAGTCTTACGTATACCATTTAACTTCATTGCATGTCCCCCCCCCCTCCCTGCCCCCCCTAGTCTTTGTACTTTTTGAAGGAGTAAACCAATTCCAATTTTACTGGTTCCACTTATCTTTAGACCACTATCATATCTCCCCTCAGTCATCTCTTCTCCAGGCTGAAGAGCTCTAACCATTTAAGCCTTTCCTCATAGGGGTATCCTTCCGTTCCCTTCATCATTTTGGTTGCCCTTCTCTGCATCCCTTTTAATTCCACAATCTTTTTAGATGAGTGGCGGGTGCTCTTGCTGTTCTGTGCACTTCTCGTCACGGCATGTTTGAATATTCTGGGTTGTGATTCATTTTTTAATGAAAAATGAGCATTTGTATTCTTTCACATGCAGCTATGTAAATAAATTATTTTATTCCTTTGACTAAGAGCGGTGGGTTTTATAGTTTTGTTTAAGGTCGGAATAGTTATGTTTGATTGATAATGCCATTTGCTTTTCTTTCCTCTTCTCCCCCCTCGTCAGCACTGCAAAATTTGTTTTCATCTAGAAGTGAATCGGGCTACAATTAATTGAAAGCTTACTTCTGTTTTGCTGTCGGTTTACTATGACAAAATGGTGGTTTGTCTTTTAGTCTAAAATGCAACTTCTTGCTAAAAATCATTTTGACAGTTGACATTCTTGTTTTTGTCTTATCTGTAGAGTGATCAGGTTAGATTATTCTAAATCAGCATGCTGCTTTGGCATTTGCCTTAAATATGGTGATAAATATTTGTAAGGAACTTACTATATAGTGCTGTTTTGGTGTCTTGGCCTATACATGTTCCTTAATCAGAAGATGCAATGTGTTTCACACCCTTCACAGATCATTTTAAAATGAGTTATGTGGGCAGGAGCAACTAGGCAGCCTGAGTACACCATAGAAGCATGACTGTAGAAAGACCATATGGCTTATCTAGTCTACCCTTCCATATCAATTACTATAGTCCATTATTCCCTTAGAGATAGTCTGTGTTTGTCCCATGCTTTCTTGAATTCAGATATTGTTCTTATATTTAAACGTCTTGATCTTATCCCTTCTCTCCCGCCTTTCCTCTAAAGTACACACATTGAGATCTTTAAGTCTGTCCCCATATGGTTTATAACTAAGACCACTGACCATTTTGGTAGTCACCCTCTGCACAGATTCCATCCTCTTTATATCTATTTTTTTACTTTCTTATTTAATATTAATACATTTCTACATACATATCAAGAATACATCTTGAAACAAACTGAGAAAGGTAAGGAAAACAATCACACAGAACTAAGCAGTCCCACCAATACAGCATGCGGTTAAAAAAAAAAAAAAAATACCCAACCCACTCTAGCCCCCAAGTAGGGAAGGATACAATAAGAAGAAAATTATAACAACCCCTACATCTGAAAGGAAATTAAAGGTGTGCTAAACAGTTGATATCCATTATGCTCAGACAAAAGCAGAGGGGGGAGTATCTACCTCCGCAGGATGTCGGACATTTATAAAGTCCAGCAATTGGGAAGGCTCATAGAAAATAAAGGAATCAGACTGATACTTGATCGGACACTTACATGGAAATTTAGAAAAAAAGAGCCCTCCCAATTGCTGAACTCCGTGACGTGTAAGGAGAAAATCCCGCCGCCTCTTCTGGCTCTCCCTGGAGAGATCTGGGAACATGCGAACAGCCAACCCCTTTAATATATGCCGCTTCTTAAAAAACAACTTCATAAGCCATTCCTTATCAGAAAGCAATGCCAATGTAATCAATAAAGTAGAGGGCACCACTTGCTCCTCCTGTGATGATTCCAACAATGTTGTGTTATTTAGAACATCCACATTTTGGTATTCCTCTAACCATCCCTGAACCCTCATCTTTTTTCCCGGAGGGCAAATAGTACATTTTAGCAATAGGAGGATGGGATTCAGGAGGTATACCCAAATTCTCCACCAAATAAGTCCGGAATATATCCCTAGCAGAAATCAATGGTACCCTAGGAAAATTAACCACATGAAGATTCACAGCTCTAGAAGTGTTTTCCAACATCTCTAACTTGAATCTCATAGGTAGTACACTCTTCTTAAGGCTTTCCACTTCCTTACATAAGAACATAAGATATGCCATACTGGGTCAGACCTAGGTCCATCAAGCCCAGTATTCTGTTTCCAACAGTGGCCAAACTAGGTCATTCTTAAGAGTCAGTTTTAGTTTGACCATCTGAAACAACTGCCTGAAGATTGGAGATCTTTACCATGCTTTCCTGGATAAGCACTTCATTACCAGCAACCTGGGACGCGAGCCACCCCCACCAGGCCGTTCTGCCCAATCCGGGCAGCAGGAGCACCAGCACAAAAAGAAGCGCCAGCCGGCGCGTGGCCTCTTCGGCAGCTCAGCTCTCCGGCCCGCCAGCTGCTCTCCCGGCGAGGATCGAGCGGGTCGGAGCACCAAGCCACCCCCACCAGGCCGTTCTGCCCAATCCGGGCAGCAGGAGCACCAGTACAAAAAGAAGCGCCAGCCGGCGCGTGGCCTCTTCGGCAGCTCAGCACTCCGCCCCTCCAGCTGCCCTCCCGGCGAGGATCGAGCGGGCTGGAGCACCAAGCCACCCCCACCAGGCCGTTCTGCCCAATCCAGGCAGCAGGAGCACCAGTACAAAAAGAAGCGCCAGCCGGCGCGTGGCCTCTTCGGCAGCTCAGCACTCCGGCCCTCCAGCTGCTCTCCCGGCGAGGATCGAGCGGGCCGGAGCACCAAGCCACCCCCACCAGGCTGTTCTGCCCAATCCGGGCAGCAGGAGCACCAGTACAAAAAGAAGCGCCAGCCGGCGTGCCCGCGCCTTGCGGGCCTGCGCCTGAGGGCCGCGCAAGAGGGCCCTTTGGCACGGCCCTTAGGCAAAGGCCAGCAAAGATCTACAACACAGCAGATCAACATTGAAGAAAACTCACGTCACATCCAGCATCCGACACAGAGTATAGCTGAGCTCCTCTAGGGTTGAGCTTGCATACTACAACTGCACTGCATCTCCTCAACCGCAAGTATACCTCCTACAACCATCTAAACAGCCTCTCCACACTAAAAACAAAAACTGAACTTTGTAACTAAATAGTTTTAAATCCATTGCAACAGGATAAGAAACAAGGCCAGCAAATAACTCACTGCACCTTAAACGATATACTGTCGCCAGTAGCCTACATTTAGATTGTTGTTAACCAGAGACCATTGTACTGTTACCTATACTCTATTGTTACTGTTGCCAGTATTATATACTAAGAAATACCTCACGGTAACCAGCCACACTACTATATCCAATGCTAACAAAAGTATCAAACAGGCCTCTTCCTACTTGTTACTGTTTAGCTATTTACTTGCTATTGTTACCTATTCACTTGATACTGTTTAGTTTTGTAACACTGTACCAGTACCAGATCTAAACTGACACATACAACAAAAATGCTTCTAAAAGTGGCTTATATCTGCATCCTCCTAACAATCATAATTAACCTAACACTAAGTCTTAACATTAAAAACTACAAGACAATTCCAATCATACATACACCAAATCGGAACAACTTCCATATTGGTCATTATTCCCCACACAATCAGACTAAAATAAACTACCACAGACTCATCCAAATAAAACAAATTAATCTACAACATACCACACAGCTTAACCACCATCACAAGTCTACATCTTTATCATGCACCCTTATAAATGCCCGATCATTGAAAAATAAAATCCCTATAATTAATGATCTACTCACTGACTCAAAACCAGATATTCTATGCATAACAGAGACTTGGCTCACAGATACAGATACAGTTCTCCTAGATCAACTGCACAACTCAAACTATATCTCCTACTCACATAGAACCAACAAAAAAGGAGGTGGTGTATTGATTATGACAAATAAAAACCTAAAAGCCAAAAAAATACTAGCTAATTCAAACAACAACATGGACACGCTCATAATAAAAATAGATCACCTCAGAATCTGTTTAATTTATAGACCCCCCAACCAAAATGCTGATAGCCTCCAATCATTAATTGAACTCCTCAACTTATCTTCAGAACAGAGTCCTCTAATTGTCCTAGGTGATTTCAACCTTCCCTCACTACCAACGAATGATTCTAACCTCTTTCTTGAAACAATTCAAGATCTCGACTACCATCAAGTAATAAACATACCTACCCACACCAAGGGTGGTACCCTTGATCTAGTACTACTACCTAACTTATACTTTAAACTGTTTAATCCAGACTCTATAGAATGCTCTCAAATACCGTGGTCTGATCATCACCTTATCAAACTAAATCTCAATTACAATACCATCGACACCATAAAACACAAAAGAAATGACCATACAATTAAATTTAAAAAATTTAACGAAACTGAATTTCTGGATGCCACAATCCCTCTCCTTGATCCTTCTCCAACAACCCTGGATGAAGCAGTCAAAAACTGGCATACTACCATAAACAATGCAGCCCAAATACATCAAACTAATAAAAAGCCAACCCACTCAAAAACCAACGACACACCATGGTTTAATAGCACTTTAAAACAAATGAAAAGAGAGCTAAGAATACTAGAACATAAATGGCGCAAAACCAAATCCACCATTGAGAAAGAAATATATTACAACCACCTCAAAAACTATAAAGATGCCATAGATAACTCAAAGAAAAATTACTATGCTACAAAAATGCAATGTGTGCCTTCGAGTCAGTCCTGACTCCTGGCGACCCAGAAGCTCCTGGGTTTTCTTGGCAGTGTCACCGGAAGTAGATTGCCAGGCCTTTCTTCCGAGGCAATGGAGGGTTAATCTACAATCCTATCAAAATCATATAACAGACCAAGAGAACTATTTTCCATAATTACCAACCTAACAACCAACCCTCAAGATTCTAACAAGGAAATCACTGACATCTCTGCACAAACTCTAGCCAATTATTATCAAAACACTCACCAATGACCTTAGATCCTATCTACAAACCTCTCCATATGCTAAATGAATGGCCAGAATTTTACCCTTTATCCAAAACATCATTAAAGAATATCATTATCAATCTTAACACCACAACATCCTATCTAGACCCTTGTCCAGTAACCTGGATAAAAAACACACTACCAACACTTCTCTCATTCATACTTCCTATGGTCAATTTATCACTACTCCAAGGTTACCTCCCACCCACCCTTAAACAAGTACAAATCAGACCAATCCTGAAGAATAATACACTTGACAAAACCTCCCCAAAATCTTACCGACCTATCTCAAGTATACCATTCTTAGCAAAAGTCATCGAAAAAACTGTACAAATACAAACAAGAATTTCTTGACTCATCCTACCCGCTAGACGACCAACAATATGGATTTCGCCCCAAGCATGGAGTTGAAACACTCCTGACTGTTTTTACCGATACACTACTAAGAGGAATAGACAACCACAAAAAAGCTTTTATCCTCTTATTTATTGACATATCAGCCGCTTTCGATAGTGTTAACCATTCAATAATGCTTAACTACTTAAGACACATAGGGATATACTCTACAGTTCACAAATGGTTCACCTCTTATCTGAGCAATAGAACGCAAAATGTTAGAATAAGCAATCAAACTTCTGAATCATATAAATTTGAAACAGGATTACCACAGGGCTCAGCGCTTTCAGCTCTACTATTTAATATATACATAAAACCAGTTTGCAATATCTTTAAGAAATATGGTGTACTGTATCATCTATATGCAGATGATATTATGATGTACATCCCATTCACTATCCCTAACATACCGTTGCAACTCCTTTCGGATTGTTTTAATGAAATAACATTATGGCTAAATGCCCACAATCTCCTAATAAACCATTCAAAAACTGAAGTGCTAATAGTCACCAAAAACCAAGATTATACCCCACCAACACATATAACACTTCAAAACCAAGAAATTAAAATAAAGAATGAAGTGAGATACTTAGGAGTCATTTTAGACAAACATCTCACTCTAGATACCCATATCAGAAACACCACAAAGAAAATTTACTACAAACTTAAAATACTTAAACAACTTAGACCTCTTGTTTACATACATGATTTTATCAGTATAATCCAAGCCACTATAACCCCCCACTTTGATTTTGCGAACCTTATATTATTAGGTACATCAAAACAAAACATCAAAAGACTGCAACTCGCACAAAACTCAGCAGCTAGGATTATAACAAAAACTCACTCTCATCAACATATAACACCAATTCTAGCATCCCTTCACTGGCTTCCAATTCAAAACCGAATAACATATTAAACACTAATAACAGTATTTAAATCACTATTTGATTTGACACCATCTACTTTAAGTAACTTAATTACCAAAGAACATCCAAAACCTACTCAAAGAAAAAATCAACTAAACAAACTTAAAACCCCCATAGATTTCATAAAAACAAATAAATCAACAAACAGAGCGTTCTCACATGCAGCCCCAACAGCCTGGAATTCCCTCCCTGTTGAACTAAGAATATTAACAGAGATTAATGAATTCCGAAAAAAACTGAAAACACACCTCTTTACAATGCACTACAACACCATAGAACAGCCATCAAAAGAATTAGACAAAGGCTAAACAGTTTTATCTACATCTCACTATAACAGAAAAGAAAACCTGCCCTATCCGCATCTGTACTACTCATAATGATTATGTCCCACATAACTTGTATATGTATTTAATAATATAATGTTAATGTACATAATGTATATAGTGTTGCACTGTTCAGTGCTATCTGTTCAACATTTCTGTTTACTGTACATTGGTTATAGTTATATGACGTTATATGTAAAACAAATCCATGATTTGTTGCCTGTTGTTATTTGTGAACCGCAGCTGATCTTAGGAAGCTGCGGTATATAAGAGATTGTTAAATAAATAAATAAATAAATCTGTGGCACCATCTCTTCCCGTAGCTGCATAATAGCAGCCCATATAGTTTCCAGCGTTATCACCTCCGGAGTTCCCAAAGACGCTGCTGGGAAAGACTCCACCACTGGAGGTAACAATCCATCCGGCAATGGAGTTGATGCAGACAGTCCAATCACAGGACCATCGCCTCCCTCTGCCATCCCGGCTCCGGCTTCTGCCCTCTGACGTCGATCTTGGGGGCCAGCAGCATCTGAACCTTGCTCCGAGGCCAGTCGCTGCCTTCCGGGGGAGTCCGACGACTCAACACCCTCCACCAAATTCACCAAGTCGCTGATATCCTGACTAGGGACTTTTGAAGCCTCAACTGAGCCCGGGGAGCAGAGATCACTGCCTGTCGCAGATGACAAGGAATCCACCTCCGGCAGCTGCAAAGCCGAGCCACGCTCCCCTTCACTCAACTGTCTCAGCGCGGAGAAGAAATAAGAGTCCAAAGGACCAACGACAGCAGCAGGTAATGGCGAAGAGACCTGAGGGGCAGTAGAAGGCTGTTTAGCCCCTCTGGTCTTCCGCTTCTTCCCCATACAAACGCCGTGCCGATCAGCGCACCTCACCAAATGCCATCTTGGATCCTCCCCTTTATATCCTTTGAAAGGTGTGGTCTCCAGAATTGCACACAGTACTCCAAATGAGGTTTCACCAAAGACTTATGCAGAGGCATTATCTCCTCCTTTTTTTTTTCTGCTGACCATTCCTCTCCCTATGTAGCCAAGTATCCGTCTGGCTTTTGCTGTTTCCTTTTCTATCTGTTTAGCCATTTTAAGATAATCGGAAACGATTACGTCCAGGTCCTGCTCTTCACCAAATAATGAGTAAAGGCTATCTTGCTAGATCAGTCCAGATGAATGGATTTTACATCCTTGCCAGCAGGTGGAGGTAGACTTGAACAACTTCCAATGATGCCATCATTAGCTATATATGCTGGTACAGCATGGAGAGCCAGTTTTGTCAGCCCACAGCAGGTGGCAAGGTGTTTGGATTGATGCCGTAGTGCAGATAGGCCTGTCTTCCCTGGCCCACACCATGGTGCTGTGGCCTGTGTGACTGTGACCGGTAGGCTGGCTCCTTGAGCTGGCTGCTTCCCTGGGTCTAGCGCTGTTACAGAGGTTCCAGTGCTGGTGGGCTAGAGAGGAGCAGGAGGAACCCTCAACAGGGCTCCTAAGATAGGTTGGGCCCAGCTCCCCTTTCCCTCTTGCTGTCTGTATTTTCTGCTTGCTAGCTGGTTTTTTGCATTTTTCTAAATGGGGTTTTGTGTTGTGGGGGTGGAGGGGCCCAAGCCCATTCATTTCAGTGGGACTGTATTTGGCGCTCTGTACAAATTGATAAAGCAGTTTCAAACAAAACCATAATACCCCCACCTCCAAAAAAAAAAATAGGCAGGCCTTCCTAGGCAGTGGGGGTTCCCAACCAGCCTTTCAGGTGCTGGAATTCTCTCTCCTCCACAGTTGTGTGTATTCCCCCCGCACCCTCCCCCCCCCCCAGTGGTTCTCTTTGCAGTTTGTCTTCATGATTCTTTTTATTTTTGCCATGTGAAGCATTGCAGACATGCCAGGTGCCTGGCATTGTGCCTCTTTTGGCTCTCAAGTCAGCTCTGCAGCGGTGTCTTTGCCCCCTTTGTGATGGGGATTCTCAGGGCTCTTTCATCAGCATTGTTGGGCAAACCTCATGCCGATCCTGAGGTCTTCTGTGGGTCCTTAGCATCTTTTCCTTTTCACAAGGTGTGCATCAACCTCTGGAATTTGGCTTGGAAATCAGAGCAGAGGCCTCTGGCTTTAACCAGCAGTCTCTCAAGGCCCCAGGGTTTCTTCAGGAAGCAGCTGTTGAAACAGCTATTTTCAGTGTGTTTTTGCTGCTTGTCAATCCCCTTTGCAGTATCTGAGACTCCACTACAAGGGACCCAGGACTTTTTTGGATGGCTTAGCTACAACAGAAGGGGTTAAATGTCCCTCCTCATGCATTCCTCTAGGAGCCATGCTTATCTCTCTGGAAGATGAGCCTGAGGATGAAGGAGAGCTTCCCATGGCAGAGGGCGAGAACCTTTCAGTGCTTCCCCTGTTTCATAATGATGAGTTGCTTATGCTGATTTTGGATGCTCTGGTAGCCTTACGTATTGTAGAGCCTGCTCCAGTGCAAGCATCCCAGGTGGACTTTATTTTGAAGGATATTGGATGTCCTGGATTTTTTTTACCTTTGCTTGAGCCCATGAAGCAGCAGCTGGTCTCTCAGTGGAAGAATCGGACATGGGTCGTAAAGACCTCTCTTGATTGTATCCAGAATGAGCTGGAACAGTTGCTTGGGCTCTCTCAGAAGTGTCTTAGTGGCAGGGAGGTACTGCGCTCAAGGAGTCTCATGAAAGGAGAGTGGAGACCCTCATTAAGAACTACCTTTTATGGCTTTGGCCTTGGGTTCCCAAGCAGCCCTATGTGCAGGCCTGGCAGCCAGAGTACTCCTGCAATGGATTCAGCAACTCCCAGACCACCTGGAGACAGCTAGGTTGGAGTCTGGCACTTCATATGTGGCAGATGCAGTCTGACATGCCAAGGACTTGGAGGAGATCTTGATCATCAATGGTTGTAGTGAGGCAATGGCTCTGGCTGTTCATTCAGTCTATGTATGAAGCCTCCAAGGTGCCATTGTACAGGCTCCCCTTCAAGAGCAAGTTGCTCTTTGGGGAGCCTCTCAACAAGCTAGTGAAAGACCTGGGAAAGTCTCAGCCTCAAAAGCTGCCAGAAGACAGGCTCAGGGTTGCTAGATCTGCCTCTTAAGGGGGGGGGGGGGGGACTAGCATCGGGCATGGAGGTGCTCTGAAATGAATCCAGGGAGCACCTATCCTTTTTATGGGCCTAGGCTCAAGAAGGGGCAGGCCTTTCAGGGTGCTCAGCACTCCCGAGATTCATTAGTCAATGCTGGTAAGTCCTTTGCAGTGAGATCTGGCGGGTCCCTTCTGAGAGACAGCTGGTTTGCAGAGAGGTTCAGGATGTTTCTCTTGGCGTGGACCCAATTTGAGATCAGTGAGTTTTCAAGGTGCTGAGACGAGGTTATGTGCTGGAGTTCGCAGAGCTTCTAAGGGATGCCTTTTTTTTTTTATAGAGTGTCCCTGCAGCGTCCCACTCAAGTGCGTTGCCATAGAGGAAACTCTTCAGTGCCTCCTACATTTGCAGGCTATTTTACCCATTCCTTCCACATTCTAGGTCAGGGCTATTAGTTCATCTACTCTGTGGTGCCCAAGAAGGGAGGCTTTCTCAACTCTTCTTGATCTTCCAAGTGGAAACAGCTCAATCAGGTCGATTAATGGGGTCTTTTGGCATGGGGAGTTCTTTACTACTTATATATCAGAATTATACTTCCATATTCCCATCTGGGATCAGCAACAGAGGTTTCTTCTTTTTCTTCTTCCTAGGCTGCCAGTTCCAGGCCTTACTCTTTTGGCCCAGCCACAGCTTCTTGCACCTTCACAAGCCATGGTGATAGTGGAGTTCACCCATACCTGGACGTCTAGGTGATTTGGTTGGAGATTCTGGAGAAATCCCAGGGATGATATTGCCCTGGAGACTTACTGGCTGGAAAGACTGGGGTTGGTGACCCACTATACCTTCTTCCTTCCTAGAAATTGTATACCTTTTGAGGCTCAGTTCAGCAGTCTCCTGATGTGATTCTTCCTCCTGCCAAAGAGGTCCTTCAAGCTTTGGAGTCCACTTGATGCGTTTTTGTGACAGACTTTCAGTGTGCATTTAAAATACTGAGCCCCTATAATGGTTGATCTCTTGCTTACACAGAAAGCAAATATGTACTGCCATAGACTATTTCTCTTAGTTAATGTGGTGTTATGTCTGAATTTATCTACTTATAAAGTACTTTTTAAAGTTCTTATTTACAGATACATCATTTAAATAATAAATAACTGCAAGATTTCCATAAAGAGCTGGATAACTAATGTATGTAGAGGCCTTAGTTGCAGAATGAGGGGGGAGGGAGAGTGACAATAAATTTTAGGTAAGACTTGTGACAAAAGAGCAGGCAGATATAAATAGTAGATCAAAATGGTCCTTTTCTGCCAGCATTTTCTATTGCTGTTATTTGCAAGCTCGCTACCTTTAGACAATGTGAAATATTTTACAGGCCATCACTTGTATTTATGATAAATTCTTCTTACAGTCAAATTTCACGATTTCTAATCTGTCTGCTAGCTTTTAGTTTTCAAAATATATAAACCTTACATGAAGTGACTACTGTAATACTTCCTATGTGTTTCAAGAGCCCCCTCCCCTCAGATGCTTTTGCAGTAAGTCCAGTTGTAAGTGAGTTGAACATTTCTTAAGATGTGAATCACCCAGGGTATTTTCTGTTTCTAGTGTTCTAGAAAAGCATACTATGCCCTCTTCCAAGGTTGAAGGCCTTCATAAACAGAATTTCCAGTAGCTTTGGCAGAATTCTGGTTTAAATTTCACTGGATCTTCACCTTCCATTTCCTTTAAAATTCCTCTAAATTCTCAGATCTTCCTTTCATCCTCAAAGGCTCTTAGTTTTATCAGGGATACTGTGACATAATCAGAATTTTCCAACAAGTGAATCTTCCCCCCACCTTCATTTCTGGTGAAATAGAGGTGTGTTTAATTTCTTAAGTTGCACAATAATTCTCACTTTTAGAGGCATGCTTGCTAAAAAGGGCATGGGTAGTGGGCAGTCAAGCCATGAGACCATGCCAACGTCAGGGTTCATGTGTGTCTCATGCTGCCATTGGCATATTGTTGTTGATGTGTGGCGCTAATGCAACCATTAGAAACATAGAAGTATGACGACAGAAAAAGACCACATGGCCTATCTTGTCTGTCCTTCCATATCAACTACAACAGTCCCCTTTTTGCCTTTAGAGACCCTCTTTGTTTGTCCCATGTTTTTTGAACTCTGATACTGTCCTCATCTCTACCACCTCCACTGGGAGACTATTCCATGGATCCACCACTCTTTCCGTAAAGAAATATTTCCGCATATCACTCCTGAATCTGTCCCCTTGTAGCAGAACTTGCTTTCAATCGAAAGAGGCTCTCCCCCTGTACATTTATGCCATGGAGGTATTTAAACATCTCAGTCATATCACCTCTATCCCGCCTTTCCTCTAAGGTGTACATATTAAGATCCTTAAGTCTGTCCTCATATGCTTTATAATGAAAACCACTAACCATTTTAGTAGCCACCTTCTGTACGTACTCCATCCTGTTTATATCCTTTTGAAGGTGCGGTCTCCAGAATTGCACACTATACTCCAAATGAGGTCGCACCAAAGACTTTCTACCTGTTTAGCTACTTTGAGATCATCAGACACAACCACACCTAGGTCCTGCTTTTCTTTGGTGGACAAAAGTACTTTACCCCCTATACTATATTGCTTCCTTGGATTGCTGCAGGCCAAATGCATGACCTTACATTTCCAAGTCATACTGCTAGACCAGTCCAGACAAATGGGTTATGCACCCCTGCCAGCAGATCTTGGAGACAGAGAATTCCACCAGAGCTCTGATTGGGTGGAGTCTGGTGATATACAGCTACCCCTAGGGGTCCCTGTCAGTATTTCTCTGTCTCCAGCAGATCTGGATGCTTTTTTGTTTTACTCCTTCAAAATTCATCTGCTTTACATTCTGGGATTTCCTTTGATTCCTTCTGCCCCCTGTTGTTGCCAGATTAATTTCTAGGCACCAGGGAGAGGTTTTCCAACTGATCCCCTGTTTACAGTGGTGATCGCTGATGAGAAGGCTCCCCAGCACTAGTCCTGTGAGCTAGTTCGCTGGATGATAACCCTCCTAAAATCTAGTCCCTGGGGCTAATTTTAGTGGTGAGGCAGCTGGCTGAGGTCTGTGCAGCGGTTTGTGGCTTTCCTGCACCATCGGTATTGTGAGTACAGCTTCTGTCTCTCTCCTCTCAGTGCCTGCAGCTCCTTGGCAGCCTGATTTTTGTTGGTGCCGTTTTTGGTGAATTTCGATGATTTTCTGGTGTGGACAGCGTCCCCCTGCCCTCCCTCACTCTTTTCTGGGGTTATTTGAATTTTTTGGGGGTTAAATTCTTCTTTTTTACTCCTTTTATTTTGCCGGCGGCCATTTTGAATCGCTGAAAACCTCCGTTATTTGGCGGGAAGCCAGCTTGCTCTCCTCTGCATCTATTGTTCATGGCAGCTTTCCTACTACTCGTTTTTCCCAGCGATTCCTAGCTGGATGCTGGGAGTGTTGTTGTCTTTCCTGTGGTTTTAAAAAACGGAGATTTTCATAAGACAGGGACAACAGTTTTCAGCAGAGTGTGAGGGCACCTTTTTTTTCCTGTCTTGTGCTGAAGGGCAGGATTTCTCTTTCATTATGCCTTCTTCGGGCCAACGCTGCCTGGGATGTCAGAAAAAGCACAAAGACCTCCAGAATCACCTGTGCACTGCTTGCTTGACTCACCCGGGCGAGTCCTCGGCTGCTGTCTTGCCTTCAGACTCTTCAGTTTTTCCTCTACCTGTTGTGGATGGTCAGCTGCCTTCCCTGCTGCCTGTGGAACCGCGGGCAGCCTCTCCCGCAGCCTCTCAGATTCCACCGCTGTCCACACCGGCAGCGCTGCCATCTGAGGAACATCTCCTCTCCCTTTTTCGCCAGGCGTAGTCTCTTTGGCAAGCGGAGTCTGCGGTGACAGGGACGGCGCAGCTGCCAGTAGCTCCGGGGAGCACTTCTCTGCCTTCTGCAGGCATGCAGAAACAGACTGCTGCAGGACATAAAAAATCCCGTTCCCTCAGGGCGTCTCAATTTCTTCCTGGGGAGGTTTTCAGTTGCCCTGAGGACAGAGCGTCAGAAGAGGACTCTGCGGCTTCATCGGATCGGGAGGATGGTGTATTTTCGCCCTCTGATTCGTCCTTGCCTACCTAGGACGATTCCCAAGACATTCGGCTTTTCCGGAAGGAAGAGTTGTCTGCCCTGATTGCCCAGGTGTCCGATGCGCTCCGCCTTACGGCTTTAGAAGAGCCCCAGACGGCTCCGGGTCAATCCCAGGCTGATCCTATTTTGCAGGGCATTCGCAAGCCCTCCAAATCCTTCCCCTTTCCTCCAGAGTTGCAGCAGATGGTTTCCAGGGAGTGGGATTCCCCTGATGTGCCGCTGCGTAACTCTCGTCGGCTTCCCCTGATGTGCCGCTGCGTAACTCTCGTCGGCTTAATCAGCTTTATGTCTGGTCTCCTGAAGCTCTAGAACAATGGCTGGCATACCCTAAGGTGGATGCCTTAGTCACAGGAGTGACGAAGCACACCACCATCCCGGTGGAGGGCGAGCAGCGCTTAAAGATTCGCAGGACTGTAAGGTGGAAAATCTTCTCAGGACCGCCTTTGCTTCGTCGTCCCTAGCTCTCCAGGCGTCGGTGTGCGGGGGCTTAATGGCGTGGGCATTGCTCCGCTGGCTTCAGAGGTTGCCGGAGGACCCGTCCCACACCCGCCTCGAGTCGGCTACGGCGTTTATCGCGGATTCCTTCTATGACTTGTTACGCCTTTCGGCTCGCTCGCTGGCTGCCGTCACTGTGGCTAGGCGGTGGCTGTGGCTCCGCCAATGGGCGGCGGATGTGCTATCCAAGGCAAGGCTTTCTAAGTTGCCCTTTAAAGGTCGCCTTCTCTTCGGCGAGGAGCTCGATAAGCTGGTGAAGGACCTGGGGGAAGTTAAGTCTCAATGCTTGCCGGAGGACAGACCTAAGGCGTCCTCTCGCCGTTCGTCACGATCACAGAGTTTTCGGTGCTATTCCCGGTCTCGGGACGCCCGGAAGTTTCGCTCTTTTTTAAATTCTCCCAGGGGGCTGCTCCAGCCAATCGCTATGGGGTGCGGTCGCAGTCCTTTCGAGGAGCCCGTAGGGGCGCTGAGCCTTCCTCCTCCGCAGGGAAGTTCTCCGCAGCTGGGCAGTCCTCCGGCTGACGGGGCGGGAAGCCCACTCAGGACAGGGCCGCCGATAGGGGGTCAGTTGGCCTTGTTCGCACAAGAGTGGGCACGCATCACCACCGATCGTTGGGTGCTTGACAGTATTTCTCGGGGTTATTCTCTTGAGTGCGCTCGACCCATCCCGGAAAACTTCGTCTCTCCAGCAGCCTCCCCCGAGAAGCGGCGTATCATCCACGAGACCCTTCGGCACCTTCTGTCCTTGAACGCCATTTGCCCTGTGCCTCCTTGCG
Source organism: Ichthyophis bannanicus (assembly GCA_033557465.1). NCBI lineage: Eukaryota > Metazoa > Chordata > Amphibia > Gymnophiona > Ichthyophiidae > Ichthyophis > Ichthyophis bannanicus. The sequence continues at coordinate 4,431,995 of JAWIIG010000034.1, forward strand.
AAAGAGGTCGAGGTCGCTACTCCATCTATTTCGTGGTGCCAAAGAAAGATGGGTCCTTCCGGCCTATCCTGGATCTCAAGGGTGTGAACCGCGACCTTCGCGTTCCTCATTTTCGCATGGAGACCCTTCGCTCAGTGATTCAAGCCGTGCGCAAGGGCGAGTTCCTGGCGTCTCTCGATCTAGCAGAGGCCTATTTTCATGTACCAATCCGGGTCGACCATCAGCGGTATCTCCGGTTCTCGGTGCTGGGTCAGCATTTTCAATTTCGCGCTATGCCCTTCGGGTTGGCGACGGCTCCGCGGACCTTTTCCAAGATCATGATCGTCGTGGCGGCGGCCTTGCGCAAGCAGGGCATACGGGTTCATCCCTATCTCGATGACTGGCTTTTCTCCAGGACCAAGCAGGAAGTCAGTCCTCACTTATGGGTGACGTTGGCGCCGATGGAGCCCTCGCGGAGCAATTTTCCCCAGCTTTCGCAGAAAGCCCTTGGGCATTGCAGCGCGCATGCGTGGTCCCCTTCCCGCCCAGGGATGCCATCCTGCTCAGTCTTCTTTTTTCCGCGGAGCCCTACAGACGTAGTCTGTTACCGCCGCAGAAAAGTTGATTTCTTTGTTTTGTTTTTAAGTTAAATTTTCTCGGTTCGTGTGTTCCTCTTCCCGCCGGGCCTCGATATCCTATTGGGCCCGTCTACGTTTTATTTTTATTCCAACTGGTGCTCCCGCCACTTTTTTCCTTCATCCCTGGCAGCGCGGTCTTTCGACCTTGTCGGGGTTCTTTTTCCCCCGATGGCTGCCAGCGGTTTTAAAAAGTGTGATCGTTGTATCAGACTCATGTCTCTCACTGACACGCATGACTGCTGCCTCCGCTGCCTCGGGGCCGAGCATGACCCTATGAGCTGCGGCCCATGCAGCAAGATGTCCTCGAAGGCGCTCAGGAGCCGGCAGTCGCAAAGGGATCGGATCTTCTCTGACTCTGCGCGGACCTCGTCAGAGGCCTCGACGCCTCGTGGCTCCGGCTCGAAGCATCGTCGGAGTTCTTCTGAGCGGGGCTCCCCCGGCCGGGAACACTGGCGGGAGAAGAAGCCCGCGAGGGTGGAGCCAGGAGGCGACCCCGGTCCTTCGAGGGACAGGTCACCTAGCCCGGCCCGACACCCCGGGCCGTCGGAGGGGGAAAGGCGTTCGAAGCTTCCTCGTCTCGAAGTGGAGTCTCCTAGACACGTGAGTGCTATAGTCCTCCTGGACTCCACCACGGATGAACTGACGTCGGGCCCGACGCTGTCGGGGCCCGTGTCTGCGGCTGCTGGGTCTTCTGAGCTTGATCTCAGACTGACGTCCTTGGAGCGCAGTATATCTGCCTTCATGGACCAGCAGCGGGCATGGATCACCGGCCTCGCCAGTGCATCTGCCCCGACCACCGGGACGTCGACGCTCCAGTCGACCCCGGAGGCCGAGTCGATCCTCGAGTCCATGCGAGCTTGAGTCGATCCTCGACCTAGGTCTCCCTCGGCTTCCCGTTTGGGACCGAGGTCCTCGACGCCGGCCCCCGCCCACGCGGAACCGCTCGATTCCTCCTCGGAGGAGTCGGGCTGGGACACGGAGGAGGACGAGTCACCCGGTTCTTTTCAGACTCGGTGCGTCCCCTCCGATTCGCCCGAGTCGGAGCCTTGGAGGCGGTCCCCCCCGGAGGATACCCGGTTCTCCGACTTCGTGAGGGGCATGGCCAAGGCTTTGGCCTTCCCCCGCGGATCCGGAGGAGGAACCCCGAGCCGAGGAGCTCGAGGCCCTTCAATACGACTCCCCCCCCCCCCCCCCCCCGAGGGAGGCCTTCACTGTACCGGTTCCCCCGATGCTGGAGCGGCTTCTCTTCCGCATGTGGGAGAGCCCAGCCTCTACGCCAGTGTTGAGCAAGCGGGTCGATTCCATGTATCGAGTCCGCAAGAGCCCCGGGTTCCAGAAGGCGCAGCTTCCGCACCACTCCATGGTGGTGGAGTCGGCCATGCATCGACTTAAGAGTCAAAAGATGCACTCCTCGGTGCCCCCGGGTAAGGAAGCCCGGAACCTGGACGCCCTCGGTAGGAAGTGCTTCCAGGGCTCTATGCTTGCTTGTCGGGTCCAGACATATCAGCTGTATATGGGTATGTACCTTCGAGACCTGGCGAAAGAAATTGAGGGTTTCTCTGCCGGTCTCTCCGAGGAACCCTTGCAGCGGTTCCAGGCCTTATCCTCAGGGATTCGAGAATGTTAGAAGTTCATTTCTCGAGCGGCCTATGATGGCTTCGAGGCATCGGCTCGGGTAGCCGGAGCCGGCATCGGGGCTCGCCACCAGGCTTGGCTTCAATCATCCGACCTCGAGCCATGGGTGCAGGACAAGTTGGTCGATGTTCCTTGCCGAGGGGAAAACCTCTTCGGCAAACCCATGGCCGAAAAGGCGGCGGAGCTCGAGTCCGAGACTCTCACCAGGACTCGCCTCTCCAGGAAGTCCTCGGCCCCTTCACAGAAGAAGAAGGGCTCGGGCAAAAAGCCTTTTTACCCGAGGAAAGTGTTTGCTTATACGCATCACCAACCACATTGTCAGGCCACTACCCCCCTTCAGGGGCAGCGGCCTAGGGGACAGGGTAACAGTTCCTGGAAGCAAAAAGCCCCCAAACCCACGACGCAGGCCCCGGCCCAGCAGGGTGGAGGTTTTTGACTATGCCAGCACGGGGGGTCGGCTGACCCACTTTGCTCACAGGTGGTCAGCCATAACATCCGATGCCTGGGTGTTGCAGGTGGTCCACAAGGGCTACCTCCTGCGTTTTCACCAGGTGCCCCCCCCTCTACTTTCCAGGGGAGCCTTCCAGACCCCCGCTGCACCAGGACGTGCTCCTTCAGGAGCTGCAAAGCCTGCTTCTAGAACGGGCGGTGGAGCCAGTGCCCCAACACTTGTGGGGTCACGGGTTTTACTCGAGGTACTTCCTGGTTCCAAAGAGAACAGGGGGCCTCAGGCCCATTCTAGACTTGCGCAACCTCAACAAGTTCCTGCAGCGGGAAAGGTTCAAGATGCTTACCCTTGGAACCCTACTGCCCTACCTCCAGCGGGGAGATTGGCTATGCTCCTTAGATCTAAAGGATGCTTATACCCACATCCTTATTCATCCGGACCACCGACAATACCTAAGGTTTGTGGTGGCAGGGAATCATTATCAGTACCGAGTGCTGCCTTTTGGCCTGTCCTCCGCTCCCAGGGTGTTCACAAAGTGCCTGGCAGTGGTGGCAGCCTTCCTAAGGCTTCAAGGCCTCTTCGTCTTCCCATACCTGGACGACTGGCTCATCCGGGCGTCGTCGGCTCCAGAGGTCGCCCAGGCCGCCCAACGTACGGTGGCTCTGCTTCAGCACTTGGGCTTCGTCATCAACTTCGAAAAGTCCGCTTTGCTCCCCTCTCAGGACCTCGAGTTCATAGGGGCACGGCTGGACACTCGGCGGGCTCGTGCCTTCTTACCTCTGGAACGGGCCAACAGGCTCATGGCCCTAGCTGGCGGGTTCAGCGGCGAGTCGCCGGCCCCTGCCAGACATTTCCTGCAGTTGCTCGGGCACATGGCCTCCGCGGTCCATGTCACTCCGAACGCCCGTCTACATATGAGACATGCCCAGTGGAGCCTTCGCTCTCAGTGGCATCAGGCCACAGGGAGGCTGTCGGACCTGTTACAGGTTTCCGACCGTCTGGTCTCCTCCCTGCAATGGTGGCTTCACCTGCCCAATCTAGTGCTCGGCATGCCCTTTCAGTCTCCACCGCCATCCTGGGTGCTCACGACAGATGCTTCCCTCCTGGGTTGGGGGGCGCACTGTCGGGGGACATGCACTCAAGGCCTTTGGACGCCTTGGGAAGCCGCCCAGCAGATAAACTTCCTGGAGCTCCGGGCGATCCGCCTAGCTCTGCGGACCTTCTCTCACCTAACATTCGGTCAGTCCGTATTGGTGCAGACGGACAATCAGGTGGCAATGTTCTACGTGAACAAACAGGGGGGCATGGGCTCCCTCCTTCTATGTCAGGAGGCCCGGAGGCTGTGCTCTTGGGCGGTCGATCACGACATCCTCCTCAGGGCGGTTTACCTGCCAGGGCAGGACAACTGCCTGGTGGACAAGCTGAGCCGGATCCTGCTACCACACGAATGGAAGTTGAACCCCGCGGTGGTTCAGCAGATCTTCCTCCGGTGGGGCTCTCCCACCATGGACCTGTTTGCCAGTCCCCTGAACAGGCAGCTCCCCAGGTTCTGCTCCCGGCACCCTCATCCTCTTCGAGTAGCGCCGGATGCTTTCCTCATCTCGTGGTCCACGGGTCTGCTGTATGCCTTCCCTCCCATGCCACTGGTGTCCCGGACCTTGTTAAGTTGTCCAGGACAGGGCCTCCGTGATCCTGGTAGCGCCCCGGTGGCCGAGACAACCGTGGTTCCCTCTGCTTCTACAGCTGGCGGTGGACACCCCTCTCCCTCTGGGGTTTCAGCCCGATCTCCTGACCCAGGATCAGGGAACTCTCCTGCACACCAACCTCCGGGCTCTGCACCTGGTGGCCTGGCTGCTGAAAGGGTAGTCCTAGCTCCGCTTCTGCTACCCCCGGAGGTGGAAGCCGTCGTCCTAGCATCTCGGCGACCTTCCACCCGGAAATCTTACGCCCTCAAATGGCGTCGTTTCTGAGGACCCCTTCGCTTGTTTAGTATCGGTGGTACTGCAATATTTGCTTCACCACGATCTAGGTCTCAAATCCAACTCTGTCAGAGTCCACCTCAGTGCTCTCTCTGCACATCATTCACCGGTTGAAGGCCAGCCTCTCTCTTCGCACCCCTTGGTGGCACGTTTCCTCAGAGGCCTCCTTCTACTTAAGCCTCCGTTGCGCCCCTCAGCCCCTGACTGGGACCTCAACGTGGTTCTGCAAAGGCTTACCTGCCCACCTTTTGAGCCCATGGCTACCTGCCCTCTTCGTTTCCTCTCCTGGAAAACTCTCTTCTTGGTAGCCCTCACTTCCGCGAGGCGAGTGAGTGAGCTGCAAGCCCTAGTGTCGGAGCCCCCGTACACTAGGTTCTACAGGAATAGGGTAGTCCTGAGTTTCTTCCAAAGGTGGTCTCCCACTTTCACATCAACCAGGAGGTGGTTCTTCCGACCTTCTTTCCCAGGCCGCACTCCAGCCGAGCTGAGACAGTGCTGCATACCCTGGACTGTAGAAGAGCCTTATCCTTCTATCTTGACCGTACACGAGAGCATAGAAAAGCGGTCCAGCTTTTCTTCTCGTTTGACCCCAATCGGTTGGGGATACCTGTCTCTAAGCGTACTCTGTCCATCTGGGTAGCCGACTGTATCGCCTGGACTTACGGGGCAGCCGGTCTCTCCTTGGAAAGTCGTGTCACGGCGCATCGGGTCAGGGCGAAGGCCGCGTCTGTGGCTCACCTCCGCTCTGTTCCGTTGGCAGACATCTGCCGGGCCGCTACTTGGTCTTCAGGTCAGACCTTTGCGGCTCATTACTGCCTGGAAAGGGAGTCCCGCAGGGACAGTGCTTTCGGTCAGGCAGTCCTCCACAATCTTTGAGGTTTAGGCAACTCCTTCCCTCTGGCCCCGGCGTTGACTACCGGCCGGATGCGTATTCAGAGAAGATTCCTTCTCTCTGTACTGTTGAGCCTCAGGGAGCTCTTTTTTTTTCTTTTCGGCTTGAGGTCTCCGGTAGCCTTAAGCTTGGGAGTCCCATAAGTGAGGACTGACTCCCTGCTTGGTCCTGGAGAAAGAGTAGTTACTCACCTGTAACAGGTGTTCTCCAGGAGCAGCAGGAATCAGTCCTCACAACCCTCCCTCCTCCCCTCGGAGTTGCACTCCTTCTTTTTGCATATTTTGCTAACTTTTGCTGTCTTGCCACTATGTCATTAGACTGAGCAGGATGGCATCCCTGGGCGGGAAGGGGACCGCGCATGCGCGCTGCAATGCCCAAGGGCTTTCTGCGAAAGCTGGGGAAAATTGCTCCGTGAGGGCTCCGTCGGCGCCGACTTCACCCATAAGTGAGGACTAATTCCTGCTGCTCCTGGAGAACACCTGTTACAGGTGAGTAACTACTCTATCCGGGCCGACTCCCGGTCCGAAGCTCGCGAGACCGTCGCTCGTGTGGTCCTCTTCTTGGAACGGCTCGGTTGGGTGATCAACCGCGCCAAAAGCAGTCTTTGGCCGACTCAGGTTCTGGACTTTCTCGGAGCGCGGTTCGACACCCGTCAGGGACTCGTCTTTCTAACGCAGGAGCGGGTTCAGAAAATCTCTCTTCAGCTTCACCGCTTCTTGGACCAAGCGGCACCTCGGACGTGGGACTACCTGCAGCTGTTGGGGTCCATGGCAGCTACGATAGATCTCGTCCCGTGGGCAAGAGCGCACATGCGCAGCTTACAGGCGGCGCTTCTGTCTCGTTGGTCGCCGGTTTCGGAGGATTATCAGGTTCGCTTACCTCTGCCTTCGCAAGTGCGCCACGACCTTCTTTGGTGGCTTCGGGCGCGCAATCTTCTTCGGGGAGTGCCTCTAGAGTCTCTGCGCTGGCTACTGCTCACGACGGACGCCAGCCTCTCCGGTTGGGGGGCTCATTGCGGCTCCACTTCAGCGCAGGGGGTTTGGTCTCCTCGCGAAGCCCGTTTGTCCATCAATCGTCTCGAGACGCGCGCGGTGCGTTTGGCTCTGCTTCAGTTTCAGCCACTTCTGCGGCGCCGTGCAGTTCGGGTGTTGTCCGACAACGCCACGACGGTGGCTTACCTCAACCGCCAGGGCGGTACGAAGTGTCCGGGAGTCTCCCAGGAACTGCGCTTGCTCCTCCCGTGGGCGGAGGAGCATCTTCTGGCTCTCTCGGCGCAACATATCGCCGGCGTGGACAATGTGAAGGCCGATTTTCTCAGCCGGCACTCTCTGGATCCCGGAGAGTGGTCCCTGCAGCCGGAAACGTTTCGTTCCATTGTTCAACTATGGGGGCTACCGGCGATGGATCTCATGGCCACAGCACAGAATGCCAAGGCGCCCTTGTACTTCAGCCGTTGGAGGGAAGAGGGGTCGTGCAGAATCTATGCTCTCTCTCAGCCGTGGCCGGCACATCTTCTGTATGTCTTTCCTCCGTGGTCCATGATAGGCAAGATTCTCCAACGACTCCGGGAGCATCGCGGTCCAGTGATCTTGGTGGCTCCCGATTGGCCTTGCCGGCCGTGGTATGCGGATCTAGTCCGACTGTCTCGAGAGTCGCCACTCCATCTCGGAGCTTTTCCCGGTCTCCTGACTCAGGGGCCGGTGGAAATAGAAGACCCGGCTCCATACTCGCTTACGGCTTGGCTATTGAACGCCGCAGGTTAGTACGCAAGGGCTATTCGCCTAGTGTGGTCGCTACTCTGCTTAAAGCGCGGCGGACGTCCACGTCCATGGCCTACGCTAGGGTCTGGTGGCTTTTTCACAGTTGGTGTTCCCAGCATAGCTTATCTCCCTGGCGTGCCGGTATCCCGGACATCTTAGCCTTTCTCCAGTCCGGAGTGGACAAAGGTTTGGCGCTGGGTTCCTTGCGAGTGCAGGTCGCTGCATTGACTTGTTTTCGTGGGCGCATAGCGGGGCGGTCGCTAGCTTCGCATGCGGACGTGTCTCGCTTCCTTCGCGGGGTTAAGTCCTTAAGACCTCCGCTGCGTCCGCCGGTGCCTACGTGGGATCTTGCTCTCGTTCTTCGGGCTCTCGTTGCTCCTCCCTTTGAGCCCCTGAAGGCCTGTTCGCTCAAAGATTTGACTCTGAAGACGGTGTTCTTAGTGGCTATTACGTCGGCGCGCCGTATTTCCGAACTGCAGGCTCTCTTGTCGTGATCCCTATCTCTCTTTCTCAGCGGAAGGTGTGTCTCTTCGCACTGTTCCTTCTTTTTTGCCAAAAGTGCTGATGCCGTTCCATGTTAACCAGCCTCTCTTCCTACCAGCCTTTACCAGGGCTCAGTGTGAGGGTAGTCGGTCTCCGTTACGGGCAGTGGACCTTAAGAGAGTGCTTTTCAGATACCTGAAGGTCACGAACTCGTTTCGTACTTCTGATCATCTTTTCATCCTGTTCGCGGGACCTCGTCGGGGCTCCGCGGCCTCTAAGTCTACAATTTCTAGGTGGCTCAGAGGGGCCATTGAAGCAGCTTACATTCTTCGGGGGAAGCCGGTTCCGGTGGGACTCCGTGCTCATTCTACTCGAGCACAAGCGGCTTCGTGGGCCGAGCAGTCTCTTGTGGCGCCGCTGGATATTTGTCGGGCGGCGACTTGGTCTTCGCTGTCCACCTTTGTATGTCACTATAGGTTGGACGTTCAGGCTCGTCAGGACGGCTGCTTTGGAGCTGCAGTACTGTCGGCGGCCTTGACCCCCCCTTAAGAGCAGGTAGCTTGGGTACTGCCCGTTTGTCTGGACTGGTCTAGCAGTATGACTTGGAAGGTGAAATTTCACTTACCGTTAATTTCTTTTCCTGGAATACTGCTAGACCAGTCCAGGACCCGCCCTGCTGTATGGTGCACTGCTGCTGGTGCTGGGCAGCCGCCGACCGCTGTCCTTCCTTTTCAGTATGCCTCGCCATGGGCGATCCATGAGTGCGTTGGTGCATGCTGACTTCAGCTCTGGGGAGTCCTTCGGCTCCCTTGTACATAGTTCCTTGGGACCCTCTGGGGTGCGGTTCAGTTTCAGTTGCTTTTATACGTTACTGACAGGGACCCCTAGGGGTAGCTGTATATCACCAGACTCCACCCAATCAGAGCTCTGGTGGAATTCTCTGTCTCCAAGATCTGCTGGCAGGGGTGCATAACCCGTTTGTCTGGACTGGTCTAGCAGTATTCCAGGAAAGGAAATTAACGGTAAGTGAAATTTCACCTTTTTTTACATTAAATCCCAGCTGCCAAATTCTGGACCATTCTTCAAGCTTAGCTAGGTCCCTCATGTTATCTACACCTTCCTGGGTGTCTACTCTATTGCAGATTTTGGTATCATCCGCAAAGAGGCAAACCTTACCTGACAGCCCTTCTGCTATATCACTAACAAAGATGTTAAAAAGAATCGGACCAAGGACAGATCCCTGGGGCACACCACTGTAACATCCTTCTCCTCAGAGTGAGCTCCATTTACCTGTACTCTTTGTCGCCTCCCACACAACCAATTTCTAACCCAAGTAGTAACTTTAGGGTCCATCCCTAGTGTGCTCAGTTTGTTTTATAAGTTGCCTGTGAGGAACGGTGTCAATGGCTTTACTGAAATCTAAATACACCACATCTAGGGCTCTCCCTCGGTCCAACTCCCTGATCACCCAGTCAAAGAAATTAATCAGATTTGTCTGACAAGACCTGCCTCTGTTGTATCCATGCTGCCTCGGATCCTGTAATCCACTGGAGTCCAGAAACCTCACTGTTTTCTCTTTCAGCAGCGTTTCCAATAATTTACTCACCACCGAAGTTAAACTAACTGGCCTGTAGTTTTCAACCACATCCTTACTTCCGCTCTCTCCAGTCCTTTGGTACCACTCCCGACTCCAAAGAGGCATTGAAAAGGTCAGTCAGTGGAGCTGCTAGAAATTCCCAAATTTCCCTCAGTATTCTAGGGTGTATCCCATCCGGTCCCATCGCTTTGTCTACTTTAAGTTGAGCTAGTTTCTCGCAAACACAGTCTTCTGAAAATTGTTCAAGATGTCCCTCGCTTCTGTTCCTGTTTGTGGGTGTTTTTCTGAGGTCCTGTTACTGGTTCTTCATCTGTGAACACAGAACGGAAATATTTGTTAAGCAATTCTGCTTTATCCTCATCAGCTTCTAAATATTCTTCCCCTTCATCCTTGAGTCTGACAATACCACTTTTGCCCTTCCTCTTCTCACTAACATATCTGAAAAATATCTTATCCCCCCCCCCCCCCCATTTTATTGCATTGGCTATTTCTTCCTCTTTTTGAACCTTTTGCTTTCCTGACTACTTTGCTAGCTTCTCTAAGTTTTTCCAAATATAGATGCCTGTCTTCCTCTCTCTGTGATCTCTTGTATTTCATGAAGGCCTCCCTCTTTTTCTTCACCTTTTCAGCTACTTCTTTCGAAAGCCATAGCGGTCTCCTTTTCCTTTTTACCTTTATTTACCATTTTAACAAAAAGGTTGGTTGCCCTTAAAATATCCCCTTTCAGTTTTGCCCATTGTTTTTCTAGCATCCCCCAGCTGTTCCCATCCTGCTAACGACTCCCTGAGGTATTGGCCCATCTTGGCAAAGTTAGTCTTCCTGAAGTCTAAAACCCTCACCTTTGAATGGATTCTAACAGCCCTAGTCCTAATACTGAACCACACCATCTGGTGATCACTGGATGCAAAATGATCTCCCACTATAACATCAGAAACACTTTCACCATTGGTGAGCACCAAGTCCAGTATGGCCCCTTCACGTGTAGGGTCTGTTACCAATTGCCTGAATAGTTCTCACTGTAGAGAATCCAGGATCTCTTTACTTCTAGATGATACTGCAGCAGGAATGTGCCAATCAACATCTGGCATATTGAAATCCCTTAGCAGTAGCACTTCCCCTTTCCTAGCAATGCTGTGTGTGTCTTCAATTAACTCTCCGTCTACCTCCTTCCTCTTGTGAGGGAGGTCTGTATATCATGCCAATGCAAAAAAATTTCTCTTTCCCTCTTTCTAGTTTAACCCACAATGCCTCCTCTCTCCCTTTTTAAGTTCTGTAATTCCAAAGCTTTAATAGTATTTTTTACATATAGTGCCACTCCTCCTCCCCTTCTTCCTACCGTGTCCTTTCTGATTGAAGTATAGCCAGGTATAGTTACATCCCAGTCCTGGTTTTCTGTGAACGATGTTTCTGTAACTGCCACTAAATCCAAGTTGGCCACTCCCACCAAAGCTTCAACATCAGGGATCTTATTTCCCATGCTACGGGCATTTATACACACTGCTTTCCATATGTTGCCACTTTTACCCATTTCCATAAAGGTATTTAATGTATCACTTACCTGGGGGCTTTCTTCACCCATCCCCAGTGAATCTAGTTTAAAGCCCTCTTCAGTAGATTAGTCAGTCTACTACTGAAGACGTGTCGGCCTTTCTTGGACAGATAGATGCCATCTCTCCTCTGCAACCCTTGGAACAGCATCCCATGGTCCAGGAAACCAAAATGTTCTTGATAACGCCATCCACGCAGCCATGCATTCATCTCCAGGATGCGAGCCTCTCTGCCTTGGCCTTTACTCTCAACAGGGAGGCTCAAAGAGAACACCACCTGTGCACCTAACTGCTTCATCCTCTGTCCCAGAGCCATGAAGTCACTTTTGATACGCTCGGAGGGATACCTGGCAGTACCATTTGTTTCGACATGGATTAGCAACATTGGGTAATAGTCAGTGGGCTTGAAGAGTCTCGGCAAACTCTCCGTAACATCTTGGATTTTGGCACCAGGCAGACAGCATACCTCTCTGGACATCAAGTCTGGTCAGCAGATGGGACGCCTCAGTACTCCTCAGAAGAGAGTCAACAATCACCACTACCATTAGCTTCCTTGTGGTCACTGATTCTGCAACTTTGGGGTACTTTAGCTCTGGTTCTTCCCTTTCCAGTGCTTTCACCTCCTCCACTTCCAGGGCTGCATAATGGTTCTTCAATTCAAGGGCTGTAGAAGTTGGATTGGTGATTCTGCAGGCTCTGGTGACTTGTGTCCAACCTTCGTCATTCTGTAGGCACCCATCTTCTCCTCTGCTGGAGAGCTTGGTTGCTGCAAGAAGCATCTCATCAATGTACTTCTCACTGTCTTGAATGCTCCTCAGCCTTGCCACCTCTTCTCTGAGTTCCTCCACTTGTTTCCTCAGAGCTTCAGCATGCAGGCACCCTGCTCATGGAACCAGTCCATCAACTGGCATTGGGACCTCTGTCTGGACAGAGGCAGAAGCTGTAACGGGGGCAACAGCTTTAGCAATACGATTCTTCCCAGCTGTTGGTCTGTTCGTGGAGCTTAGGTATCTGTTAAAGCAAAAGAGAGATGCACCAGCCGGTTTCCCAGCTGTCCTTTCAGAGAAAAAGCAGTTAAATCTCTTTAATTACATTCAACATGTGCTGTTCCAAGTCCCTGTGATTTGTTAAATGGGGAAGTGCCTTATAAAGCTAGACTGCTCTCTATCGGTGGGAGTTGGGGGGGGGGGGGGTGTATGGAGGGAACTAACACCTGATTAGGTATCAGCAACTCCCAAGAGCTGAGAAAGTTACCAAAGCAGAGTTTTAAACCTAGCCCACTAAAGAAAATATTTCTACTAAAACACCAAAAAAAATGTAACTTTGTTTTAAAAATATACCAAAACCCTTTTAAGAGCTCCTTGTCAGAGAGCTAGCAATTTAAAAAAGAAACCCTCAAATTCTTACCTTTTGTTTGAACTGTATAGCCCGTGTTAGGAATGCCTGTTAGGAATAACAGTTAGATCATGCCTGTAACACTCATGCTAACTGTGCTGCACCATTAATACCCACATTCCTCCCCAAACTATACAGTCTCCACTCAATCGCTTGCTAACCTGCCAGTGTGGGATTTGCAGTGCTGTCCTCCATGCTAACTTTTAATGTGGTGCACTTACTACATGTTAAAGTTTGTGTTAACAGTTAGTAAACATGTCCCCTAGTGTCGTCTTGTGTCTTCGTAATGATCCTTGAAAATCAGGTTTTATGTTTGCTTTATTTGCCAGCAGGCATTTTTTTTTCCTGATGACGGAAGATCCTCTTTGGCATTTTGACACCATATAATACTGCGAAATCCATTTCCTGTTTTGCTTTTTTTCTTTGACCACTCGTTATAATGAGCTCTTTGTCTGTCTGTGATATATTGTTTAAGCTTTCAAAAACTCTTAAAACAACTTAAAAGAATAGGAAGCAAAAATATTGCATACAATACCCCACAACAATATGGGATGCACACATTAGTACATACATATAAGAAACATCTCAAGCCCTCACAATGGAAAACTGGGGAGCTCCTAAATTTCATGGGAACAAATTCAAACATACCCTCTTAACATAGTCAATTCAGGGAAAATAATGTACAGAAGATGAGAGAAAACCATTACATCATTTGCCCTGAAGAAAGGTTTCCAACTGAGTGGATTAAAAAAATACATATTGCATATTTTGAAACATTATTATAATATATTTTACAGGGAAATTTGAGATAGGTGACCCCAACACCAAAACTGAAGGCTTTAGCATAAGGACTTCTCTCAATTGCATTGCTTGTACAGGGTCAAGCAGTGATATCCTGGGTCCCTTTTAATAATGGTTTATGGACCTTTCCTCCAGGAACTTGTCCAAACCTTTTTTTAAAGCCAGCTACACTAACAAATTCCAGAGTTTGATTACACGTTGAGTGAAAAAAATATTTTATCTTATTAGTCTTAAATAGTTTACCCTGTAGCTTCATTGCATGTCCCCTAGTCTTTCTATATTCTGATGACGTAAACAATCGATCTACATTTACCTGTTACACTCCGTTCATTAATTTATAGACCTCTATCATATCTCCCCTCAGCCGTCTCTTTTCCATGTTGAAGAGCCCTAACCTTTTTAGCCTCTCTTCATAGGGGTATCCTTCCATCCCCTTTACCATTTTGTTGGTTCTTCTCTGTACCTTTTCTAATAACGCTATATCCTTTTTCAGATACAGCGACCAGAATTGCACACAATTTTCAAGGTGCGGTCGCACCATGGAACGATACAGAGGCATTATAATATCCTTTGTTTTATTTTCCATTACTTTCCTTTATGATAACTAGCATTCTCTTTGCTCTCTTAGCCGCCGCTGCACACTGGGTGGGGGGTTTTAACATGTTGTTCACAGTGACTCCTAAATCTTTTTCCTGGGTGGTGGTTTCTAATGTGGAATCTTGCATCGTGTAACCATAGTTTGGGTTGTTCTTTCCTAGGTGCATGAGTTTTATAACTGGTGCTTGAGTTTATAACTGGTACAGACGTTTCCAAGAGGGCCACCAAAGTGTTGACAGTGACGAACATTCTGGAAGGCCTTCCATGAGCAGGAATGAAGACAAAGTTGAAGGAGTGTGTACTGCAATATGCTCAACTCGTTGATTTCACTCTCAGGGAGCTGGCTGAGGACCTGGACATCAGTTTTGGGTTGGTACAGTCCATTCTTAGTGTCGATTTGGGGATGAGATGTGTGTCTGCAAAATTTGTGCCAAAATTTCTGTCGCCTCACCAAAAGATTGATGGCAGCCAGGAAGTTGTTGGAATGAATTGAAAATGACTGACTGATTTCATCAAAAAAAGATTATTACTGGCAATGAATCATGGGTTTATGATGATAACCTGGAAACTAAGGCTCGGTCCTCACAGTAGAAGACTCCAAACTCTCCCAGACCCAAGAATGCTCCTCTTTTGACCGGCTATGTTAAGGTCATGCTCAGTTTTCTTTGATTACCCGGGTGTGTGTTTTGTTTTGTTTTGTTAGATCTTGATAGATCGCTCTTCAAGACAATAGCAGAGCAGTGTACAAGATCTAAAAACCAAGTTTAAAAAAAATTTGGTTTCCGCATTTCGCTTCTTTCCTGTTTTTATTGGCCGCCTTTTCACCTCTCCAATCGCACATCAAAAGAGGGGGGGAGGAGGAGGAGCCAATGAGATGGGAGAACAGGACAAACTAGATGGATGGGAGATCATCACACTACCTCCAGACTATTCTAAGGAAGCTCCCTAACAATAAGCAATGAAGAAGCACTGCTGAGAACCGCCTTACCCTGCCACCAGAACTCGCTAAACCTATCCAATCAGTTTGTGGGTGTGCATTCTCCTTTATATGCTCCTGGTCAATAGAATACCCTCTCTGAACAGATTAGAACTTCCACAGATCTCATGGATTCCAGGAAACCGATAAAAACACTCCTGTTCAATGAACACTTTGCAGGAGTAATCTAAACATCTACACAGTCATTATAAGCTACAAATTCTACTCCATTCTCCCGTTACTCATGCTTGAACCTTTTTACCTCTCCTCTCCCCTCGCCTCCCTGTTGTACTTAAGTTTATATGTTGTAATGATAGGCTAACCTTGACCATGTTAACTTTAATCTTATAGAGAACTGGTTAACATTCCAGAGGACCATTTATAAAACTTAAGTTGACTTGTATGTAAACTGCCTTGATCTTTGGGAATGTGGTATATGAGCTTGTCAGATAAGAGAGGTGGGCTTTCAGTAAGGATTAAATTTAGGAAAGGACTGTTCCAGTCAGAGGGCAGAAGAGAATGCGTTCCAGGTGGCAGGTGCAAGGAAGTAGAAGGCAGCTGACTGGATGGTTTTAAGCCGGGTCTGAGCAGCTGTAGGAAGATGAAGGTGGTTTGCATGGAGACTGCGTAGGGAGCGGTAAGGGCAGTGGGGAAGAAGGAGGTCAGAGATAGCCGGTATGAAGGGCACAATAAACCAACATAAGGAGCTTGTATTGCAGGAGGTATTTGATGGGAAGCCAATAGTGCTATATTAACAATGGAAAGATGTGATCATGCCGGGAGGCATGAGCAAGAATACGGGCGACTGTGTTTTGTATGAGTTGGCGGTGATGTAGCTGATACTAGGGAAGGCCAAGGAAAATGATTTTACAGTAGTCTAAACTGGAGATTACAAGGGTGAGGAGGAGAGTGGAAAGAGAAGAGGGGGCCAGGAAGGGGCAAACGGCATGGGTTTGTTGCAATGTGGAAAAAGGAGCAACAAACTACAGAAGAGAGGTAAGTGTGAAATGATATAGAAGAGTCAAAGTATGATTTCCCAGATAACGGAGAGTATCAACCAAGGGAATGGGGGGTACCAGGAAGAGAAGGGGCTATGGTTGAGGAAGAGTGACCAAAGGAAAATCAAATAGCTGCATATTTGTTTGGATTTAGATGAAGAAAGTTGTCGGAGAACCAGGTTGCCATGGCAGAAAGATAGGTATTGAGAAGGGAGAGGTCAGGGGAAGAACTACTGGTGTGTTGGATAAGAAAGATATTGTCGGCATTATAATGAGCTGTGATGCTGTGGTGTTGGACTAGGAGAGCGAGGGGAATCGGGGAAAAACATTGAATAAAAGGGGGGACCAAGACCGAACCTCGGAACACCGCAGGGAGTGATCTAGGAGAAGAGGGTGGAACCAGTGCCATCAGAGACTGAGAACAATCTCTGTGCTAGGAAAGAGCAAAACCAGCTAAGGTCAGCACCGCAAAGACCAAGGTCATGTAGACCACGTTGCTCTCGTTTCTCAGCTTCAAGATCAAAGGCTGAGGAAATGTCAAGGGAAATTGCGACCAAGAGATCACTGATGAGCCAGGTGCAGATCATTCAGAAGGGAGAGAACAGTTTTGGTGCTGTGCTCAGAATGGAAGCCAGATTGGCAGGGGCGAAGAACATTAATAGAGTCCAAGAAATAGGAAAGCTGCGAGAAGATTAATTTCTCCAGGAGCTTTGAGAGAAAAAGGGAGGGTGGTAGCAAGAGGATAATTTGCAGGAACTGAGGGATCAAGGGATGAGCCCTTTTAAAACTGGATGGATAACAGCATGCCTCCAGGCAAGGGGGTAAGTGCCAGAAGAAAGACTATTATTGAACATGGATAAGATTAGTGGTAAGATGGCAAGAGAGAGGGGATGGGGAGCCAAGCTGATGGAATCGGATCCGAGAGGCAGGTGGTTTTCCAGGAGGATGTGGTGATCTTGAGACGTTGTATAGAGGAGATTGTAGACAAGGAAGACCAGAGGTGAACCAGGGGAAGGTTCGATAATGAGTGGCTTGAATGTGAGGGTAGGAGGATGGGGGGATTGGGACAGGGGAGTCAAGAGGGGAGGAAAAGGGACAAAGGTCTGAAGGAAGAGGGGAGGGGACAATTAGGGAAAACTGAGCGGAAGGCACTGATCTTGTTGGAAAAATGGTCAGCAAATAAATGTATAGCAGGGGGGGAGTGGACGGCATTGAGAGCATAACCAAGACAGAGTATAAAGCTACCGGGAGGTGTTTGCGGAGGAGGAAATGAAATTAGAATAGTAGGTTCTCTTTGCAGCATGGATCATTGAACGAAACTGAGAATGATGATCCTTGAACAGTTTGAGGGAGATGGGGACAGAGTGCTTTTGCCACAGACGCTCTGTTCAGCGCAGATGGTGACGCTGAAGGGAAAGGTCATGGTCGAGCCAGGGTTGGGAGCGCCTGGAGGGGTTCGGCTTGGGGACAAGGGGGGGGGGCACAGCATCAAGGGAAGAAGACAAAAGTGGAGGACCACAGTTGGACCTGGGTATTCAGATAGAGCAGTGAAATCAGATGGGAAGAGAAGAGGCCGAGAGAAATTTTTCATGTTTAGTATGCTCCAAAAGGCCAAACCATCAATAAGGAATACTGCGTCCAAGTTCTGACTTGTTTGAGAGATGCAGTTCGTCATAAGAGGTCAGAGTTGCACAGGAATGGTGAATGATTGCTTCATCATGATAACACCCCGGCTCATGCATCACATCTTAGCCAAACACCAAATTGAGCAAGTCCATCAGCCTCTGTACTCACCTGACCTTGCACCCTGTGACTTTTTTTTCTTGTTTACAAAACTGAAGTTACCATTGAAAGGAAGGAGATTTGATGACTTAGAGACCATCAAGCAAAATTCAACACAGCAGCTTCACAGTATAATGAAAGGGGCATTTCAAAATTGTTTCCAGCAGTGTCAAGAATGCTGGAGGAAGTGTGTGTGTGTTACTAAAATTAAAAAAAAAATTCAAATACAATCCAAGATATATAACTCTTGTACAGAAAAGTAATTTTTGTCAAGGAAACTAGAAAACAAAAAAAATATATATCATACATACCACATGATTAACAAGTCCAAGACAAAAGAAACATCAAAGTCCACTTCAAGGGGAAAGCCTAAAAAAAAAGAAAACACAAATCCATTTAACACCCAAGAGAATAATTAGATTAGAACCCCTTATACATAAGCAAGCAAGTAGAAATTATACTTTTACACAACCTGTATTCTCCTTCCCAGACAAAAAAAAAGCCTCTAATTGAACAGGTTCTAGGAAAACATTATCTTGAAATTGCACAATAGATTTACAAGGATATTTCAGGAAAAAAGTAACACCCAGGGCCAAAGTCCTAGGTTTCAAACTCAGGAAATCTTTCCTGCGTTTTTGGGTGGACCTACCAACATCAGAAAATATTTGAATAGGAGAGCCACAAAAATCAGCACTCTTAGAGAAATAAAGTTTCATTATCAAATTTTTTATCAGAAAGTTAAAAAAAAAAAAAAAAAAAGCAATTAATGTGGCCCGTTGAGGAATAACATCTGCTGATGATTCCAAAAATGCAGAAACATCTAAGGACTCTAAAGGAGCCACTTGAGCAAAATCATCTTGAGAAAACCTGAGACCTGGCCCCAGCAGCACATAATAAGCACTAGACAACTTAATAGAATCCACATCCAAAATCAATAATGTTTCTTTAAAGTATTTTTGCAACAATATCAAAGGAGAAAGGTAATGAGTACGAGGAAAATTAATAAAACGTAGATTCTTGCCCTTGCCATATTCTCCAAAGATTCCAATTGATAATGTACCACAGAGCTATCTTGAGCCGACGAAGAAATAGCAGCTTGTGCTACAGCTACCTCGACGAAGAAATAGCAGCTTGTGCTACAGCTACCTCTAACTTATTAACTACTGACTTACACCTACCGTATTTTTCGCCATATAAGACGCTCCGGAATATAAGACGCACCCAATTTTAAAGGAGGAAAATCTAGAAAAAAAAGATTCTGAACCAAATACTGTAGTAAAATATTTTATATCAACTGTATAAAGTTAACAGCAGTTTAAGAACAATTTTATGCCAACCATGTAACATATTAAGAACTATCTTTACTCTCATTAACAGTCAGTAAAGTCAGTAAACAGTGAAAGTAACAAAAATAAGGCTGTAATGTTTTTATTCGAACCCCAATAATTCCTCTTCTTCGCTGCTATCAGAAATGAGGAAGGACAGATCCACGCAGTCATTGTCATCACTTTCTTCCTCACTGGTGTCAAATAAGATGTTGTCTTCTGTTCCATCCAAGGCATTACTAATGCCACACTTCTTGAATGATTTTACAACAATGTCCTCCTTCACGGAGTCCCATGACCTTTTAACCCATTCACACACTTGTGTAATAGTGGGCCTCTTCATCCGCCCAGTAGACGTCAGATCATGGTTCCTAGCTGCCATCCAGGTGTTCCACTCCTCTCGCATCAGAACTTTGAACGGTTTGTTAATGGAAACGTCCAGAGGTTGCAGCTGGCTGGTAAGACCACCAGGAATCACAGCTATTTGGGTCTTAACTTCCTTAAAGTTCTTTTTAGTAGTTTTCGTAAAGTGCGCTCTGAACTGGTCAAGCACCAACAAGGAAGATTTCTTCAGAAGCCCGCCAGGACGTTTGGACCACACTTTGTCAATCCACAGCCTCATGCCATTTTCGTCCATCCACCCTTTATCATGAACGTGCATGACGACTCCCCGTGGAATTGTTTCTTTTGGGAATGTTTTCCTTTTAAAGATCAACATCGGAGGCAGTTTGGTACCATCTGCACAGCAGGACAGCACAACCGTGTAGTGGGTTTTCTCATGCCCTGAGGTTTTTACGGTTATGGTTTTGGCTCCTTTGATATCTACGGTTCTGTTAGATGGCACATCAAACGTTAGCGGGACTTCATCCATGTTCCCAATCTGGCTAATTTCAAAGTTATTCTTCTTCCTCGCATCAATAACAAACTTATGAAAAGACAGAATCTTTGATTCGTATTCCTTTGGCATTTTTTGTGCAATTCTGGTTTTGGTGCGCATAGAAAGGCCAGATCTCTTCATAAATCTATAGCACCACGATGGTGATCTGATGAAATCCTGAATGCCTTTCTCCACAGCAATGCGTTTGGCCTCATAGATTATCATTTTTGTTGAGACAGAAAGTCCATTTTGCCGGTGACGTGTGATCCACTCCTTCACTTCTACCTCTAATTCTGGCCACTTTGCAGTTGGTCCACGTAAGGTGTGCTTGCTTTTATCCAACTTTTGGAGCTGATCCTCCTGTTTCCTCCACTCTCTTATCATTTTCTCAGTTGGAGGTGGCCCGAAGTGTCTCTCCGCTGCTCTGTTTCCATGCTCCTTAGCAAATTTGATTACTTCCAGCTTGAAAGCAACTTTATATGCCAGTCTCTTCTGCTTAGACATCTTGAAAAGGAGGTACAGTAATGGTAATTTTCTGCAAGAAATCCAGAAATGAAAGAACTCACGGTTCGGATCGTTCCACGGATCAGGAGTCACGGATCGGATCTTTTTCGGATCAGTAAAAAAAAACCAAGACAAACATACCGGTACGTTTTGTCTTTTTGTTTAATACATCATCCACCATTGCCCCCACTCATCACTGTAATGTCCACCATTGCCCCCACTCATCACTGTAATGTCCACCATTGCCCCCACTCATCACGTAATGTCCACCATTGCCCCCACTCATCACTGTAAAGTCCACCATTGCCCCCCACTCGTCATCACCATCACTGTTCCAGTGCAACATTGCCCCCACATTAGTAATAATAGCCAGTAACATTGCCCCCAACATAGTAATAATAGCCAGTAACATTGCATTGCCCCGCTCCTCACCTGTTGTTGTATATCCGCGCTATGGTAGGATCCACGAGCAGAGGGGGTGATGACGTCAGCGCGCACCGCCGGGTGTACTAAGATGGCCGACCGCTCCGGAGCTAGGCCAAAGCCGCGGCCTTTCCTACGGCTGTGGCCGCGCCTCGCGGATTCTCTCTATTCGTCGTATAAGACGCACCAACTTTTCCCCCCCCAGTTTTGGGGAAGAAAAAGTGCGTCTTATACGGCGAAAAATACGGTATATATACTAGCCTCCTGCTCAGTGAGTTTGGCGACCACATCATTAGAAAACTGCGAGATCTGAGAAAGTGCCAAACGCTTTGAAATTTCAGTATGAGTAACCACCTCCCAAATGTCACGTAAAGATACATTATCCAGAGCCGTCAAAGTCACTACAGGAGGTTGAAACAACAGCAGAGCAGGCATATTTAAATCTAAAGTATCCAGCCAGGAAGGATCCTGTTGAAGAGAATGAGAAGCAAGTTCATCCAAGTCATCTTGACCTGAAGGAATTGCAGCCTCAAAAACACCTTGCAAGCTGGGCGGGATTAAACCCATTAATGGAGATTTGTCTGAGTTTGTACTCACGGTCCCGGAAGACATATTTGAATCCCCCACTGAATGTTCAGAAGATATCACTTGCAGATGACGGTCCATAGGTCCAAATATTTTAATGGTCTTAGCAACAGCCACCGGCAAAGACCACTTCTTCCGTTTCCCCATGTAGCACAAACACAGACTCCTCCAGACTCCGATGGGGCAGCACCTGCCCCTTTGGTCATGCCCCTTCGGACACGCGCCCATGGCCGTGTTCCGCGGAGTAGCAAAATCTTATAGAGGGAGAGGGAGGGACGTCATAAAATGCTCCACCTCCTCCAGCAACCGGCACTCTCGGCATCTCCTGGGCACAGAACAGGCAAGCAGCAAGCAGAAAATAGCAATCCCGATGTCCTCCCGGAGCAGCAAGGTCTTATCGAGGGAGAGGGAGTGACGTCGCAAAAAGCTCCACCTCCCTCCAGCAACCGGCACGCCCGGCGTCTCCTGGGCACAGAACAGGCAAGCAGCAAGCAGAAAATAGCAATCCCGATATCCTCCCGGAGCAGCAAGGTCTTGGAGGGAGTGACGTCACAAAAAGCTCCACCTCCCTCCAGCAACCGGCACTCCTGGCGTCTCCTGGGCGCGGAACAGGCAAGCACAAGCAGTGCGTGTTTTATTGGAGGGGGTCTACTTTGAAGGAGACTGAGTGCAATAACTGTTAGTGTTATATGTCTTGTTATTGTACATGTCTCGTTACTTTTTGATTGCACCTCGTACTTCTCACGATTGTAGCATTTCTTGTCTTGACTTTCTATGGCTAGCGGGTTGTGCCTAAGAGTTTAATAACATCGACGCAGTGCTCCATGATTTTAGATGCTCATATTAATAATACTCATCACACATACACTAGTAGAATGCTATATTTTTGTGCCAGCTCCTGTTTGTTTTAAAATGTGGGTTATCTAGTTGGGAGGGCTGTGAAAAATTGTTACTGTAACACGCTCCTGACTTACTGGTGGGGTGTGAAATCTAATATACATAAATCAAGCTGAATTTCAAATATCAATTCATTATTAGTTCATAGGTTTCAGATTGTGTGTTTTTTTTAAATTCTGGAGACAGAGCTGGCCAAGACAAATTATTCTGACTTGGCCACTCATTATCGACCTAAACCACCACCCATCTCTGTAGGAACAATAAGTAACCAATCTACCTTTTGGGATCCTACAGAGTACTTTATTTAGCTGCATTTTATGACTGGAGAGGCCTGTTGAAAGACAGGCTGTTGGGCTTGATCAACTTTAGTTTTGACCCATTATAGCACATTTTGTTGTTTTGGCATTGTAAAGTTTAAATTGTAGCAAAGCAGCTTATTAGTTCAGTGTAATATTTTTCTTTTCTGAAGGGAGGGGAGTTCTTGCCAATAATTGGAGGATGAGTCTTCAGCTGTCCTGAATGAGCCTTTTCTTGGCTGATTTTTGAAGCTAAGCAGGATCAGGACTGTGATGGAAGACCACCTTGGAATACCAGGGGTTGTAAACTCACTGCGTGGATAAAAGGCCTGGCAATCTACTTCGGTTGCGACTTGCCAAGAAAGCCCGGGGGCTGGGTTGCCAGGAGTCAGCATTGATTTAGTGGCACACATTGCATTGCATTTTGGTAGCAGCAACAACATGCTTTTGGGAGTTGAGATCCCAGTTACCAGTGTGGCGGGGCCTCAGTAGTTCAAAACTTGCATCTTTTTAGATTCTTTGCTAGCTTAGTAAAGATAGTGACACGCTGCTACCACTTATCTCCACAAATTAAACTGTTGCACATGGCTAAAAAGTATGCAATACCCTTTGTGTGGACTTTGGATTTTCAAGATTCAGGATAACTGTACATTTTGTTTTCTACACCTTTTAGGGGTGCACAGGTTTTTCAGGGTTCACTTATGCACATATGGCCACATTTTCAAAAAGTATATCTGTAAATTCAAACTTTCCCCCAACTTTAGGAATATCTTCACTCAAACAAGGCAGTACATGCATAGGTTTACTCTAATCTCAGGAACAAGCAGGAATGTAGTCTTCACATATGTGTGACACCAGTACCGATGGAGCCTGCGTGGGGCTCCCCAGCATCCAATTGGAAAGTCTTAGGGAGCACTCCACTGTGCCTGCACGACTGCCTGCCTGCCTTCCTTCCTTCCCAACTCCCTCTCTATAGTTCTTTTTCCGCGGAGCCAGCAGGAAGCAAATCCTGTCACAGCAGAAAAAAATCTTTTTGTGGATAGCACCTCTGCCTTCCTTTCGACGCTGGCACCATCAAAGACATTGCCAGTCCCCTTATTCTTTTCTTTTTTAAATCTAGGCTTTCCCTTTAAAAAAAAAAAAAAAAAACTCTCGGACATCTCGACACCCTTTTAGGCCTTAAGCCTACCATAGCTTTCTCATCCTTAGAACATTTTTTTTTGAAACTACTAGCTGGTTTCTCCATGCCTTCGAAGTGTGTCAGCACCATCTCAGCAACTGACATCCATGACTGATGCTTAAAATGCCTCAGCCTAGATCATCAGCCAAAAGATTGTCCCCTCTGTCAGAAAATGACACAGAGAGGCCTACAGAACCGGACTTCTAAATTGGGACTTTCTTTGCCTTCATGGAGGGCCTCATCCTCCTCTCATGGATCACAGGTATCCTCAAAGTCCAAGCACAAGTCTGTGTCGAAAGATGGACAAAACCTCCAGGGGTAGATCTCGCTGAAAGCATTGAGATCCCTCAGCCCTTGCATCGGAGGTGGATCAGTTGCCAAACAGCCCTGTTGGGAGTCCCTGCCCTCCAAAGCCTCAGAGGGGCTCCAGGATGCTCCCGAGGCCTCAGCCTTCGGAGAGCTGCTGGTGTCATGCCCTGGGATGGTAGCGCAACTACCTGTGACATATACCCAAGCACTGACAGCACTGACAGCCTTGATAGACCTGCGCATACTAACCATCGAGTGGAGCTTGGCAGCTCTCCTGGCAGCCTTGGTTCCGATAAAGCCCTCTGCTCCAGGTATCGCCCTGTCAATACCAGTACCATTGTCGACACCAGTTGTGGACACGGCATCAGGTCCAATGCAGATGTCATCGATATCCATGCCCTCCCTTGAAACTATCACCGATGTCTGTACCCAATCTAAACAGCTCACAGAGACCGGTACCTCGGAGCATCGGCATAGACACATCTCACTTTGGGTGAACACCATGCCCGTCGATACTTCGAGTTCTCCAACTCAGATTCCAGCGCTTAAGATGCGGAGTCAATCTATTCCTGTGCACCCAGAACCTTCCTTCAGAGCCTTCCCCACCACAGCAGTGACACATTCACCTCCAGAAGATATGTCCTTCCATAAATTTATTTGAGACCTAGCCAACAGTATCTCCATAGCGGTAACATCGGAGAAGGAGCCAAGGGCAGAGGAATTGGAGATCCTCCAATACCCAACAGCACCAAAGAGGCAGCCACTCTGCTGGTGCACCACATCTTTCATGACCTTATGTTCTGTATGTGGGACACTCCTCTCATGGTCTCACTTCATAGTTGACGACCTGATAGCATGTATTGGGTACCAGAGTGTCCTGTCTTCCAAAAGCTGCAGCTCCCCCACCATTCCATGGTGGTTGAATCGGCGATGCGCCAAATCAAAAGTTTGAAGACCCCATTCCTCTCTAACCCAGGTAGAGAATTGAGAACCCGTGATGCCTTTGGACATCGATGCTTCCGGGCATCCATGCTCTCTGCTAGGATTAACTCCTATATCCTCAACATGGGAATGATCCTCAAGGAGGTATCTAGGGATCTCAGCCTTTGCTGCTCTCCTCCCAGATGACAAGAGGGTAGACTCTCACCCTAGTCACGCATAGCCAAAATGTATCAGTTTGTCAATAGGGCCACCTTCGATGCTTTCGAATGCACAAGTAGGGCCTCAGCCATATGCATTGGTGCCCATAGAATTGCATGGCTTCAAGCCTCGGATCTTGAACAATGGGTTCAAGATAAGCTGGGCAACATCCCTTGCACAGGTGAAAACCCCTTTGGCAAAGACTGGCAGGATAAGACCTCTCAGAGTCAGAAAACACTACTGTAAAGAGACTGTCTGTGTCTGTCTAGAATAACAGCTAACCCTGCTAGAAAGAAGGCAGCTGTAAAGAGGTCTTTCTACAATAAGAAGAGATTATACTCTTCTTTTCCTCCTGCTTCTCAGTATCGGGGTCAGGCCCCCCAGAAGAGGAAACGGCCTCCTAAGCAACAAAAGAAGCCACAGGTGGCTAAACCTCAGCCAGCTCCGCAGCCACTGTCTGCGTCCGGTTTTTACTCTTTTCTAGAGAACATTGCCACCCTGCCTCTGGAGGACCCCCACCCCCTCCACATAGGCAGACTGCATCACTATGCCCACAGATGGCACCTCATCACCTCAGAGCAGTAGACACTAACCATAGTCCAGGAGGGGTACAGACTTCATCTGCAAACTCTGCCCCCCTCCACTTTCACAGGGGAATTTCAAACGCAACCTCCACTTACTGCTCTCCTAGAGGAAGAGGTGTGTTCTTGGCCCTTCTATCTCAGGGCGCCATAGAGAATGTTCCAACATCCCAGCAGGAAATGGGTTTCTATTGTCCATACTTCCTCATTCTAAAGATGACCGGAGGATACAGGCCCATTCTTGACCTCAGAAACCTCAACCAACCACTTTCTAGTCCGCGATAGGTTCAAGGTGATCTCTCTCAGGACTCTTCTTTCCTACCTCCAGAGTCAGGACTGGTTCTATTCTCTAGATATAAAAAAAAGCATACACACAAGGACACAGGGAATATCTATGCTTCACCTTTCAGGGAAAACATTATCAATACAGAGTCCTTCCCTTCAGACTCGCCTCTGCCCCAAGAGTCTTCACAAAGTGCATGGTGGTCGTAACTGCATATCTACAGTCTCTGGGGGATATTCGTCTTCCCTTTCTTTGCTTTCCTTACATTGTAACATCATGGCGTTAACAACACTTAGGATTTGTCATTAAACTTCCCAATATCCCAGCTCGCTCCAATTCAAAAGCTCAAGTTCATCTGAGCCCTACTGGACAACCAGGGTGTTTCTGCCTCAGATCCGCTATACCTGTCTAATCAAACTAGCGTCCCAAACGCTCCAGTGGGACCATCTGACCTCTCACAAAATGCTGCAGCTCCTCAGACACATGGCCTCTACAGTACATGTCATTTCATATGTTTGATTACATATGTGCACAGCCCAATGGACTCTTGCCTCCCAATGGTCGCAGGCCTTGGGCCACCTTTCAGGACAGGATCCAGATCACGGTTCCTCTAATCACATTCCTTCAGTGGTGGTGGTCTCCAGTAAATCTGCTTGTAGGGTCACCTTTTCACATGCCTCCACTTCAATGCATCCTGACGATGGATGCCTCCAAACTGGGTTGGGGTGCACACCTCTGCAATCTGTCTACATAGTGGCAGTGGACAACACATAAGTCACACCTCCAAATCAATCTTCTGGAACTTCGTGCTATCCCGAATGCCCTCCAGGTGTTACACCACCTCAGGGCACAACATATCCTAGTCAGGATGGGCATTCAGGTTCCATGTGAACAACAAGGAGGAACAGGCTTATGGCCCCTCTGTGAGGAGACTTTTCAATTGTGGTCCTTTTGCCATTGCTCATCAAATACACTTCCAAGTGGTGTATCTTCCGAGGCAGCTGAATGTCTTGGCAGACAAGCTGAGTCAGATCCTTCTTCCCCACGAATGGTCTCTCCATCCAGACACAATATCCTACATCTTCCAGACCTAGGGAATTCCAGACATAGATCTGTTTTGCTACTCCACAGAATGCCAAGTTTCCTTCCTTCTGCACAAGGACTCCGACATCCAGCAACCAACATGTGGATGCCTTCCATCTACACTGGGGTCAGGATCTGCTTTATGCTTTCCCTCCCATATTCCTCATTCCCAAGACACTTCTCAAGCTTCACTCAGACAAGGGCTCTGTGATTCTCATAACCCCTCACTGGCCGTGGCAACTGTGGTTTCCACTGCTACTACATCTGACTCTGACTCAGCCTCAGCCTCTGCGATTGGGATCTGTGCCCGATCTCCTCTCCCAGGACAACAGCTCACTACTCCATCCCAATCCACAGTCTCTCCACCTCACAGCTTGGCTGCTGAGAGCATAGCATTACAGGGCATTTATCTTCCACAAGCGGTTAAGAAGATCCTCTCGGCTTCTAGAAAGCCCTCCACCAGATATTCATATGCTTTTAAGTGGTGTAGATACTGTCTGGTGTTCCCAGAAAGATCTCAGTCTCTCTTCTGCTCCAGTGGAGTCGCTCTTCCAGTATCTCCTCCACCTGTCTTTGGTATGTCTAAAGACCAACTCTGTGAGTCCACTTCAGTGCCATTGTGGCCTCTCAGCACTCACTGGATGGAGAACCCATCTCACATCCGCTAGTAGTGTATTTCATGAGGTCTCCTACTGTCCAAACCGCCCATCAAGCCACTTCTGGTGACTTCGGACCTCGGCGTCGTTCTAGCGCATCTTCTCAAGCCACCCTTTGAACCATTGGCCACGACCTTCCTAAAGCTTCCTGTCTTGGAAGGTAATCCTTCTTAATTATCCTCATTTCAGCTAGACTCATTAATGAGCTTCAGGCTCTCGTGGCGGATCCCCCCTCCCCCTATACCCAGTTCCACCATGACGGTCGTCCTTCGGACTCGCCCACACTTTATGCCAAAGGTGGTGTCTCCTTTTCATTTAAACCTGTCGATCAACCTTCCAGTCGTCTTTTCTAAATCGCATATGTCTCGGGTGGAAGGAACTTTGCACACTCTTGACTGCAAGCATGCGTTGGTTTTTTAATCTCCAAAGGACTCAAGGTCATTGTAAAGCCTCGCAGTTGTTCATCTCATTTGACCCAATCACCTGGGTCTATCTTTATCTAAGTGTATGCTCTCCAGATGGATAGCAGACTGCATTTCATTTGCCTATGACAAAGCGGGACTCTCCCTGGAAGGGCATGTCGCAGCTCACACCATTGCGCCATTGCAAATCTACACTCAGTAGCCATTGACACAATTTGCAAGGCGGCAACTTGATCTTCCATCCATACCTTCGCTGCACATTATTGTATGTACAAGGACTCCCGTCGGGATGCCATCTTTGGTCAAGTTGTACTCCAGCATCTCTTTCAGACTTAGATGCAATTCCTACCCTC
This sequence comes from Ichthyophis bannanicus, assembly GCA_033557465.1. Taxonomy (NCBI): domain Eukaryota; kingdom Metazoa; phylum Chordata; class Amphibia; order Gymnophiona; family Ichthyophiidae; genus Ichthyophis; species Ichthyophis bannanicus. The sequence continues at coordinate 4,460,416 of JAWIIG010000034.1, forward strand.
CGTCCCAGACTGACGATACCAGAAATCCATGTAGGATCCATCACCTCAAAAGTCTACTCCGAGGCGAACCTTCACTGGTTCTGAGGTCACTTCATCTGGGAGCTAGGGAGTCCCATATGTGAAGACTACATTCCTGCTTGTTCCTGGATATAGCATAGTTACTCACCTGTAACAGGTTATCTCTGGAAACAGCAGGAATGTATTCTTCAGAACCCACCCTCCTCCCCTAGGAGTTGTAGAGTTTCATTTACTCTCCTTTCTCAGCTACAAACCCAACTGAAGGAGAGGGAGTTGGGAAGGCAGTCACACAGGCGCAGTGGGGTGCTCCCAAAGTTTTTCCAGTTGGTCGCTGGGGAGTATTCCTACATGAGCTCCGTCGGTACCGACATCACCCATATGTGAAGACTAAATGCCTGCTGTTCCTGGAGATCACCTGTTACAGGTGAATAACTACGCTTTATTGAACAGGTAACTTTTTTTATAAAAGTTTCTTTTCTGCAGCTGAAGCACTTTTGTGTTTGGTGTGTTTTTCTTTTTTTTTTACCTGCAGAAATGCATTTGAAACATACCCCCTGTGCGTGTGTGTGTGCGTGTGTATAATAATAGCTGAAAGGGCCTCTTAATTCTGTTCCTCTTTTCCAGATAATATTCCCGAAGACCTGAAGGATCCATTTTATACTGACCAGTACGAGCAGGAACATATTAAACCACCTGTCATTAAGTTGCTGCTGTCCAGTGAATTGTATTGTCGTGTTTGCAGCCTCATTCTGAAAGGAGACCAGGTGGCTGCACTTCAGGGACATCAGCCAGTCATCCAGGCTCTCTCTCAAAAAGGGATTTATGTTATGGAGAGCAATGATACACCTGTGTCTGAATCTGACCTTGCCTCTGCTCCAATCAAAATGGTTAGCTGAATTTCAGAGATACTATAATATGAATACATATTTTTGATGATTTTGAGCTCCTTTAAAGGAGAGATGTTTTGTTTTGTGGCTATTTTGTTAATGAGTGTACCTGTTTTCTGAGTGTTTCCCTTAAATATGTTTCCAATCAAATTTCTGGTTTCTCTAAGTGGCATTACACCATTTTATTCGGGGGGAGGGGGGGGGAGAGAGGAGAGTTAGATTGCAGAGCTTAAATGAAAACCATTGCTTATCCTACTAGACCAGTCCAGATGAATGGGTTATGTTCCCCAGCCAGCAAGTAGAGGCAGAGCAGAGCAACGTTTACTTGTACATATGCTGATGCAGTACTGAGAGAAGACATTGCTTTCTAGCAGATGGCAAAGTGTGTGTGGATTAGTGCAGCAATGCAGATAGGCCTTTCTCCCCAGCCCAAATCATGGTCTTGTGGCCTGAATGAGACCTGTAGGCTTAACATTTTGCTCAGAGCTTGGGTATGCCCTTGTCTCCTCGAGCTGACAGTTCTGTGTCCAGTGCCATTACCCACAGGTTTCAGTGCTGATGGGCTGGAGAGCGGACAGGATGACGCCACAGGGCCCCCAAAGTCTGGTAAGTCTGAGCCCCAGACACTGTAGGAGTATCAGACAAATAAGATATGCTCAGTATTATGCCTAGGGAATATCTGCTGTTTTTTCCTGCTGGTTCGGTGAGACTTTCTGGCAGTGAACCACAAGAGAAACAAGTCCTGTGTGATTATATATCAGATTTATTATGGGTACAAAAATAGAAAATCATAAGGCCAGCACTATGGAGTGAGGTAATCAGGTTTATAGTTTATTAAAATTTGATATACTACTATTCAAAATTTATTAAAGCGGTTTACATTAAAAAAAAATAGAAAGGAACTCCATTAAAATCGGGTTGTTTGGGAGATGGCAACATCAGATAGACAGATGAGAATTGGGAGAGGGGAGGAGGAGGCAGACCAAGTTAATAACTGAAAGTAGTGCAGAGGGAGATCAAATATCTTTATAGAGCAGATGAGGTCTGAGAGCAGCTTTACAGTTTTGATAAGATAGTTTCCACTTAGAACCATTTAGCACCTTCTTGGTATGGGGTGGGAGGAGCGGAAATGAAGAAATAAATACAAAGAGAGAGCCAGATCCTCCCAGCTCATTTTGGGTGGTCAGTGCCAAGCTAAAGGAGCTCTGGTTCTACTATCTCCCTGGACTGCTGAGGTGTGCTCCCATATGCCTATTTGGAAGTATCTTTAGCAGTTTCTCCGCATCTGCATTCTGGGCTGCTGTTTTCCAGTTTCATGTCTTACTTGTTGCCTTGCTAACACCTTATCAGATTCTTTTGAGAGCCAAGGCCAGCCCAAAGTTTTCTGCCACCCTAGGCAAACCCTCTGTGCTGCCCCTCTGCCTGAGGATTGTGCTGCCACCTGGCCCACCATGTCCCCCACCCTGCTGCATCAGGCCTTAAAGTAACCATGCTGGCACGCTCACAGCCTGCTGCTTCCGTCCCTATCTACAACTTCCTGTTGAAGGGGACATGAGTGGCAGGCCGTGAGCGTGCCAGCACAGACACCTTAAGGCCCAATGCAACAGAGGGATCGCCATGCTGCACTCCCAACCCCAGGCAAGAAGATGGATGCCGGGGAGAGGGCAGGAAAACATGGTGGGCCAGCAGCCACCCGAATCCTTGTCGTAAAACTCACTGTGGCACCAAACTGCTGCTTCACTGGGAGGGCCTGCCAGCCAGGGCCTGCTGCCCTAGGCGACCACGTAGTTCACCTAGTGGTCAGCTGCACAGATTTAATGTGTACGTTGATTCAATCACTTTCCTTTTACGATTATATAGTTGTGATTCTTTGTTGTGACCAGCAGCATCTAGCATTTATTTGAAGGAATTTACATCTACCTTATTTTAATTCATGTCTCTCGGGAGCCCAAGAGGCAGAGATCTTATGCGTACGCAGGTCCAATTTATGTCCTCCTCTGACAGCCATTGAACATGGTATGATTTATTTATTTATTTATTTAACATCTTTTATATACCGCGCTATTTGTTTTCAGTGTGGTTTACAAGTAACAGATCTGCACAATCAGAAAACACTGGTGTGCTTACATTATAACAGGAAACTTAAACTTGGAACAGAGGGTAATAAAACTATAACTATGTACACACAGTGAAACTATGTACAAAAAGCAGTGTAAGAACTGAGCTATGTATAAACATATTGGGTTCTTTAGTATTCACAGGCAGACTATGGTCCGAATAAGGTAGGACATAAGAGAACTTGAGGCAGAAATTACTTGTGAGGGAATTGGGGAGAAGAGTGAGAGTTTGTCGGTTTAGGAGGGCTGATGATCAGATGAGGATTGGATGCTTGTGCAAAATGGATCAGGAAGATGTGGTGCTTGATTGCCTTGCGAAATTGAGAGAGGTCTTTAATCGCTCTTATTTCAGGTGTGAGGTCATTCCAGCATTTAGGTGCATAGAAGGCGAAGGTCCTTTTCTTGGTTGATTGGGTACATTTGATGGACTCCTTGGGGATAATCAGGGTGTTGTCAGTTGTTGTCCTTCTCTCTCTGTTTTTTGGGGTGAGGGAGATGATATCGTTAAGAGATGTGGGGGCAAGGTTGTTGATGATCTTGAAAGTGATGATGAGGATTTTATAGGTTATCCTGCAATGAATTGGTAGCCAGTGTAGTTCCATGAGGGTCGGGGTGATATGGTCTGATCTTGATAGACCACAAAGCACCCTAGCAGCCGCGTTCATCGCCAGTTGTAGAGGATTAATGGTGTGCCAGCTACATAATGATGCCCTGTTCCCTTTCTTTCACGTTTGTTTCGTCACATTTATGTTGCCATTCAATAAGTTTTTTGATTTTAATCTTTATTTTTATTATAGAGAGTTCCCATCTCTCTTTGGGCTTCCTATTGATTAGTGGTAGTTATACACCGTTTCAAGAGAAGGGGGTATCACAGCGATCGGGAATCAGTAATGGCACACAAAGGCTGACACAAAGTTTATATGTATAAGTTCTTTCAACACTATTCTTGCTTATCGTCAGTTATGCTTACATTCACGATAGTGTTTTAACCATGAGGATTTCAATAAATTTATTTTTATAAGAAATGCTGACTTTTTTGAATGCTGAACTTTTAACACAATTCTCTTTAAAGCCTCAGACGTCATCTTTCCACTCTCTGCCAAATTGGCATTTGAAGGCAAGCATGTCTCCTTGAAGCACAAGGCAAGCCTTGTTCTTTAGGGTTTGTTCCTTATCATCCCTTCAGTCTAGTCCCGCACCTCTGAGTAGTGAACCTCTTCCAGCAGCTTGGAGACTGAGCTTGCCATCTTTTTGATAAATTCCCCGGCTCGTAAGAGACCATAAAGGTGAATCAAAATGCAAAACTTGTGCATCAACACATACTTTTTTGTCGGAATAACCAAGCAAAAGGGAGCAGGGATTGTACCCACCCCTCGCCGTGGTCGGTCCTTTTTAATAATTTTAAATGCTCAAAAACTTATCTCATTCTCTTTACTCAGCCAGCTTGGAATTCAAAGACACAACATGCCACGTTTCAGGCCATCCACATCAACCGTGGCCCTGCATCAGGTGAAGTATATGGAATCCCAGAAAGTCAGCTTTTGAGAAATGTCCAACGGTCAAACTCTTTTATCGGAAACGGCGTGTGACGTCACCATAAACACGGAAGGAAAGCTGCCAATAAGCCCCCTACACGTCACAAACCTGAGAAAAAAGAGCATTTAAAGGAAGAAAGGGAAAACCCACTGCAGGGGAGCCCCAATGTAAAATGATGACACAGGAAGTAGAATAAAATCACAATATGGTATGCCACTCCACAGAGGCATTTAATCCATGTGGGGAGACCGTATCCAATTGGAATATCCAACGTTGTTCTGTACGCTGTAGTCTTCCGATTCTATCACCTCCCCGAGGATCAATAGGAATGTGGTCCAGTACTCTCCAGTGTAGCTGACTAAAAAGATGATTTTCTTGAAGGCAGTGAGGCACAATAGGCGCTGAAACCGTTTTTGATCGCAACCGGGAAGCATGCTCCCCAAGACGGATCTTAACTGGACGAGTAGTCCGGCCTATGTAACAAAGTCCACATGGGCAGACGATCAGATAGACCACATAGGATGAAGTACAGGTAGTGTGCCACCGAGCCTTATATGTGGTGGAAGTGGATATATTCTGCCACGTTGGTCCACTAATTGCCATAGCACAGAAATCACATGAACCACATGGGTAATGTCCAGGGTTAAGATGAAAAACAGGGGGGCGATCCGAAGGCCAAGAAGACTTAACAATCCTATCCCTGAGATTCGGTGCCCTTGAAAAGGCCACCCGTAAATGCTTGCCAGAGAAAAAGGGATGAACCGATAACACCGGCCAATACCGGCGTAAGAGTGTAATGACTTTCGGAACTCCCATAAGGTACGGAAAAATACCGGTAAAAACCTCTTCCCCCAGATTGTCAGGTGGAGCACGGGGAAGAAACAACCAATCTCGATGCAAATACCTGGCCCGCTTATAAGCTTTTCTTATTAGGGAGAGAGGATACCCCCGAGTTAACAAACGGGACTTCAGGTCATCAGCATGTTTATGAAAATCTTCCAGAGATGAACAATTTCTACGAAGCCGCAAAAATTGGCCGAATGGGAGGCCCCTCTTTAAAGGTAAGGGATGAAAACTGGAAAACTTTAACAAGGTGTTCCGTTGGACCGGCTTACGAAACAGCGTAGTTGTAATCCCCTCTGGCGTCAAAAAAACTGTGAGGTCCAAAAACTGAATAGCATGCCGATCATATGTGGCAGTAAACTGTATATTCGAAGAGAACCCATTCAGAGATCCTAAAAAAGCCTCCAATTCCAACTGAGAACCGGACCACAGAAAGAAAATGTCGTCCAAAAAGCGACGCCAAAACAGAACATGATGAAACAGAGGAGAAGGATAAATGTATTGCCTCTCAAACTCCGCCATGTAAATGGTCGCTATCGAGGGGGCCACCGTGGCCCCCATTGCAATCCCAAACGTTTGTCGATAGAAAACTCCATCATGTAAAAAATAATTCTCATTCAAAACCAGATCCAGCATAGCCAACAGGAAGGACCTGGGTATCCTCGCCGGGAGATCTAGCGGATAGTCAGCTAAACAACGTAGCACAGCTTGTTGGTCAATGTTCGTGTATAATGCTTGTACATCTAATGACACTAAATACGTGTATGTCAAATAATCCGTGCAAGATGATAATTGCGTAAGGAAATCCCCGGTGTCCCGTAAATAGGAGGGGACTTTTGATGCCACTGGTTGTAAAAACACGTCGCAAAACTTAGAAAGAGGCTCCAGTAGAGAGTCACGGCAGGAAACTATAGGTCTCCCCGGGGGGCTATGAACATTCTTATGGATCTTGGGGACCAAATAGAACACCGGGATCTTAGGGCTTGAGTTCACCAAAAACTTACATTCACGCCCAGTTATCCATCCTTTCAAACGAGCCTCCAGCATCAAAGATGTAATTTGCTGCAATAAATCTGTAGTTGTATCCCGCACCAAAAGCTGATAATGTATACGGTTCTGAAGATGTTTCTGAATCTCACAATGATATTGATCGGGCGACATCACCACAATTCCACCTCCTTTATCCGCACGACGGATGACCAGATCAGAATTCGCAAGATCCTGCATCGCTTGAAATTGCTCATGAGAAAGATTCGAATGGAGGACCGGCATAGAAGTCTCCAATTCTTGTAGGTCCCGAAGGACCAACTCCTGAAATGTAGAAATGACAGGATCTGCCACCCCAGGGGGGAGCCAACGTGACGGGCCAGAGATAACTGACTGATCCCCACCTACTGAACCTTGCTGAGAAAAATGCAGTGAAACCCGTAATTTACGGAAAAAACGAAATAGAGCCACCCGTACCCCAAATCTATCATACCGAGAGGTCGGGACAAATGACAGGCCCATTTCAAGTAGCTGTAACTGAGAAGGGGTGAGAGATCTACCAGAAAGATTAAATACTACTGATTCCGAGTCCGGGATCGGGTCTCGGGACCTTCCCAAAAATCCGGTTGGGCTTGATACTGACGTCTAGATCGACGACCCCGGCGAGAGGGAACCTCCTCCATAGATGCCGGGCGAGACTGGCGGCCTCCGCGTCTAGATTCCGACCCATCGGAATCCGTAGAATCCTCTGAACTAACCGCAAAAGAGACCTGTTTGACAGGAGCAACATATTGACCAGTTGGGGTCATCCATTTATACACACTATGATTATCATAGTCAGATTGATCCCGGTGAAATTTCCTTATTTTTAAACCACGTACCACGAATGAGAATTATTTTTTACATGATGGAGTTTTCTATCGACAAACGTTTGGGATTGCAATGGGGGCCACGGTGGCCCCCTCGATAGCGACCATTTACATGGCGGAGTTTGAGAGGCAATACATTTATCCTTCTCCTCTGTTTCATCATGTTCTGTTTTGGCGTCGCTTTTTGGACGACATTTTCTTTCTGTGGTCCGGTTCTCAGTTGGAATTGGAGGCTTTTTTAGGATCTCTGAATGGGTTCTCTTCGAATATACAGTTTACTGCCACATATGATCGGCATGCTATTCAGTTTTTGGACCTCACAGTTTTTTTGACGCCAGAGGGGATTACAACTACGCTGTTTCGTAAGCCGGTCCAACGGAACACCTTGTTAAAGTTTTCCAGTTTTCATCCCTTACCTTTAAAGAGGGGCCTCCCATTCGGCCAATTTTTGCGGCTTCGTAGAAATTGTTCATCTCTGGAAGATTTTCATAAACATGCTGATGACCTGAAGTCCCGTTTGTTAACTCGGGGGTATCCTCTCTCCCTAATAAGAAAAGCTTATAAGCGGGCCAGGTATTTGCATCGAGATTGGTTGTTTCTTCCCCGTGCTCCACCTGACAATCTGGGGGAAGAGGTTTTTACCGGTATTTTTCCGTACCTTATGGGAGTTCCGAAAGTCATTACACTCTTACGCCGGTATTGGCCGGTGTTATCGGTTCATCCCTTTTTCTCTGGCAAGCATTTACGGGTGGCCTTTTCAAGGGCACCGAATCTCAGGGATAGGATTGTTAAGTCTTCTTGGCCTTCGGATCGCCCCCCTGTTTTTCATCTTAACCCTGGACATTACCCATGTGGTTCATGTGATTTCTGTGCTATGGCAATTAGTGGACCAACGTGGCAGAATATATCCACTTCCACCACATATAAGGCTCGGTGGCACACTACCTGTACTTCATCCTATGTGGTCTATCTGATCGTCTGCCCATGTGGACTTTGTTACATAGGCCGGACTACTCGTCCAGTTAAGATCCGTCTTGGGGAGCATGCTTCCCGGTTGCGATCAAAAACGGTTTCAGCGCCTATTGTGCCTCACTGCCTTCAAGAAAATCATCTTTTTAGTCAGCTACGCTGGAGAGTACTGGACCACATTCCTATTGATCCTCGGGGAGGTGATAGAATCGGAAGACTACAGCGTACAGAACAACGTTGGATATTCCAATTGGATACGGTCTCCCCACATGGATTAAATGCCTCTGTGGAGTGGCATACCATATTGTGATTTTATTCTACTTCCTGTGTCATCATTTTACATTGGGGCTCCCCTGCAGTGGGTTTTCCCTTTCTTCCTTTAAATGCTCTTTTTTCTCAGGTTTGTGACGTGTAGGGGGCTTATTGGCAGCTTTCCTTCCGTGTTTATGGTGACGTCACACGCCGTTTCCGATAAAAGAGTTTGACCGTTGGACATTTCTCAAAAGCTGACTTTCTGGGATTCCATATACTTCACCTGATGCAGGGCCACGGTTGATGTGGATGGCCTGAAACGTGGCATGTTGTGTCTTTGAATTCCAATCTGGCTGAGTAAAGAGAATGAGATAAGTTTTTGAGCATTTAAAATTATTAAAAAGGACCGACCACGGCGAGGGGTGGGTACAATCCCTGCTCCCTTTTGCTTGGTTATTCCGACAAAAAAGTATGTGTTGATGCACAAGTTTTGCATTTTGATTCACCTTTATGGTCTCTTACGAGCCGGGGAATTTTCATTTTGGTCTTATATTTTGCCCTAGGCTAAGGGGTTTTTTTCTTGGACTGATCTTTTTGATAAAACCTATGTGTTTATGTAGCTGGCACCGCCTACCAGCCCAGTATGCTCTGTCTCCAAGCAGCTAGAGGAGGTAGTGAGCCAAGGTACTGGACTCCCTGAGGGACAACTAAGGAGGATAGGTTTTTGGTTTCTTTATTTTCTTCCTGTGTTAGCAGGGTTCCTTTATTTTTATTTTTTTAAGGCAGGAAAAAAAAAAACGACAAGAGAAGAGTTCACAGCAGGCAAAAGGAGGGGATTCCCTTCTCTCCCGGGTGTTCGGGGAAGGCTGGTGGGGGACCTCATCCTTTCCAGGACAGCGGGCAGCTCCTGAACCCGTCATTGGGTGAGGAGCCTTCACATGCACAGCAGCGCTCAGGCAGGCAGTTTCCCAGACAGCCCCTCGGTGCCAAAGCCGGAGTAGAGCGGCTGAACGCGAGGGGGAGCAGTCGCCCTGGGTGCAGAGGTAAAAACAGGGCAGTTGGTGCATGAGGGCATTTGTCTTCATATTTGTTTGGGAGCCAGGCAGCAGGGCTGCATTGGGAATTGTACCGGAGGCTGGCCTTTTTAGAGAGCAGCCTAGGACCAAGTGGCTGGAGGCGGCAGTGGCGCAGGAAACGGAGGCGCTTCTCCTTTTTCCTCTTGGCTGAGGCCCAGCAAATTTGTCAAGTTTTCAGCAGAGTTTTCCTTCCTCCTGGGCTTGCAGGAAGGGGGAAACAAAGGACAGTGGCCTGCACTTTCCTTTCCCATGTGATGAAGAATTGGGACAAGGGGCCCTGCTTTCCTTTTTTTTTAAACTTTTATTTTCATTTTGCAACAAACAAAAGAAACAACACACCAAAGGAGACAAAACAAGTATACAATAAGGAAAAGTAAACCCAATTACCCCCCACCCCGATGCTTCTTCTCTACCCGATTAGATCAGCATGTGGGCACTTCCAATTAACAGTGATTATACATCAAACGATCAAAAGAGCATCTACGATACAGCATGATCATGGGACAGAGATATATACAAAGTTAGACAGTCAGATGAGAGCATTTAGCAAAATGTACATAGTCATTGAGCATCTTCCATTGAGACCAATAAAAAGGAGTCTGAACAGGGGAAGCGAACAGACGAGGTATTTGTACATATTTACTGTAAAGACAGGCATGATTCCACCATTCATTGGGGCTCAGCTGGGAGCTAAATTTCCGGTATTACTTAATTAGGGAAATAGCAATGCCAAGCATAAAGTTCGAAAGGAGATAAGCCATTTTTGGGAGAGAGGGGATCCCCGCAACTGGGCGAAGTCCCACTATCCTCCAAGAAAGGGGCTCCTGAGAGTGCGAGATAGACTAAATACGACCCCAGACCCGACGCCAGTAATACTGTAGTACGGGATATTCATGCATAACATGAGGCAATGAACCAATGGCCGCAGGACATGTCCAGCAACCATTGCCCTGAGTAGTGTTCCATTTGTCTAATCTGTGAGGAGTGTAAAAACACCGGTGGGCTAGAAAGAAGAGGGTCTGAGTGAGTGAGGCGGATCGGGAACCCGTGTCCCTCTACTCCAGATAAGGCTCCATTGCTCCGAGGTCAAAGTCACATGCAATTCTCTCTCCCATACTTTCTGCGCTATAGGGGTATCTCTAGTTATAGCATTACATAAGGTTTAGTAAAAAATTGGATGTTACACCCGGTGAACTACCGATAGATCGGAAAGTCTCCAATCAACCTCATGTAGAGAATGCCGATGGCGGGAGTACCCTAGTACTCCGAGGGCGATGCTGAAGTTGCACTGACCAGAGTCGGGAGTCTAAAAGATTGCATAAGAGTATTAAAGGCACCTAAAGTGTCTAAAAGCATTGGTGGATAGTGGGAGTCTGATGGGAGAGTCATACCAGGGAGAAAAGTAAGAGGAATCGGTTTGCAAAGGCCCGCTTCTATATCTAGCCACACAGGTCTACTCGGTACTGGATCTTCCAGCCAACGAGCGCCTTATTTGAGAAGAAAAGATTGAGGGAACACTGGAGTAAAATCGCCACCAAGTATTAATGGAGCATTGGCAGAGGCCTATGCCGACTGCGCAATACTTGCATAGTAAGCAGGGTTGTCCACATTCGGGGCATAATGCAAATACACGTGAATTCACTATCTCCAACCTCAAGGTGTACACGGGCCCATCTACCCTCTTTGTCAACGCTAATATCAAGTACAGTAGCGTGCAAAGACTTCTTAACCAGTATGGCTACCCCGTACCATTTGGAAACGGTGGGAGAATAGGCAGCTACCATGTAAAGCTTAGCAGTGAGTTTCAGTGTTTCAACAAAGTTTAAATGCGTTTCCTGAGGAAACACTAAATCAACATGCTCATGGCTAAGATAGCTAAGGATTTTCTTTCCTTTGAGTGGACCATTAATGCCTTTTACGGTGATTGATAAGATTTTACATAAGGCCATTCAGAAAAGTTAAAATTCTGAGCATTATAGCACACATAATTTCACTATATCCCTCAAACTGACTGTATCTGGCTGTACACATGACATAAGAAAAATAAGCTAATATAATACAATGAAGCGCCCCACATTAACAAAGAAAACCGCAGTAAGGTAGAGGAGAAGCAAAACCCCAAAATTACTGGCGACCATGTGTCTGCGGGGAGAAACCCCAGAGAAGGCCGAAATTGAAAAAACACATAACCTGTAGGACTGTGCGTGCTCCGAATCCGACCGAGGCACACATCATGAAGGGTTAGGAGACCAAAAAACAAAAGTCATATAGAGAAAGAAAGAAAGTCCAGGCAATCTCTGTGCTTGGCTATGACCGCCGCATCGGGCCCTTCAAAATGGCGGACAGAGCCGACAGATAAGAGTCCAAGATTTGGGATTAGCGCATCTGCTCTGCTTCTTTGGAGTCTAAAAATGTTGATAGTAGATCAGGATCTTCGAACGTTCTGGTTTGGTTGTGGAGAGTCACTCGAAGCTTCGCTGGATACAACAGGCCAAAGCGAGCCTGTAGCTGTTGAAGTCGAGGGCGAAGAGCAAGGAGTTTCTTCCGACGGTCAACGGTAGGCTTTGCCAAATCAGGAAAGAAGGAGACTTTACGACCTTCAAATTCCAAATGATGATTCGCTCGGGCAGCATTTAAAATTTGTTCCACTTGTTGATATCGTAGCAAGCTAAAGATAATAGGCCGGGGGGTCGTGCGGTTGGGCGCCATGTGGGCAGGAACACGATGTGCTCGATCGATTTCCAGTTCTCTATGAAAAGTGATCTTCAGCAAGGAGGGAAGAGTTTTGAGCAAGAATTCTCTTATATCTCCTGCTTCCACCCCCTCCGGCATTCCGAGGAGCCTCACATTGTTGCGACGGGCTCGATTATTGCTATCTTCTAACTCCTTTTGAAGATTCTGTATCTGGCGCTCAGCCTTGTCCAGTTTGCCCAAGCGCACCGCGTGCGAGTCGAGGACCCCCGCCATGTTGTCCTGCCGTAATGAAAGACTTTCAAGTCGGTCCTGGAGCACTCCAAAGTCTTCTCGCATGGCTCGAAGCGCTTCTCCATTGGACTGCACCAATTCCTTCACACCGCGTATTTCCTCCAAAATCTCCAGGTGCATTTCGGGGTTTTCACGAAATGGAACCATCTTCTGTGGGGAGGACACCTCTGTTTTGGAGCGTTTTCCGTGAGAAGAAGAAGGAGACCCGAAGTCCAAGCGCGCTGGTTTATGGGCCGCCATCCCCCCCCGAGGTACCCCGGTCAGCTCGGAGCAAAATAGTAAGTTTGTATAGGTATTAAGTCAGGATTCTAAGTAGGCCTCTCGGGAGCTTCAACGCAAAGCGTCCTACCCGCTGGACATCAGGCTCCGCCCCCCGGGGCCCTGCTTTCCTTTTCATTTAATTTAATTGCACTTTCATTTAGTTCAGTTCAGTTTGGCCAAATTGGAATCAGGGGCGGCCTGTCTAGCAGACACCCGCTACGATCTCATTAGAGGATTCTCGAAAAGCATGGCATCATTGGCGGCTCGCTGCTACCTGTGGCTGATGAACTGGGTGGTAGACAGTTCCTCCAAATCCCACCTTAGCAAGCTCCCATTTTTAAAGGTAAACTTCTATTTGGGGAGGATCTGGATAAGCTGGTCAAGGACTTGGAGTCCAAGGGTGGCTGTCTGCCTGAGAATAAGCAGAAGCAAAGCCGCTTCCACCGTCATCGAGAGGACTGCTGAGAGACTTCAAGTGTTTTCGTACATCCCGTTTTGTTCCTTACCAGAGAGGCAGAATTCCCTTCAGGGGGCAGGGGTTTCGAAGTTTCCGAAGTGCGGGCAGGGTCTTTGGTGCCACCTCTTCTTCAGGACCCAAGAAATCCCAACGAAGCGAGGGGGGGGGGGGAGGAGGGCCCAGGCGAGATTGCAATTCATGAGAGGCCGGTATGGGATTTCTACCCTGCCTGTTTGTTTTGTTTTATTTTTATTTATTTATATATATATCCCGCTTTTCACTGGGTCAAAGCGGTTTAACAACAAAGGGGGGGGGGGACAGTAGTCAATTCTTAGGGTGTAGGGGCTGTCACCGGGGAGGCCAACATTAATGATCTGAACAGACAGTAAGGACTTAGACAATGGGCATAAGGTCTCTTAGTAGGTAGACCTGTGGGTATGTTAGAAGGTCTGGAGGGGTAGTCAGTGATGGATGTTTGTTTCTGGTCCGAGATATTCCTGGAACAGGATGGTTTTTAGTTGGTTCCTGAATGTTGAAGGATCTCCGTTGTTTCTGATTTGACTTGGTAGGGAGTTCCAGAGGGATGGTACGTATAGTTTGAAGGCTCTGTTGCAGGTCCGTTGATTGTATTTAGATCATTCGTGGGGGATGGTGAGGGTGTTGCTGGTGGTTTGTCTGGTTGTTCTGTTGTGGGTGGGTTGTGGCAGAATGCGGAGCTTGGAAGTCTGCGTTTGATAGAGGGCTTTGTGGATAAGTAGGGCAGATTTGTATTTGATTCTTGCTTCGAAAGGGAGTATGTGCAGTTCTCTCAGGACTGGGGTGATGTGATCTTGTTTTTTTTCTTTCTGGATAATTCTTGCTGTCGTATTTAAGGCAGTTTTTTAGTGGGTTGGTGTGGGTGGCGGGTAGTCCGTGATAGATTATATTGCAGTAGTCCAGGATAGGGAGCGTCAGCTTGCATGACTGTCCTGAAGTCCTGTGGATCAATGAGAGGCCTGAGGCGTTTTACTGTTTTTGCCTTGTGGAATATTATTCCGGTAGTCTTTTTGATTTGTTGCTTGAGTGTGAGCGCTTGGTCTATGATGATTTCCAAGTATTTTATGTGTGGTTGAATTTGTATTTGTGTGGTTCCTAAGTTGATGTGTGGTGGTGGTGTGAAGTTTGGGTCCTTGGTTACTATGAGGGCTTCTGTTTTGTTTTTTTTTATGTTGATGGATAGGTGGTTCTTTTGTAGCCAGCTGGAGACTTCTGTGAAGCAGTCTGGTAGGTGATTGTTTGTTGGATTGGTGGTTGTGATCGGTCCATAGAGCATTATGTCGTCTGCGTAGATGTGGTAGTTGATGTTATGTGCACGTATGATTGAGCAGAGTGGTTGCAGGTAGATGTTGAAGAGCATGGTAGATAATGTGGATCCTTGGGGTACTCCTTGGTGGTGTTGAAAGGGGGGAGGAGGTTGCTATGCTTGTGCGGATCAGTTGTTGTCTATTGGTCAGGTAGGAGTGGAACCGTTGAAGTACTACGTTTTTGATGCCAATTTCTTGGAGTCTGTGTAGGAGGATGTTGTGGGAGATGGTGTCAAAGGCTGCGGATATGTCCAGGAAGAGCATAGCATATGCTTGGTCTGTGTGCCCTTGATGAGGGTGTTCATTAGTGATGTCATGAGGGTCTCGACTCTGTGGAATGGACGGAAACCATGTTGTTGCGGGTCCAGTATGATGTTATCTAGGTGGTCTTGAAGTTGTTGAACTATTTTCTCAATGTTTTTGGCGGTGAATGGAAGACTTGCTATAGGCCCGAAGGAGGTGGGGTCAAGGGGGTCCAAGTTGTGTGTTTTTTTAGAGTTGGGCTGATGATGGAGGTTTTGAGGATGTCTGGCATGTATCCTTGCCTGAGGGATTCATTAACAATGTGGGTTAGGGATGTGCTTATGTCCTCTTTGGATTTCTTTATCCATTCTGCAGGGCAGGGATCTAGTGGAGAGGTGGTAGTGTTTAGGCAGGAGATGGATTCTATTTTTTCTTTGGTTACTGTTTCGAATGTGCTCCAGTCTGTGTCTATGGTAGTAGGGTGGGTTGTTGTCTCTGCATTTAGTTGTGGGTTGTGTGGTTTTGAAGCTGTTTGTAGTGGTGTGCTAGTAGTTCTGGTGGGATGTTCGGTAGCTGTTTGGAGTGGTTGGGTGCTTTTTTTAGCTTCTTGACAATCTTGAAGAGCTCACGTGGTTTGTTTATTGAGGTGTTTATGATCTTCGAGTGGTTGGTCCTTTTTGCTTTATTGGTTTCTGTGTGGTAAGCATCTAGTTCACTCATGTATTTTGCTTTATCATCCAGTGCACAGGGACCAATACGGATCCCAGATCACTTCAGACCGGTGGGTCTTGGAGGTCATCCGGGAGGGCTATGCCCTTGAGTGGCCACGTCCAGTAGGCCACTCTTCTTTGTTCAGCCTTCCTGCAAGGTGTGAGGCAAAGCAGCGGTATAAAGGATATCTTGACAAGACTATTGCAACTAAGGGCCGTAGTGCTGGTGCACAGGGACCAATATGGGTGCGGTCGGTACACCACTTATTTTGTGGTGCCCAAAAAGGAAAGTTCCTTTTGACAGTTTCTCGATCTCAAGGGCGTGAACAGTTGTCTGCGGGTACCACATTTTCACATGGAAACCTTGTGGTCCATCATAATAGCAGTAAGAAGCGGGGAGTTCTTGACAACTCTCGACCTCATGGAAACACATCTTCACATTCCCATCCGGCCAGAACATCAGCAGTATCTCTGCTTTGCAGTGTCAATGGGGTATTACCAGTTTCAGGCATTGCTGATCAGTTTAGCAACGGCTCCGTGTATCTTCACCAAGGTTATGGTGGTGGTAGCGGTGGTGCTCCGCAAGGAAGGAGCTCTCGTACACCCATACCTTGACAATTGGCTGATTCGGGCAAAGTCCAGAGGCAAAAGTGAAAAAGCAACGAAGAATGTGATGCAGTTCCTAGAAAATCTCGGATGGGTGGTCAACTTGGTCAAGAACCATTTGGTGCTATCCCAGGAGCTGGAGTATTTGGGTGTGCGCTTTGACACCCATGTTGGAAAGGTCTTTCTGCTGGAACAGCGAGCACAGGGGCTGCAGCGGCTGGTGCGCCAGTTTTTGCAGATGTCCCAGCTGTCGGCCTGGCATTATCTACAGATCCTAAGGACTATGGCAGCCACTCTCGAACTGGTCCCATGGGCGAGAACACACATGCAACCATTGCAGAGAGCTCTCCTGCATCTGTGGTCCCACCAGAGTCAGCCCTTGTCTAAACAACTCCCATGCCCAGGGTGGACCACGAATGCGTGAAGGTGGTGGTTATGTCTGGAGAGTCTGGAAGCAGGCATGCCCCTCGAGTCGCCAACATGGATCCCGCTGATGACAGATGCTAGCCTATCCATTCGGGGGGGGGCCTATTGCGAAGGATGCATTGCTCAGGGACAGTGGAGCTCGCAGGAGGCCCTTTGGTCAATCAATAGGCTGGATATGTGTGCAGTGGTTCTGGTGCTCCAGAACTTCGGCTGTCCATATCCTCTCAGATAATGCAACCACAATAGCCTACATCAACTGCCAGGGAGGCACGGGCAGCGTAGTCTTAGAGGAAGAGGCCAAAGTGCTGTTAAATTGGGTGGAAAGTCACCTCCAGGCCTTATTGGTGGTGCACGCTGTGGGAGTTGACAACATGACAGCAGATTACCTAAAGCTAGGTGCATGTGGACCCTGGGCGAGTGAACTCTCAACCAGGAGATGTTGAGATGGCGCACCGATGGGGTCACAGTCCTGGGCCTAATGGCAGTGTTCCAGTCAGCCAAGGTGAGACATTTTTTCAGCAGGAGAAGAGAGGATGTCAGAGGGTCTGGATGCCCTAATGTGAGATTTGGCCTGCAGAGGATCTCCTCTATTTTTTCCTTCCTGGGCGCTTATAGGTCGGATAGTACAGTGGATAAAGGCTCACCGGGGATTCGTCTTTTTGATCGCCCTGGATTGGCCAAGATGTCTGTGGTATGCCGATCTGGTGTGGATTCTGGTGGACCAGCTGTGGCAGCTTCCAGCTCGAGAGGATCTCGGGACGCAAGGGACGGTTCGCATGCCTCAGGTGGATCGATTCTCGTTTATGGCATAGCTCTTGAAAGGGCGAAGCTGCGAAGAAATGGAGCAGCAGCGGGCACTGATGGCCGGTCTCGCCGGTCCATCTGCCCCGACCACCGGGACCTCGATGTCCAAGTTGACCCCAGAGGCCGAGCCGATCCTCGAGGCTCTTCAAGCTCAAGTCGATCCTCGGCCGAGGTCTTCCTCGACCTCCCGTTCAGGACCGAGGTTGTCGACACCTCACGTGGCCTCGTCCTGGGAGACGGAGGATGAAGACTCCCCGGGCACCCACCGGACCCTGTGTGTCCCATCGGACTCGCCAGGGTCCGAACCTCAGAGAAGATCTCCCCCGGAGGATACCCGGTTCTCGGAGTTCGTACGTGACATGGCCAAGGCCTTGGCCTTCCCGGCAGACGCCGAGGAGGAGCCTCGAGCCGAAGAGTTCGATGCCCTCCAGTATGATTTTCCACCAAAGGAAGCTCTTACTGTATCGGTTCCTCCCGATGTTGGAACAGCTGTTCCATATTTGGGAATCACCGGCCTCTATGCCAGTGCTCAGCAGGCAGGTCAATTCCATCTATCGAGTCCGCAAGAGCCCTGGGTTCCAGAAGGCACAGCTGCCACACAACTCCATGGTTGTGGAATTGGCCATGTAAAGGCTCAAGAGCCAGAAAACACACTCCTCGGTGCCTCCCGGGAGAGAAGCCCGGAACCTGGACGCCCTCAGCAGAAAGTGCTATCAGGGCTCGATGCTGTCATGCTGTGTCCAAACATACTAGCTGTACATGGGCATGTACTTGAGGGACCTGGCTAAGGAAATTGCTGGGTTCTCAGCTGGCTTCTCCGAGGAACCCTTGCAGAGATTCAAAGCCTTGTCCACGGGGATTCGAGAGTGCTTGAAGTTCATGTCTCAAGCAGCCTATGACGGCTTCGAGGCTTTGGCCGGTTGGGGGTTTTTGACAGCCACTGTATGGTCTCTCTCCAGCCAGGGGTGAGACTGGGCACAGGAGGGAGGTTGGCCCTGTATGCCTACAGGTGGCCAGCAGTCACCACAGGCACCTGGGTCCTACCAATAATCCAAAAGGGCTATTTGCTCCACTTCAGCCAGGTGCCCCCCCCCCTTCCTATTTTCCAGGAGAGCCTCTAAGACCTCCTTTACACAGGAACCTCCTTTTGCAGGAGTTAGCAGCTCTCCTGCAGGATCAGGCGGTGGAACCAGTACCCCACAGCCTGCAAGGGCAAGGCTTCTACTCCAGGTATTTCCTGATACCAAAGCAAACAGGAGGCCTCAGGCTCATCCTTGACCCGCGAAACTTAAACAAGTTCCTGGTGAAGGAAAAGTTCAAGATGCTTTCCCTTGGAATTTTGCTGCCCCACCTCCACCAGGGCTATTGGCTATGCTCCTTAGACTTGAAGGATGTTTACACACTCATCCTTGTACATCCAGACCACAGACAATATCTCAGATTTGTAGTTGGAGGAAACCATTTTCAGTACTTCCATTCGGCCTAGCCTCCGCCCCCAGAGTGTTTACCAAATGCCTGGTGGCGGGGTTTCTCAGAAACCAGGGAATCTGTCTTCCCATATCTGGACGACTGGCTCATCAGGGCCCCGTTGCCTCTGGAGGCCCAACAGGCCACAACTCGCCCTATCAACATACTGCAACATCTAGGCTTTGTCATAAATCGGGCAAAGTCCACCTTGCTCCCCAGTGCCCACACAGAACTTAGAGTTCATAAGGGCGAGACTAGACACCCTGCAGGCAAAGGCTTACCTGCCACTGGACAGGGCACAGAGGCTTCTGGAGCTAGTGCGCCAGATAAACCACAGGTATCAAATATCAGCAAGGCATTTCCTGCGTCTTTTGGGACACATGGCTTCCACAGTGCATGTGACCCCAAACGCCCAGCTCCACATGAGGACAGCTCAGTGGTGCCTCCAGGATCAGTGGACACAGGCCACAGGTTGACTCCGAGATAGGATAAGGGTGTCCAAACGACTGCTAAAGTCGCTGGTCTGGTGGCTTCACCTGCCCAACCTGCTCGGAGGAGTGCCTTGCCAACCTCCGGTGTCTTCAAGAATCTTGACAACAGATGCATCCCTGCTGGGCTGGGGAGCCCATTGTCAGGACTCCTGCACTCAAGGGTTGTGGCCTCCCCAAGAGGGGACACAACAGATCAACCTCTTAGAGCTCCGGGCGATACGCCAAGCTCTGCAAGCCTTCTGCCATGTTCTCTCGCATCAATCTGTGCTTGTACAGACAGACAATCAGGTGGCTATGTTCTATGTGAAAAAGCAGGGAGGGACAGGGTCCTGTGCCAGGAGGCACTGGACCTCTGCGCCTTTGCCATCAGACAGGGTATGTCTCTCAAGGCGGTTTACCTGCCAGGCCAAGAGAACTACCTGGCGGACAAACTAAGCAGAATTCTTCAACCTCACGAGTGGCAACTGAATCCGGAGGTAGCCCAGCAGATCTTCCACTGCTTGGGGGTATCTGTCTATAGACCTCTCTGCCAGTCTGCAGAATCATCATCTGCCCCGGTTCTGCTCCAGGCAGCCACATCCCAGGAGGATGGCTGCAGATGCATTTCTGATCTCCTGGTCGGTGGGCCTCCTATATGCGTTTCCTCCCACGCCTCTGGTGGCTCGAACTCTGTTCAAAATCCTTTGGGACAAGGCCTCGGTCATTCTGGTAGCCCCCAGATGGCTAAGGCAACCTTGGTTTCCACTTCTCCAGCTGGCAGTGGAGACCCCACTCCCGCTGGGGACAAGGCCCAACCTCCTGTCCCAGGAACAGGGCTCTTACATCCCAATCTCGGGTCCCTCAACCTGATGACATGGCTGCTGAAAGGTAATGCTAGCCCCTCTCCTCCTACCTAAGAATTTAGAAGAAGTGTTACTGGCCTCCAGGAGGCAGTCCACTAGAAAAACCTATGCCTTCAAGTGGCATAGATTTGAGGCGTGGTGTAGCCAGCACAATGAAGACCCTTTCTCTTGCCTTGTGCCTGTGGTGTTGCAGTACTTGCTTCACCTCTCTGACTTAGGCCTCAAGTCTAACTGTAAGGGTCCACCTGAGTGCGTTGTCAGCACACCACTCACCAGTGGAAGGGCATCCTCTGTTGCTTCATCCCTTGGTGTCAAGGTTCCTCAGAGGTCTACTTCTACTAAAACCCCGGTTCGCCCTCCGGTGACCGAGTGGGATTTGAATGTAGTCTTGCAACAACTTACTTGCCATCTGTGCTTCCTCTCCTGGAAGGTACTCTTCCTGGTGGCACTCACGTCTGCGAGGCGAGTGAGTGAGCTGCAGGCTTTGGTTTCAGAAAGACCGTACATACGGTCTTACAGGAATAGGGTTGTCCTGCGCACCCACCTTAAGTTCCTCCCAAAGGTAGTCTCTCCATTCCACCTCAGTCAGGAGGTGGTTCTTCGACATTTTTTCCCAGACCGCATTCCAGCCGGGCAGAGGCGGTCCTGCATACCCTTGACTGTAAGAGGGCGTTAGCCTTCTACCTGGAGCATACGAGGTGACATCGGAGGGCTCCTCAGCTCTTCGTCTCTATTGACCCCAGTAAGCTGGGGCTTCCTGTCTCCAAGTGTACGTTGTCCACTTGGGTGACAGACTGCATAGCCTGGGCATACAGGGCAGCCAACCTTCCATTGCATGGTCGAGTCACAGCCCACCGTGTCAGGGCTAAGGCCACAACAGTGGCTCACTTCCGCTTTGTTCCACTGGCAGACATCTGCCGGGCCGCCACCTGGTCTTCAAGCCAGACATTTGCAGCCCATTACTGCTTGGATGGAGAGTCCTGCCAAGACAGTGCTTTCGGCCAGGCGGTACTCTGGAACTTATTTGAGGTTTAGGCAACTCCTACCCTCTGGCCCTCTGGTGTCAGGCTACCGGGGGTGTTGTGTGTCTACTGGATTCCTATCACAGCTGCTGCGGCTCTTCTAGAGGGAGCCATATTTCAGCTATGGGTTCTCGGTAGCCTATAGCTAGGGAGTCCCATATGTGAGGACTGACTTCCTGCTTGTTCCTGGAGAAAGCGTAGTTACTCACCTGTAACAGGTGTTCTCCAGGGACAGCAGGAATCGGTCCTCACAACCCTCCCTCCTCCCCTGGAGTTGCAGTCCTGCTATTGCTTTTCTTCTTTTTGCCGTCTTTTTAGCTATGTCATTAGACTGAGCAAGATGGCTCCCTTGGGCGGGAAGGGGATCGTGCATGCGTGATACAATCCCAAAGGCTTTCTTTGAAAGCTGTAGAATTGCTCCACACGAGGGCTCTGTCAGCACCGACATCACCCATATGTGAGGACTGATTCGTGCTGTCCCTGGAGAACACCTGTTACAGGTGAGTAACCACACTTTCTCTGTTTTAGCTATCAGTTGGATGTGTGCATAGGAGGAGAGGGAGGAGTCGGACGACCTCAAGGTTGCAAGCTGAGTAAACGGGTAATAGTAAAGTGTTATCCACAGAGAGAGAGGAAGGGGGGAGATGGGTTTAGAGGTAAAAATAAGAAGCTCTGTTTTGGCCATGTTCAATGTCAAATGTGGTTGGTTGAAACACTCAGAACAAGCATTAAATCTTGCTTTCTTCTTGGGAAGTATCATACTGGCTTCTCTGTACTGCACCAGCATATGTACACATGTGGTGACAACATTGAAAGTTGATGTGATCTGCCTACACCTGCTGGCTGGGGAGCATAGCCCACTCATCTGGACTGGTCTAGTAGTATTCAAGGAAAGGAAGTTATCAGGTATTAAACATTTCTTTGTAGTTCCAAACTATGTGGCAGTCAAACTGTTTTATTGCTGTGTGCTTATTTTACACTTTAATTGCATTCATTCTTTTGAACAAAATGTAATATTGCATTTCTCTTGGCGATTTGAAGCCAGTTCTTAAACTAGGAAATATGCAAATATTCTTTGTAAAGGTTTGTGGCCATTTGAAGGGTTAACCTGTACAAAGAAGCTATGGCTGGTTTAAAAAAAAAAAGAAAAAAAATGAGTGCTGGTATGTGTTTTGAAAACATGAAACTTTAATCACAATACTTAATGCATATAACTGCCGGAAAGATTGTTATTTGTACATTGCCTTTAATATAAGTTGAATGAATAAAATAGTAAATTGGCAAATTATCAAAACATAAAATTGAAAAGATGCCCATCAGAACAAATTATGAATTCTCAAATAAGCTAAACTACATCATACCATGAAACTGAATAGTGAGCTATCAATTAGTAAGTAAATGTAAAACTAGCAGAACTGTATTGAATGGCAAAAGCTGCATAGAAAACTACTTTAATCTCTGGCTATTTTGCTGCTTCGTTATCAGCTTATCAAATCTTTTTTTGTTGCCAAGTGTCAGTGGGGTGGTTCTGAAAAAAAATCAGTTTTTGTCAGTATGTTTGTAAAAAGATACTGTAATACTGCCTTTGTACTGCCTTTTTTCCTTTTTTATATTTTGAGGACTGCAGATGCATTTAATATGCATATTTGCCCCCTACAGAGCTCTCATATGTCAATGATTGATGCGCTAATGATGGCATACACTGTAGAAATGATAAGCATTGAAAAAGTGGTCACTAGTGTCAAACGCTTCTCTACATTCAGCGCCTCAAAGGAACTACCGTATGATCTGGAAGATGCCATGATCTTCTGGATAAATAAGGTATAGTAAGACCATATTGTGGTTGGTCAGCATGGATATACTTTTACAGTTTTCTCTATGGGTAAACATGTTTACCCAGAAAGAAAACCACCTTTTTGAAAACAAGAAAACTCTTGGTGGGGGGAGAGGGGGGAATGAGCAGGGTTGGCCTGAAAGTCTGTTTGGGAAGATTATTCTTAACTCTGTGCATACTTCCAGAGGGGAGATTTACACTAGTAAACTCTGGATAGTAATCTATTTGTGGTGTCTACTGGGGAAATAATTTTATGGGAAGTGGGTTTTTTTTGTTTGTTTTTTTTTAAACCAGGTTACAGGCCTGTGAGAATCATGGGGAGGCTGAAAACTTCCTACAATATGAGAATTTGCATTTTGGATTTACTCTCAACTTTTTCCAAACAGGCTCGAGGCAAATTACATAATTTGGGTGCATTTGTTAGTTCTGTGCCCAATAAGTGCTTAACATCTCTGTTTGTCTTTACATAAACTGCCATGTTGTATTGCTCTAAACATTACAAAAATAAAGGGATGGACAAGACAAGTAGGTAGAGAGTTCCACAGTTTAAGAACCAGAAAAGTGACCTAAGCAATAGTTAAAAAGTTACAAAAATAGAAGTGAAAAAAAAGAAATATAGCTCTAGGAAAGGAAGGGGGGGTACGTCATAAGGGAACTTTAAGCAGGAGACTCGAGCTACTACATGCTGTACTACAAACCCCCTTTCCCTTACAGATTGCTCACTTAAAACTTGCTTGACTCAAAGTTAAAGGCCAGCATTATATAGCCAGGTTGTAAATCTAGATTTTTAAAGCTGAAGTGAGGATAAGTCTTAGATATGTGGACATAGATTTACAGAGATATGTAGTGACATTGCGCAACTAGGGGATTCCAGCCTAATGTTGTTTGGAGAGGGAATGGCCAAGATATGGAGTTTTGGTAAAACTGTAAATAGCAGGCTGGGTAAAAGTAGAGGAGGAAAAGATTAGCTGGATATACAAGCTCTTCAGCAAGAAGAGCTTTAAAAGGGAGGGTTAAGATTTTCAAACAACCTACAGACCAGAGGTTCCCAGCCATTTTTTGGTTGTGTGGCCCCCTCCCCCCTTTATTAATCTACAGATAGCTCAAAGATCTCCTCCAGCTCCCCTTCGCTACTCTTCCTGGGTCCCCTTCCCTTAGTGCCAAACCTATTCCCACTAGCCCTCATAATCTCCCATCTCCCTTCCTGTCTCCACCAGTGTTTTTCCCTTTCCCAGTCAATCTCCACCATCCTTGTTTCCTCTTCTGTATACCATGGACCTCCAGGGATCCACAGACCACAGGGAACCATGCTATAATCCAGGCATGTCCAACAGGTAGATCGCGATCTACCTGTAGATCGCAGAGAGGTCAGAGGTAGATCGTCAGCCCCACTTGGCTCCATCTCTCCAGCAGCTCGCCCCGTTGCTAGGAGAGAGCTCGTGCTGGCAGGTCGTCTGCAGAGGGCTTGCCACTGCTGCTGATCCTTTGCCTGTCTTTTTTCCCTGTCTGCAGGAATCTTGCCTGCGGGTGTATTGGGGGGGCTTGCTGTTTTCGTGCCAATAGTTTTGTGGGTACCCCAGGGGGCTGCCGCCCGTGCCCCACGACGAGACATCACTGGCCCAGCGTCATACCTGGTCTCCTGCCTCTCAGAATCACTTATTCCTGCCCCGCCCCAACACCCCTTAGAAGCGTGTTATATACTGGGTGATATCCATTCGCCCGGGCTTTACCTGAATACACTTACCTATTAGTTGTATCATGTGCTAGTCATTTGTCGCTTTATAGTTCACTTTCATTAAACGTTTTCGGGCAGACAGAACAAAGTGTCAAGAATTTGGTGATTTTGGTGGGCTTTTCCAATTTTGTTCTAACTTGTCTATGCCTTGCCTTCGAATTGGTTCAAACCATTGTGACGTTTGCTTGCCTCTGCAATTTTATTTCGCCTTGCCTTTGCGTTGATTCTACACTGTGTGCAGAATTTATTAAATCGTGTGTGGTGGTATTTGAACTTGTTTGGCGGTATTTGATTTTATCTGGTTTGCTGGACAGGTGTTTGAGTTTTTTTATGATTGTTTGGTGGTATTTGATTATTGGTGCCAGTATGATGAATTCTTATTGTATTTTTAGAACTGCATGTGTGGTTTTGGCATCTCCAGTCCTTGTATTGCACATCATCCAGAGGTCTTCAGTTCCTGTTGATCTTTAATACTTTGGGACAGTGATAGTTTTGGACCAGATTCAGCCAGTGTTTATGCTAACTTAGCAGATTTGGCCTTCTTACATCCAGCCACCCCAGTATAACGAAGATGAGTGTTCCAAAGAAGAGCAAAACCTACCACTTTCATGATGAATGGGAAATGGACTACTTCATCCTAGTGAAACAAGTGGTGTCGTCTAATTTGTAATGCCCCAGTATCCTTGCCCAAAATGGTTAACCTGGAATGTCATTATAAGGCTCTGCATAGCAATAAATTTGATGCTGATTTTCCACCCAAAAGTGAAATTCATAAACTGAAGCTCAAAGAACTTAAATCGAAATTGGCTACTCAGCAACAGTTGTTGGTGAAGCCAAGGTCACATTCGGTCAGTGCAACCATAGCATCCTTCAAGGTCAGCAACCTGATCGCAAAGAAATGCAAACCTTTCACTGAAGGGGACTTTGTAAAAGATTGTTTTCTTGAAGCAGCTGACAATCTTTTTGAAGGATTTAAAATTAAGAAAGCGATCATAGCTGCTATTCAAGATGTACAATTGTCAAGAAACACCGTCGTGCGGTGAATAGTAAAGATGTGTGGAGACACAACTGAACAATTGTTGGAGGATGTTTTAAATTGTGTTGCTTTCTCACTCCAACTGGATGAATCTACAGACATAAGAGACTTAGCCCAGTTACTAGTCTTTATCCGGATGGTTTTTGAAGACTTCAGTGTTAAAGAAGAACTACTTGGAATGATTTCTTTAAAAGGGAGAACTACCGGTCAGGAAATATTCAGTTTTTTCCATTTTTTTGTGACAAAGTGTAATCTTCCATTGCATAGACTTGTTTCCATCACTACTGATGGAGCAAGAGCAATGAGAGGCGAGGTTAACGGTTTCATAGCCCTCTGTAGAGAGCATGAAGACGTCCCAGATTTCTTTCTTACCACTGCATCATTCACCAGCAAGTTTTGGCAAGCAAGAGACTCAATACAAAGACTGTCATGGACATCACTTTCAAAATTGTAAATTCAGTTCGTGGAAGATCACTTCAAAGATGGCTTTTCAATCTTACTCTTGATGAAGGGGCTGCGGAAATCATTTTGTACACAGATGTAAGGTGGCTAAGTATGCACAAATTTCTGCAAAGATTTCATGATTTGCTGAATGAAATAAGTTTTTTGAAGGAGAGGGGAGATGACCAAGTGGTGTTCCATCTTCCTTGGTACCTTCTCTCTGCGTCCTTGATGTCCTGGTGAAACCTTTCACCTTGTTCTTCACTGTACGCCCCCAAGTTTTCGGGAAAGTAGTTCACATGGGAGTGCAAGAAATGGACTTTCAGGCTCATGTTACAGCCTTGTTCTTTGAAGGCATTGAGCATCCTGGCAACAATATCCTTATAGTTCTCATCCCGCCTGTTCCCCAAGAATTTGAGAACAACATCCTTGAAGGAATCCCAGGCTTCCTTTTCCTTCTCAGACATCGTTTCAGCGAATGCTCCATCTGAAATGAGTTTCCTTATATCAGGGCCAACAAACACTCCTTCCTTTAGCTTTGCTTCAGAAAGTCGGGGGAACTTTGAGCAAAGGTACCGAAAGCACTCACCATCTTTTGGAAGGGACTTGATGAATTGCTTAATGAGACCCAACTTAATGTGGAGAGGTGGTAATAGAATTTGTGATGACTAATTCCTGCTGTTCCCAGAGATCACCTGTTACAGGTAAGTAACTGTGCTTTCTCACCGGGTCTCAAATACTCCCGAATTGGCCAGTCTTTTTTCCCCCAGTGTAGGTTGCGGGCCCGGCTATCCCACAAGCAAAGGAAGCAGGGATATTTGGTGAAACCGGATTGCTGCCCTAATAGCATGGATAGAATTTTAAAGTCTCCACAAATCATCCACTTATGCTCATCATAACGAATCTTCTGAAGAATCAGGGCCAAATTCTCGTATTTTTCTTGGAGAATAACAGAGTGAGCAATAGGAACTGAAGCGAATGTGTTGCCATTATGAAGAACACCTTTTATGCTGTCTTTTGACGAATCAATGAACAGCCGCCATTCAGCAGGATCATACTTGAGTTTAAACTTTTCCATCACTCCGTATATATCGTTGCAAAATACCAAATCTTCCTCTTTGCTGAAATACTTCAAAAATTGTGTCTCGCGGTTGCGGTACCAATAAAAAGTTGTTCCTGGTGACAATAGATTTTTCTGTTTAAGCCGAGAACCTAGCAGTTGGGCAGCATCTTTTGGGAGTTCTAAATCCCGGACTAAATCATTCAATTCAGCTTGAGAGAAAAGTTCAGGTTTCGGATCTGGTTCAGTTTCAAACTCGGAAGTACTGGACTCATCGGGAAAAGCCATCTGATGAGTCTCATCATGATCAGAACCGTCCACACAAATATGATCCAAAGATTTTGGTGGTTCAGGCACAGGTACTTCGTTGCTATGAGGCATAGGCCTAATTGCTGAGGGAAGGTTGGGGTAACTTATTACGTTCTTATTTTTTAAGTTGTATCCCTTCACAATGCAAGAGCAAAAATAGCAGTCACTGCTGTGGTCTCTTTGTTCACGCCACATCATAGGTATTCCGAAACGAAATGCTTGTTTTTAACCTTTCATCCATAAGCGTTGATCTTCCTCACATGTCTTGCACACTTTGTGAGGAGCCCACGGTTTGTCTTGATCGCCTAACTTCAAACCGAAATAGGCGAAATATACTTTTTTAATAAATGCAGAAATGTTCCTCTGCCGCTTTTTCACGGTATATTCCCCACAAATAAAACAAAAACTGTCCGGAGAGTTGACGCAACCTCTGGCTCTGTGAGCCATCACAAATACACAGCACTGCAAACTACAACTGTAGTGAACCACTTCGGAATAAAGCTGGATTACGACTGAGCAAACAAAAGGTAATAATGAACTTGCAAGAAACTGAAATTTGACAGGAACGTTCATGTCGCAACCACCGTGTTTGAGCGAGCGAACGAGGCGAGGCGAACAGGAAAGAACATGCGCCAGCGCGAGTACTGGATTTAGCCCCCCGCTCCCAATTGTCCTGTTAATGTATAAAATGAATACAAAACACTCTAAAATATCATGAGGGAGTGTTTCTAGTTAGTTAACCATTACAACCTCTATTTTGGGCCAAGAAAATAAACTGCAGTCGGCTAAAAAGAAATTATGTGAACATCCTCTTCCCGCTGTCTCCAGTGCCCTTGGGCCAGGA
Source organism: Ichthyophis bannanicus (assembly GCA_033557465.1). Lineage (NCBI taxonomy): Eukaryota > Metazoa > Chordata > Amphibia > Gymnophiona > Ichthyophiidae > Ichthyophis > Ichthyophis bannanicus. The sequence continues at coordinate 4,488,886 of JAWIIG010000034.1, forward strand.
AGGTGAGGAGTGGTTATGTGATCTGGCATTTCTCGCTGACTTTACAGGCGAACTAAGTGATATGAACCTTGAACTACAAGGTAAAAACAAATGCATTGGTGAGATGAGTACAGTTTCATCCTACAAGAGCAAATTTGAGCTAATGATGACTGACCTTGCAAACAACACTTTTGATCATTTTCCTAATACGCAGGACCATCTGGGACAATATCTAAATTTTGTTTTTCAGAATGAGAAGTATGTGACAGAAATCTGTTCTGTTATCCAGGAATTCGAAAATAGATTCTGTGACTTGCAAAAAATTGGAACAGTTGTGGAGTACTTGTCATACCCATTCAAAGTAGATGTGGACATTAAAGAAACTGCAGCTGCTATCAGTAAAAAATTACTCATTGAACAAGTCATCTCTTGAAAACGAAATATTAACCCTTAAAAATGACATTTTTCTCAAGACCCGTGCTGAGCAAGAATCGTTTTGGAAGCTAGTGCCTAGAGACAAATTTCCCAACTTGAGAAGATGCAGTGAAGCTGTACACTCCTGTTTCGGTTCAACTTATTTGTGTGAATCTGTGTTTTCCCATCTAAAAATGACAGAGTATACAACGTTCCAACATGACAGATGAACATCTCCCTGAGACTGGCCCTCAAGGAATATTCAACTGGTGGATGAAATGCAGGCTCAGACGTCTCACTAATGAGCAAGAGCGAAATATTAAAGATTGTGCAAGATCAGCCTGGATCAATACTCGACCTAAATTTAACACATTTACTCAAAGTTAAAGAAAGTTATTAAGACAGTTAAGTTATTACTCAATAAAACTTTAAGAAAAAATGTACTTTCCATTTCCCCTCGCAGTTCTTACTGGATCTTCGTCTCTGTTTTGTTTTTGCTTAATTTGCTTAACAGCTGATCACATCCAAATAAATGACAGAAGGTTCATTAAAAATGGTGGGGGGATCCTCCAACTTTATTGGGTTAAAATTTAATTTGAAACTTAATTTTCATGGTGGTAGATCACCGGCACTTTTGGCCAGAAAAAATAGATCACGACCTGTTTGAAGTTGGACATGCCTGCTATAATCAATAGGTATCTAATGAACTTCCTGAAGTAACATTTGAACTGTACAGCTACAGTAAATATAGAATTAAATTTTAAGTGAAATATGATGTAATTAGCATGTTAGATATATTTTTAGTACTAAGTTATAGTAAACTTGGGCCCTCCAAAATGTCTTTAGAGTTCACTTGTTCTGTGTGTGTGAGGGAGGGGTGTTTGTTTTATAGTTCGAAATTCAATGAGGCCTTTAATTTATTCATACATGCCGGCGGGAAGACAGCAGCGCCATCTTCTCCTTCTTCCCCTGATCGGGGAGCAAAACGCCGCCTCATCATCCGGCCCTCCAGGTCAGCACCTCCAGCCCAGTTGGGGCTGTGGGAGGGGGAGGAGCTGCAGACCGGCACAAATAGGAAGCCGCCGCCGGCGGGAAGACAGCAGCGCCATCTTCTCCTTCTTCCCCTGATCGGGGAGCAAAACGCCGCTCCTCCAGCCCAGTCGGGGCTGTGGGAGGGGGAGGAGCTGCAGACCGGCACAAATAGGAAGCCGCCGCCAGGCGGGCCCGCGCCTGGTCGGGCCCGCGCCTGAGGGCCTCGCCAGAGGGCCCTTTGGCGTGGCCCTTAGGCGGGGCATTGATCGGGGCTGAGCACAGGCCAGAAGCCACTTTTGTTCGAGAACACAGTGGCTCACTTAAATAGAAACGCCGCCGCTACGAGTCAGCCCTTTTCCACAACTACAATCAATATTACCTGTTCCCCGATTGATGCTGTCCACTGTCTTTGGAGAAAAAAAGCTATAACCTAACGAAAACCAGCAACCATCAACAACTCCAGCTATTTACTACATAGACTGTAAGTTACACTATCGATTGATACCGTACGAAACTCTCATATCAAACAAGTAATGTAAGCTTGTAAAAGTGCCACAGGACTGCCTTATCCACTATAGGCTCCAAATAGTAAATATTCCTTGTTGTGCTGTTTCTAAAACGTCATCATAAATGCTTCAATGCTTATGGCTAATATCATTATTAGTATTCACATCTTTGTCCACAAAGTTCTCTAATATTACAAATGTTTGCTGTCATATTATTGTATTTATAAATCGTTGCCATCCATTGTTGCTAGCATCCTCCCAAACAACATTTTGTCTCTCATAAGACTGTTACCTCTCACACATATCTACACGGTTGCTAATCTGGATACACTGTCTCCAGTTCTCCTCACATTTGGTAAATTGTTATATGTACTTAACTTAACTCTATTGAACCATCTTTGCCTAACCAAATTACACCTTTCATTATGTAAGCCTCTGCAACAGGGTACTGTCTTTTCCTACCCAGATATTAAAGTACTGCACCACACTAAAGTATAAACCCTCGCTCGAAAATCCCCCTCTCAAGCAACATTTCTAACATACACACAATGGCTTTCCATTTCAAGATTACAATAGGCCTATACCTCCTCCTCATAGGTCTGATTCCAGATATCCTAGCTCTAATTTCCTCAGGCAATACCATACCTATTTTACATCACAACTGGCAAAAATGGTCAAGCACCTATTACCACAATAGAAATTGTTATCACCGTTCTCATCACCATTACTTATTATACATACCTATTCAGCACTCTACAAAGTCAAACACAGAAAACTACAATCAACCTTGCCCTCTCAAATGTGCCCTCATTAATGCTCGCTCTCTTCGTAAAAAATGGCCAGCTGTCATAGACTTAATATCATCTTATAACCTTGACATAATTATGGTCACCGAAACATGGCTATCTCCTGAAGACAATGTAATTCTCAACCAGCTCCTCCCCAACAACTTTGAGGTCTTCACCAGTAGTAGACAAGGCAAAAGAGGTGGAGGAGTACTTATCCTTGCCAAGGCTGAACTCCAACTTAAAATGATTGACTCTTCTAGCAACAACCGCCTCGAAATCGTCTCTATCTCTAACAGCCTTTACTCTATAAACTTAATTTACAGAGCGCCATCATCCTCCCCAGATGACCTTTCAAATATTATAAACCTTGCCTCCAATGCACAGAATCCAAACAGACCTAACTGGATCTTAGGAGACTTTAACCTACCGTCTCTACAAGACAACCATTCTGACGCCTTCATAGATGCTCTAGAAACTCTAGGTTACAAGCAAGTGATACAACAATCAACACATACTAAAGGTAACATCCTGGATCTCATATTTGCCCCACTATCTGCCCTCAATCAACAGCAAAACATTATACTAGCAATTACAGAAGTACCATGGTCTGATCATAACCTCATTACGTTCCAGCTTCCCATTCAAAAGAAACAATATTCCGATGACAATAACCTAAACAAATATGCAAATCCCACATCCAGAAGCTTCCAACCTTTTAACAGGGAACAGATCCTCGTGGAAACCGACGCACTCATTAATGACTCTACCCTAAACTTGGAAGAGATTATCACTTCTTGGAACAATAGACTCAATCGCATTTCATCCCGTCCACCTAAAAACAAGCCCTCAAGAAGAAAAGCTACAGCACCTTGGTTTACATCAGAGCTTAAAGATTCCCTAAAACTTTTGCGAAAGCTCGAGAAGAAATGGAGGAGGTCACGCACCAATACCAATCAGACGGCATACATGCAACATCTCGAAGCCCACCGTAAAGCTATTTCAGAAAAAATGAAACTATATCATACAGACGCCCTTAAACGTGCTATAAACAAACCTCATGATCTATTTACACTTGTCAAGAAATTAGCCAAGGAACCTTCACAGGAACACCAATGTGAAATCAACCCACAAGAATATGCCCTTTACATACAATCTAAGATGTGTTGTACAAATAAAATTACAATACCCCCTATCCTCAATACTCATGGGCTCCCAGCTCCTTTAACTTCATTCTCAACCCCCTCTTTGAAGCTAATTGAAGATATAATCTCATCTCTCAACTTATCCACAGCACACACTGATCCGTGTCCAGCCTTTTGGATAAAGGACCTTCGCAAAGAGCTTGCTCCAATAATATCCAAGATCATAAGCCTATCATTTGATACCGGCTCATTCCCTGCTGCCCTCAAACAGACTTCCATCAGACCTCTACTAAAAAATCTCAAGTTAGATCCACACAAAACAGACTCTTACCGACCTATCTCCAGCATACCTACTCTTGCTAAAATAATCGAAAAAATAGCCTACAGACAACTGCAAGACCATATCGATACTGAAGCGCCTTTGGATACCTGTCAACATGGATTCAGGGAATACCACGGGGTCGAAACGCTCCTTACCTCACTCCTTAACAGCCTAAATTCTGGTATCGACATCATCAAACAAGGCTTTGTTCTCATCTTTTTAGATATTGCGGCTGCTTTTGACTCGGTATGTCACGATCTTCTCATTTTCCGCCTAAAAGAGAAGGGCCTTTGTGGAAATGCTCTCGAATGGTGTATCTCATACCTCTCAGATAGATGGCAACAGGTCCGCTCAAATGGTGAAACATCAGATCCGTTTCACCAAGAACAAGGAGTCCCGCAAGGTTCCTCTTTATCTTCACTATTATTCAACATCTACATGCAACCCTTATGCAACATTATCAGGTCCTTCAATGTCAACTATATGATATATGCCGATGACGTGTTATTATTTCTCCAGGACCAAGCAGGAAGTCAGTCCTCACTTATGGGTGACGTCGGCGCCGACGGAGCCCTCGCGGAGCAATTTTCCCCAGCTTTCAAAGAAAGCCTTTGGGAATTGCAGCGCGCATGCGCGGTAGTCTTCCCGCCCGAAGGTGCCATCTTAGCCAGTCTTCTTTTTTCCGCGGAGCCCTACAGACGTCCCCGTCTTGTCCCCGCGAAAAAGTTGATTTTCCTCTGTATTTATCCTTTTTTCTTTCGGTTCGACGCCGGTCGTTTTCCCGCCCGGACTCGCGACGCCGGTCTCGAGTCCTCTAACGGTTTTTCGGTTTTTTCTGACTTAGTCAGTTTTCGTTTTCGTTTTTTCCCTGGCAGCCCGGTCCTTTGACCTCGCAGGGGCCCTTTTTCCCCCGATGGCTGCCAGTGGCTTTAAGCGGTGTGGTCGGTGTGACCGAAATATGTCACTCACCGACTCACACGACCTTTGCCTCCGCTGCCTGGGCCCAGATCACGAGGAACTGATCTGTGGGCCCTGCAGCAAACTGTCCTCGAAGGCGTTGAGAAGTCGGCGGCATCAGCGCGAAAGAATCTTCGCTGACCCCAGCCGTACCCGGACCTCGTCGGAGGCCTCACTGTCGAAAGGCTCCAGTTCGGACCGTCGACGGAGCTCCTCCGACCGGGGTTCTCCCTCCGGGGACCATCGACGGAAGGAAAAACCCGCGAGGGCGGCGTCGGTGGACGCTCCTGGCTCCGCGAGGGCCAGGTCGCATAGCCCCGACAGCCGCCCCGGGTCCTTGGAGAAGGATCACCTCCCGAAGCGACCTCGCCTGGAGTCGGAGATGCCTGCCCGGGTAAGTCCTGTTGTCCTTCTGGACTCGCCTCCGCGTCAGCCGACGTCGGGCCCGACGCCGTCGGGGCCCGAGTCGGGGGCTGCTGGGTCGCCTGAGCTCGGACTCAGGTTGACGGCCTTGGAGAGCAGATTGTCTGCCTTCATGGACCAGCAGCGGGCACTGCTCGCTGGCTTCGCTGGCGTCGCTGCCCCGACCGCCGGGACGTCGACGTCCAAGTCGACCCCGGAGACCGAGCCGATCCTCGAGTCGATGAGAACTCGAGTCGATCCTCGGTCGAGGTCGCCCTCGGCCTCCCGTTCGGGACCGAGGTCGCCGACGCCGACTCCCTCGGCGTCGGGGCGGCTGGCGCCGCACCCTGCCCGAGCCGACCCCACCGAGTCCTCGTCGGAGTCGGTCTGGGAGTCGGAGGAAGAAGAGTCACCTGATTCTTTCCGGACTCGGTGTGTCCCATCGGACTCTCCGGAGTCCGAGCCTCGGAAGCAGTCCCCCCGGAGGATGCCCGGTTCTCGGATTTCGTTAGGGATATGGCCAAGGCTTTGGCCTTCCCTGCGGACCCCGAGGAGGAGCCTCGAGCCGAAGAGCTCGACGCCCTCCAGTATGACTCTCCCGCGAGGGAGCACTTTACTGTGCCGGTTCCTCCTATGCTGGAACGACTGCTCTTCCGCATGTGGGAGAGTCCGGCCTCCTCGCCGGTCCTGAGCAAGCGGGTCGATTCTATCTATCGAGTCCGCAAGAGCCCTGGCTTTCAAAAGGCGCAGTTGCCACACCATTCCATGGTAGTGGAATCGGCCATGCATCGTCTTAAGAGCCAGAAGATGCACTCCTCGGTGCCTCCTGGAAGGGAGGCCCGTAACCTGGATGGCCTTGGCAAGAAGTGCTTCCAGGGCTCTATGCTCGCCTGTCGTGTCCAGACTTACCAGCTCTACATGGGCATGTATCTCAGGGATCTGGCTAAAGAGCTAGCCGGCTTCTCCGCTGGTTTGTCCGAGGAACCCTTGCGGAGGTTCCTAGCCTTGTCCACAGGTATTCGGGAATGCTCAAAGTTCATGTCCCGGGCAGCCTATGATGGCTTTGAAGCCTCGGCTCGAGTAGCCGCAGCCGGCATCGGTGCCCGCCGACAGGCTTGGCTTCAGTCATCCGACCTTGAGCCCTGGGTACAGGACAAGTTGGTCGATGTCCCCTGCCGAGGCGAAAACCTCTTTGGCAAGCCCATGGCGGAAAAGGCTGCACAAATTGAGACTGAGACTCTCACCAGGACCAGGCTTTCTAGGAAGACCTCCGCCCCTTCCCAGAAAAAGAAGGGCTCGGGAAAAAAGACCTTTTACCCGAGGAAGGCGGCTGCCTACAAACAATACCCCCATTATCAGGCCCCTGCAGCTCCCCAACAGGGCCAGCAGGCCAAGGGACGGGGTAACGGGTCCCGTAGGCAGCAAGCCCCCAAGCCTGCGCCACCAGCCCCTGCTCAGCAGGGTGGGGGTTTTTGACTCGCTCAGCATAGCCTCTCCCCCCCCGCTGGTTCCCCCCAGCACCGGAGGCCGGCTGGTTCACTTCGCCGACAGGTGGTCCAGCATCACCGCAGATGCCTGGGTGCTTCAGGTCGTGCGAGAGGGCTACCTTCTCCACTTCCATCAGGTCCCTCCCTCCTATTTTCCGGGAGAGCCTCCGCGCCCCCCTCTGCACAGGGAGTTGCTCCTTCAGGAGTTAGCAGGTCTTCTGCAGGATCGGGCGGTGGAACCGGTGCCACACCACCTGAGAGGTCAGGGCTTCTATTCAAGGTATTTTCTGATACCAAAGAGAACAGGAGGCCTCCGACCCATCCTGGACTTGCGCAACCTCAACAAGTTCCTTGTGCGGGAGAAGTTCAAAATGCTTACCCTTGGAATCCTTCTGCCCTACCTCCAGCAGGGAGATTGGCTATGCTCCTTGGATCTAAAGGATGCTTACACGCACATCCTCATCCACCCAAGCCACCGCCAATACCTAAGGTTTGTGGTGGCAGGAAATCATTACCAGTACAGAGTACTGCCCTTCGGCCTGTCCTCCGCACCGCGAGTCTTCACAAAATGTCTCGCGGTCGTGGCGGCCCATCTCCGGCTTCACGGCCTCTATGTTTTTCCGTACCTCGACGACTGGCTCATCAGAGCAGCGTCCGCTCAGGAGGTCACCACCGCCACGTGCCGCACGGTGACTCTGCTGCAGCACTTGGGCTTTGTCATCAACTTCGCAAAGTCCACTTTGCTCCCCTCACAGGATCTCGAGTTCATCGGCGCAAGGCTGCACACCCCTCAGGCGCGAGCGTACCTACCGCTCGACAGGGCTCAGCGGCTCATGGACCTAGCCGACCGCTTTCGCAGCCAGCCCCTGGTCTCCGCCAGGCGCTTCCTGAGACTGCTCGGCCATATGGCTTCCACCGTCCATGTGACCCCCAATGCCCGCCTGAATATGCGGCCTGCTCAGTGGTGTCTCCGCCAGCAGTGGCGACAGGCCACGGGCGGCCTAGCAGACCTGGTGCGCGTCTCCGAGCCGCTGGTCTCGTCTATCCGGTGGTGGCTCCGGCAGCCGAACCTGGTATTGGGAATGCCTTTCCAGTCACCTCAGCCGACCCGGGTGCTGACCACCGATGCATCCCTCCTGGGCTGGGGAGCCCATTGCCAAGAGGCACGTACTCAAGGCCTCTGGACCAAGTGGGAGTCTGCTCAGCAGATCAACTTCCTGGAGCTCAGGGCGATCCGCCTAGCTCTCAAGGCCTTCTCCCACCTGACCTCCCAACAGTCCGTCCTTGTCCAGACGGACAATCAAGTTGCCATGTTCTACGTGAACAAGCAGGGGGGCACGGGCTCCTTCCTCCTCTGCCGGGAGGCACAGAAGCTCTGCTCTTGGGCCGTCAGTCACGGCATTCTCCTCAAGGCAGTTTATCTCCCGGGCCAAGAAAATTGCCTGGCGGACAAACTCAGCAGGGTCCTCCAGCCGCACGAGTGGCGTCTGGACCCCTTGATTGTTCAGAAGCTCTTCCTCAGGTGGGGCCTCCCCACAGTGGATCTCTTTGCCAGTCCTCACAACCGGCAGCTTCCTCGCTTCTGCTCTCGTCAGCCTCACCCCCTTCGGGTGGCGGCGGACGCCTTTCTGATCTCATGGTCGGGGAGCCTTCTGTACGCTTTCCCTCCCATCCCGTTAGTCCTCTCGGACCCTTTTCAAGGTTCTCCGAGACAAAGCTTTCATGATCCTGGTGGCCCCTCGCTGGCCCAGGCAGCCGTGGTTTCCGCTCTTGCTGCAACTGGCGGTGGAGGATCCAATCCCTCTGGGGGTGCAACCGGATCTCCTCACCCAGGATCAGGGGTCCCTACTGCACCCCAACCTCAGGTCTCTCAACCTCATGGCCTGGCTGCTGAGAGGGTAGTCCTTGCTCCTCTCCTCTTGCCGGCAGAGGTGGAGGAGGTCGTCTTGGCTTCGCGACGGCCTTCTACCCGCAAATGCTACGCCCTTAAATGGCGTCGCTTTGCAGTCTGGTGTACCCAACAGTCTCAGGATCCCTTCTCCTGCCCGGTGTCGGTGATCTTACAGTACTTGCTACACCTCTCTAATCTGGGACTTAAGTCCAACTCCGTCAAAGTTCACCTCAGTGCTCTTTCCGCACATCATGTGCCGGTGGACGGCAGACCTCTCTCCAACGACCCTCTCGTAGCGAGGTTTCTCCGAGGTCTCCTACTACTTAAACCACCTCTGCGCCCGCCAGCGCCTGACTGGGACCTGAATGTGGTTTTACAGCGGATCACCTGTCCGCCTTTTGAACCTATGGCTACCTGCTCTCTCCGTTTTCTGTCTTGGAAAACGCTGTTCTTGATAGCCCTCACTTCCGCTAGGCGCGTAAGTGAATTACAGGCCCTCGTGTCTGATCCCCCCTACACTCGGTTCTACAAGAATAGGGTAGTCCTACGGACTCACCCAAAGTTTCTGCCTAAAGTGGTCTCCCCTTTTCACTTGAATCAGGAGGTGGTACTTCCAACCTTCTTTCCCAGACCACACTCCAGCCGAGCTGAGACGGTCCTCCATACCCTGGACTGTAGAAGGGCGTTGAACTTCTACCTTGACCGTACGCGGGAGCACCGTAAAGCTGCGCAGCTTTTTGTGTCCTTTGACCCCAATAAATTGGGGCTCCCGGTCTCCAAGCGTACTCTGTCCATCTGGGTTGCGGACTGTATCTCTTGGGCTTATGGGGCAGCCGGACTCGCCTTAGAAAGTCGAGTCACGGCTCATTGCGTTCGGGCAAAGGCCACGTCAGTGGCTTACCTCCGCTCTGTTCCGCTGGCAGACATCTGCCGGGCCGCTACTTGGTCTTCGAGCCAGACTTTTGCGGTCCATTACTGTCTCGAGAGGGAGTCCCGTAGGGACAGTGCTTTCGGACAGGCAGTCCTCCGTAATCTCTTTGAGGTCTGAGCAACTCCTACCCTCCATCCCGGATGTGGGCTACCGGTGGGTGATAATTCAGCGAAGATTCTTTCCTTCTGTGCTGCTGAGCTGGAGGGAGCTCATTTTTGTGCTTAGGGTCTCCGGTAGCCTTGAGCTTGGGAGTCCCATAAGTGAGGACTGACTTCCTGCTTGGTCCTGGAGAAAGCGTAGTTACTCACCTGTAACAGGTGTTCTCCAGGAGCAGCAGGAATCAGTCCTCACTACCCTCCCTCCTCCCCTTGGAGTTGCAATCGTCTGCTTATGTTCTTTTTGCAAATTTTTATGCTGTCTTTTTTAGCTATGTCATCTGACTGGCTAAGATGGCACCTTCGGGCGGGAAGACTACCGCGCATGCGCGCTGCAATTCCCAAAGGCTTTCTTTGAAAGCTGGGGAAAATTGCTCCGCGAGGGCTCCGTCGGCGCCGACGTCACCCATAAGTGAGGACTGATTCCTGCTGCTCCTGGAGAACACCTGTTACAGGTGAGTAACTACGCTATATGCCGTTCTGCATAGACAAGATCAACCTCACCCCCATAACCAACTGTTTTAACGCCATTTCAGATTGGCTACTAACTCAAAATCTCAGAATCCAGAACAAAAAAACAGAGGTTCTTTTTATCTCAAGGGACTCTAAGTTCACACCACCCACATTCCTTGAAGTTCAAGATGCCAAGCTGCAAGTAAAATCTCACATCCGTTACCTTGGAGTTACACTTGATCAGAATCTAGATATGAAGATCCACATAGCCAACACTGTAAGGGCAATTTATTTTAAAATTCGCTCCCTCAGACACCTCCGCCAACTGATTGATCCAGATGATTTCCGCACAGTCTACCAAGCTCTAATTATCCCACACTTTGACTTCGCAAACTGTATTTTACAGGGTCTCCCCCAATCTACTCTTATCCCGCTTCAACTAGCATTAAACAGTGCAGCAAGAGTGCTTTTCGGGGCACCAAAAAGAGAACATGTAACACCTCTCCTGAAACAATTACACTGGCTGCCTATCCAAGCTAGAATTACATTCAAAACTCTGCTACTAGCCTTCAAAGCTCACAAAGGACTTGCTCCCCCCTCACTATCGGAGTTGATCCAACCAATCCCTTCCAACAGGCTTAGAAGAACCACGGAATTAAACTTGCTAAAAGTTCCAAAAGAGTCTTTAAGATGCATTTCCGCAACTGTAAACCGTTCCTTCAGTTTATGCGCTCCAAAACTGTGGAACACCCTCCCACCACACATTAGGGCCATTGCTGATCTATCCCAGTTTAAAAAGGCCTTGAAGCATCACCTTTTTATCAAATATTTCCCAGAAAACATAATTACACAAGCTCTCTCAAACAGCACCAATCACGCTCTTAACACGTAACCTCTGCTAACTCAGTAATTCTTCATACCCCTCTCTCATACTAACAAGATTCTTTTCAGGCTATATTCTGTTCATATGTAATTAGTCAGTGTTTAGTTTTCTTTGTAAATAATTACCCTGGTTACCCAAGTTTTTTGTTCCTGTTCTATGTAAAAATAATACGGATAATATGTATCTTATCTGATGTTTCATTGTTCTATGTAAACCGCGCTGACTGTAAATAGTGCGGTATATAAAAGTTGTTAAATAAATAAATTAAATAAATAAATACAGACTTTTAGTCTTGCAACACTTTCCGAATGGTGCTATGGATATTGTAAACTTTCATCACAAACCTTTTTCTTGATTTTTATTATTAAATTATTTTGGGTCTTTTTAATACTGTATCTTAGACAGGATTGACTTCTAATGTAATAAGGCTATGACTTTAAGGCACATTTTAGATACTACAGTATGTGGAGATCAGAATTGAGACATTGAGGTTGTGATGTACACAATTTCATTGGTATTGTAGAATATTCTCTGCCAAAAGTGGAGCCTTTTCTAAAATAGAGGTGCAAATAAAACAAAATGAACGCAGATAGACCATACAGCTTATCCATTTGTCCATGAGAACTATTAAGTTGTACAGTGTCTTCCTCTTCCTCGGAGATCCTCTGTATTTGTCCCATGCTTTCTTGAATTCAGATACAGTTCTTGTCCCCACCACCTCCACCGGGAGGCTGTTCCATGCATCTACCACACTTTTCATAAAGAGATCTTTCCTCTGATTACTCCTAAGTTTGTCCCCTTTTACTTTCATTCTGTGACCTCTCGTTCCACAGCTTCCTTTGAACTAGAAGAGGGCCACCTTTTTGTGCATCTATACACATGGAGGTATTTAAATATCTATATAATATTTTCCCCTTCTGCCTTCCCTCCAAAATATACATATGGGAATAGGCTTAAAGATCTCAATATGCTTATGATGAAGGCCAGCAACTCATTTTAGTCGTCACCCTCTGGACCGACTCCATCCTGTTCATCTCTTTTAGAAGGTGTGGCCTCAGAATTGTGCACATCACTCCAAATGAGGTCTCGCTAGAGATTTATACAAAAACACCACCATCTTTTTTTTTTTTTTTTTTCCTGCTGACCATCTCTCTTCCTCTCTCTTTTCTCTCTCTCTCTCTCTTCTCTCCCCCCCCCCCCCCCCCCCCCCCCCCGCCCAAGCATCCTTCTGGCTTCTGCTGTTGCCTTTTCTATCTGTTTGGCCACTTTAAGATCCTCTGAAATGATCACCCCCCAGGTCCTGCTCTTCTTGCCTGCATTGAAGTACTTCACCCTCTATACTGTATCTCTCCCTTAGATTTTTGCACCCCAAAGGCATGACATTGTATTTTTGAACATTATATCTTAGCTTCAAAATTCTTCAAGTTTCACTAGACCCTTCCTCATGTTATCCATTCCTTCCAGGGTGTGTCTGCCCTGTTACAGATTTTGGTATCATCCGCAAAAATGATACCTTTCCTGATGGACCTTCCATGAGATCACTTACAAAAATGTTAAAAAGAATAGGGCATTACCAGTCCTATCTTCAGAGAACTCCATTTGCTAAGGCCTTCTGGCACCTTCCACTCTACCAGTTTCTTACCCAGTCGGTCACTTTAGGGTCCATCCCAAGTTTTATTTATGAATCACTGATGTGGAGCAATGTCAAAGACCTTGCTAAAATCTAAGTATACCACATCTAGCGCTCTTCTCTGATCCAATTCTCTGACCGCCTAGTAGAGATCTATCTCTAGTAAAGCCGTGCTGTCTTGGATCCTGTAATCCCTTGAATTCCAGAAAACCACACTATCCTCTGCTTTTGACAGCATTTTTCCATTAATTTACTCGCCAAAGAGGTCAGATTAATCGGTCTGTAGCTACCAACCTCATCCTTGCTTCTGCTTCTGGAGACAGAAACCACATTCGCCCATCTTTACTCAAGCATCACTCCTGACCCTAAAGATGCATTGAAAAGGCCAGCCAGTGGAGCCGCCAGTATTTCCTCAAGTTTTTTCAATACCCTCGGATGACTCCCATCTGTCCCATTGCTTTACCCATTCTGTTTTGTTAGCTTCTCACGAACACTTCTGAAAATAGTTCTACCTTACTTCCATTCCTATGTGTGTTTTTCTGAGGAACTATTCCCTGCCCTTCATTTGTGAACACAAAAGAAAATATTTGTTAAGCAATTCCACTTCCTTATCGTCCCTCCAGTCCAGTCCCACATGGGTTGTGCTTCTCTTTCAGCAGCTTGGAGACTGAGCATGTCATCTATTTGATGACACCAGTGTACTTAAGCAGCTGGCATTGCCTACCAGCTCCAGTATGCTCAGTCTCCAAGCAGCTGGAGGAAGTAATGAGCCAGGGTGCTGGACCCACTGTAGGAACAACTAAGGAGAGAGTTAGGGGTTTTGAATTATTTTTCTCCGGGAACAAGCAGGAAGTGAATCCTCACATATGGGTGACGTGGGCACTGACTGAGCCCTCGCAAAAGCAATCCCCTCTGCTTTCAAAGAAAGCCTTTGGGCGATTCTACCATGCATGCGTGGTCCCCTTCCTGCCCAAGGGTGGCATCTTGCTCAGTCTCCTTTTTTCTGTGGAGCCCTTCAGACGCTCGTCTGGCTTGTCTCCGGAAAAAGTTGATATTTTTTCCTATGTCAAGGAGAGAACCTCTTTGGCAGACCCATGACTGACAAGACTGCTGAGCTGGAGACAGAGTTAATTACGAAGACCATGCTCTCTAAAAAAGACTGCTGACCCTCCCCGACACAAGGGCTCGGGTAAAAAGCCCTTCTACCTGAGGAAAGGGGCTGCATACAGAAACTACCCATCTTTTCAGGCCTTCCCAGCTCCCCAACAGGGTCAGCAAGCCAAGGGACATGGGTAGGCTCCAAAACCCCAGGCACCAGCTCCGGCTCAGCCAGGGGGAAGTTTTTGACTCTTTGGGCATAGCCTCTCTACCCCAAGGAGGTCAGCAGCCCACAGGGGGATGTCTGGTCTACTATGCCCAGAGGTGGTTGACCATCACCATCTCCTGCGCACTCCAGGTGGTAAGGGAAGGTTACCTCCTCTACCTAACGCAGACACCTCCCCCTTACTTCCCAGAAGACCCCTTGGGTCTCCCCTCCACTGGGACCTTCTCCTGAAGGAGTTGGCAGGTCTCAAGGACAAAGCGGTGGAACCAGCCCTTCACTATCTCGAGGGCAAGGGGTTCTATTCCAGGTACTACTTCATCCCAAAGAGAACAGGGGGCCTAAGGCCCATCCTCGACAAATGCAGCCTCATCAAATTCCTGGTGAGGGAGAAGTTCAAGATGCTCTCCCTTGGAACATTCCTGCCCTACCGCCAGCAGGGAGATTGGCTATACTCCTTAGACCTCAAGGATGCCTATACCCACATCCTCATCCACCCCAACCACAGGCAGTACCTGCGGTTCATAGTGGGGGGCAGACACCATCCGTACAGAGTGCTCCCTTTTGGCCTGGCTTCCGCCCACGAGGGTCTTTACAAAATGCCTGGCAGTCGTGGCCGCCTTCCTTCATCTCCAGAGGGTCTCTGTCTTCCCTTACCTGGACGACTGGCTTATAAAGGGAGGCACTACCTCAGAAGTGCAGCAGGCCACCGCACGCACCAGATTCTGCAACACTTGGGCTTGCCATAAACTACCCCAAGTCTCACTTCCTCCCGACACATTGCCTGGAGTTCATATGGCAAAGTTCGACACTCTCCAGTTGAAGGCCTTTCCTGCCCTGGGACTGGGTCAACCGTCTCAGGACTCTGGCACGGGACATACAGCACCGTCCCTTGGTGCCCACTTGGCTTCTCCTGTGCCTTCTTGGGCACATGGCCTCCAGTGTCCACGTCACCCCAGACGCCTCCACATGAAGGCTGCACAGTGGTGTCTCCGGGACCAGTGGACTCGAGCCACAAGGCGCCTCCAAGACAGAATCTTGGAGGGGAGGAGTGGCCTAGTGGTTGGGGCAAGGTACTTCAGGCCGGAAGGTCAGGGGTTCAAATCCCACTAGAGGACAGCAACCTTGGGCCGGAAGGACTGGGGTTTCTAGTCCTACAGGTGCTCCTTGTGGTCTTGGGCAAGCCACTTAACCCTCCATTGCCCATGTTCCCTGTAAGTATTAGTGTAGGTGTCTCATATCCCCTCATGTTAAATGTATCCCCCCATGTTAAATGTATCCCCCAATTCTGTTGTGACCACTTTGATTGAAGGATAAGGTGGTATAAAAAACTGTCTAAATAAATAAATAATCCTCCAACTGGCGGACTCTCTGGTCTGGTGGCAGTCTCTCCAGTATCTCTCGGCGGGCATGCCTTTTCAGACCCGAGCCCTCCAGGCTCCTCACCATGGACGCCTCCCTACTCGGCTGGGGAGCCCACTGTGAGGAGCTCTGCACCCAGGACAGCTGGTCACCAGACAAGAGCACCCAGCAGATCACGGAGTCTCGTGCCCTCTTTCAGGAGGCAGTGGTCCTCTGCTTGTACGCAGTTCAACAGGGTATCCTCCTGCGAGCAGTATATCTATCAGCCCAGAGCAACCTGCTGGCCGACAGACTGAGCAGAGTCCTCCAGCCACACGAGTGGCAGCTGGAGCCCAGGGTGGCCGGTCAGCTTTTTGAAATCTGGGGGAAGCCCGTGATGGACTTGTTTGCCACCCCGGATAACTTCAGTTGCCCTGCTTCTGTTCCCGGCAGGCCCACCTCTCCAGGGTGGCAGTGGACGCATTCCTGGTATCATGGTTGGAGGGCCTCATGTACGCCTTCCCTCCCATTCCGATGATTGCCAAAACCTTGTTTAGGGCCCTCCACGACAGCCTGATAGCCTCTTGGTGGCCCAGGCAGCCATGGTTCCCGCTGCTCCTCCGCTTAATGGTGGAAACCCCATTCCGTTGGGGACCTCTTCGGGATTCCTGTCTCAGGAAGGGGGTTCTCTCCTGCACCCCAACCTGGGTCCCTGTCACTGACAGTGTGTCTGTCTGTTGAAAGGGTGACCTTAGCTCCTATCAACCTCTCGGGTGAGGTAGAGGAGATCTTGCTGGCCTCTCGCAAGGCCTCTACTAGGAAAGCTTACGCTCTCAAATGGTGCAGGTTTTCAGCCTGGTGTGCCAAACATGGGGCTGACCCGTTCTGCCTGGTTGGGTTGGTGGTACAGTACCTTCTCCACCTCTCGCAATCCGGGCTCAAATCTAACTCCATTCGGGTGCACCTTAGTGCCCTGGCAGTACACCACCACCTGGTGGATGGCAAGCCCCTCTCGGTCCAGCTATTGGTAACACGTTTTCTTAGGGTCTGCTCTTACCGAAGCCCCTAGTTTGCCCTCTGGCAACCGAATGGGACCTCAACGTGGTATTGGAGCAGCTCACTCACCCACCCTTTGAGCCTTTTGGCTACTTGCCACCTCCTCTCTTTCTTGGAAGGCGGCATTCCTGGTTGCACTCGCCTCCGCTCGTAGAGTTAGCAAGCTTCAGGCCTTAGTGGCGGAGGCACCTTATACCAGGTTTTACAAGAACAGTGCTGCTTCGCATGCACCCCGAGTTTCTTCTGAAGGTAGTATCGTCCTTCCAGCTCAACCAGAAAGTAGTACTCCCTACCTTCTTTCCGAGACCTCGCTGCAGTAGGGCAGAGACAGTTCTTTACACCTTGGACTAAGAGGGCTTTATCCTTCTATATGCAACGCACTCATGGGCCACCGCAAGGCTACTCAGCTTTTCGTCTCCTATGATCGCAGTAGGCTGGGACAGGCGGTGACCAAATGTAAGAACATAAGATATGCCATACTGGGTCAGACCAAGGTCCATCAAGCCCAGTATCCTGTTTCCAACAGCGGCCAATCTAGGTCAAACGTACCTAGCAGTTTCCCCAAAAGACACAGGTTCCACAATGCTTGTACTGGGTCAAGCATTGATATCCTGGGTTCCTTCTTAATAATGGTTTGTGGACCTTTCCTCCAGGAAGTTGTCCAAACCTTTTTTAAACCCAGCTACACTAACAGCCTTTACTACATCCTCCAATAACAAATTCCAGAGTTTGATTACACGTTGAGTGAAAAAATATTTTCTTTTATTAGTTTTAAATAGTTTACCTTGTAACTTCATTGCATGTCCCCTAGTCTTTCTATATTCTGATAACGTAAACAATCGATCTACGTTTGCTGTCCACATGGGTGGCAGACTGTCGCCCTTGCCTATGAGCAGGCAGGGCTCCCGCTGGAAGGCCGTGTCACGGCATACCGTGTCAGGACCATGGCGGCCTCAGTGGCAAACTTGTGCTCTGTCCCCATGGTCATTTTGCTGGGCCACCGCCTGGTCTTCAGTTCATACCTTCGCAGCCTATTAATGCCTGGAAAGAGGGACAGTGCTTTCGGCCAGGCTGTGCTCCGTAACCTTTTTTGGGTTTAGGCAACTTCTACCCTCTGACCCTTCTGTGTTCTGGTTTCATCAGACACAGGGGTCCTGCTGTGGTCTGTGGACACAGACTTATTTGCTGCTGCTGGCGGCTCCCTGTGAGGTAGTCTGTGTTTTTGCTATGGGTTTTTTCAGTAACCTGTAGCTGGGAAGTCCCATATGTGAGGACTAACTTCCTGCTTGTTCCTGGAGAAAGCGTAGTTACTCACCTGTAGCAGGTGTTTTCCGGGGACAGTAGGAATCAGTCTTCACAACCCTCCCTCCTCCCCTTGGAGATTCTTCCTTACCATCTTTTATTTTAGCCGTCTTTTAGCTATGCCATCTGACTGAGCAAGATGGCTCCCTTGGGCAGGAAGGGGACCATGCATGCGTGGTGGCATCTCCTAAAGGCTTTCTTTGAAAACTGGGGGGATGCTTCCGCGAGGGCTCAGTCGGTGTCAACGTCACCCATATGTGAGGACTGATTCCTGCTCTCCCTGGAGAACACCTGTTACAAGTGAGTAACTACTCTTTCCTTATCCCACTTTGTTTTGGTAATGGCTGTAAGCATACCCCCCCCTCCCAAAAAAAAAAGCAGGGAGTTCCTGGGATGGCCGGAGGGGTTGATTATTTTTTTTCCCTCCCCCCGATCCATTGGGGGGTGAGCGAGGAGCCTTTGGGGGGTATTAGAGGGCAGCTAAAAGGGCCAGCGAGAGCATACAGTAGAGTGGCTCCTTAACCCGTTACCGGGTGAGGAGCTGCGTGCCGAGCACAAACCGCCAGACAGCACTTCCGCCCCCTCCCTGCCGCTGAAGCTGGGAAGCGGCTGAGCGTGGGAGAGGCGGACTGGCTGAAGAGCCTCACGGCAGAGTGAATAAAAAGGAATCTTTGCCCAGAGGACAGTGGAGTAAATAATGGTTTGGAGAGGACACTCGGGTGTACGGCTGCAGACCGCGTGTGAAAAATCTCCCTTTTTGCCTTGGCAGCCTCTGCTACTGCGCAGGAGGAAGTTAATTGGAGACAGCGCGTTTTCCCTAAGGCTCTTTTAGGTTTGGGTTTGTTAATTTTGAAATTTTTTCTTGAGAATGCTAGCATAATAAAAAAAAAAAAAAAATAGGGCAAGGCCTAGGGAAATTAAGTTCACTTTTGGTTTTAAGTTTGGCTTTTTTAGCTAGGCTGGTAGTAGGGGATATTCCACTGACCATGCCTACCAGACCACAGTGTGTGGCTCTCGGAGAAGGGTGGTCTCGGACACTGGTGTGGGTGCAAGACAGAGGCCTGGTCCATGGAGCAGGTCCTTCATGAGGGCACAGAGTAGGAGCCCCCCTCAGGATACAACAGAGAGGGAGCCCAGGGTAGCCATGTCCATGCCTCCACAGCTAGAGCCAGCGAGTGGATCCCACTTTATCCTCATCAACCTCTACATATTTCTCCCCTTCACCCGAGTCTCACAATGCCACCATTGCACTTCTTTCTGTCACTAACACATGTTTGAGGAAAAAAGTCATCTTGTTTTACTTTGTTGGGAATTTTATCTTCCATTTTTGTCTTTTACTATCCTGACTAATTTACCAGTTTCCTTTAGCTTCTCCTGATGTTTTGTGGTGGTCTTACTGTGATTCCTTAGTTTATGAAAGCTACCTTTTTTTTTCCCCCTTTCAGCTACTACTTCTAAAAACTATACCAAGTGGTATTGTCAGACTCAAGGGTTCAGGGGGGGAATATGTAGAAGCTGATAAGGATAAAGCGGAATTGCTTAACAAATATTTTTGTTCTGTGTTCACAGATGAAGAACCAGGAGCAGGACCTCAGAAAACACCCACAAATAAGAACAGAAGCGAGGGACATCTTGAACAATTTTCAGAAGACTGTGTTCGTGAGAAACTAGCTCAACTTAAAATAGAAAAAGCGATGGGACCGGATGGGATACACCCTAGAATACTGAGGGAACTTGGGGACGTTCTAGCAACTCCACTGACTGACCTTTTCAATGCCTCGTTGGAGTCGGGAGTGGTGCCAAAGGACTGGAGAGAGGCTCATGTGGTGCCTTTACACAAAAGCGGTAGTAAGGATGTGGTTGAAAACTACAGGCCGGTTAGTTTAACTTCAGTGGTGAGTAAATTAATGGAAACGCTGTTGAAAGAGAAAATAATGATGTTTCTGGAGTCCAGCGGATTACAGGATCCGAGGCAGCATGGATTCACCAGAGGCAGGTCTTGTCAGACAAATCTGATTGATTTCTTTGACTGGGTGACCAGGGAGTTGGACCGAGGGAGAGCTCTAGATGTGGTGTATTTAGATTTCAGTAAAGCCTTTGACACTGTTCCTCACAGGCGACTTATAAACAAACTGAGCACCCTAGGGATGGACCCTAAAGTTACTGCTTGGGTTAGAAATTGGTTGGGTGGGAGGCGACAAAGAGTACAAGTAAATGGAGCTCACTCTGAGGAGAAGGATGTTACCAGTGGTGTGCCCCAGGGATCTGTCCTTGGTCCGATTTCTTTTTAACATCTTTGTTAGTGATATAGCGGAAGGGCTGTCGGGTAAGGTTTGCCTCTTTGCGGATGATACCAAAATCTGCAATAGAGTAGACACCCAGGAAGGTGTAGATAACATGAGGAGGGATCTAGCTAAGCTTGAAGAATGGTCTAGAATTTGGCAACTGGGATTTAATGTTAAATGTAAGGTCATGCATTTGGGCTGCAGCAATCCAAGGGAGCAATACAGTATAGGAGGTGAAGTACTTTTGTCCACTAAAGAAGAGCGGGACCTAGGCGTGGTTGTGTCTGATGATCTTAAAGTAGCTAAACAGGTAGAAAAGGTGACGGCAAAAGCTAGAAGGATGCTTGGGTGCATACGGAGAGGAATGGCTAGCAGAAAAAAGGAGGTGATAATGCCTCTGTATAAGTCTTTGGTGCGACCTCATTTGGAGTATGGTGTGCAATTCTGGAGACCGCACCTTCAAAAGGATGTGAACAGGATGGAGTCGGTGCAGAGGGTTGCTACTAAGATGATTAGTGGTCTTCATTATAAAGCATATGAGGACAGACTTAAGGATCTTAATATGTACACCTTAGAGGAAAGGCGGGATAGAGGTGATATGATTGAGATGTTTAAATACCTCCGTGGCATAAATGTTCAGGGAGAGAGCCTCTTTCAATTGCAAGCAAGTTCTGCGACGAGGGGACATGGGATGAGGGTGAAGGGAGATAGATTCAGGAGTGATATGCGGAAATATTTCTTTACGGAAAGAGTAGTGGATCCGTGGAATAGTCTCCCAGTGGAGGTGGTAGAGATGAGGACAGTAACTGAATTCAAAAAAGCATGGGACCAACACAGAGGATCTCTAAAGGTAAAAAGTGGACTGTTGTAGTTGTTATGGAAGGACAGACTAGATGGGCCTTGTGGTCTTTTTCTGTCATCATGTTTCTATGTTTCTATGTTTCTACCCATTCCTCAACAGGGTACGGGGTTTTACTCCCCCTATTTCCTTATCCCAAAGAAAACAGGGGATGCAGACCTATTTTGGACCTCAGAGAATTGAACAAATTCCTTGTCAAAGAGAAATTCAAGATGATTTCTCTCGGAACTCTGCTGCCATACCTTCAGAGTCAGGATTGGCTTTGTTCTCTAGATCTCAAGGATGCGTACACCCATGTTCTCATCCATCCAACTCACAGAAAGTTCCTTCGATTCCTTTTTCAAGGAAAGCACTACCAATACAGGGTGCTTCCTTTTGTCCTGGCCTCAGCACCAAGGGTGTTCACGAAATGCATGGCTGTTGTAGCAGCATTTCTCTGTACTCTAGGGATATTCATCTTCCCCTACGTAGACGACTGGCTCATTCGAGCCCCAACAGAGGCCGAGGCCAGGACTTCTCTGTCCTGCACAATGCGTATCCTTCAGTATTTGGGTCTGGTAATGAACATCCCAAAATCCAGTCTAACTCCCACTCAGTCTCTAGAGTTCATAGGAGATTTGCTGGATACCAGAAAGGCAAGGGTCTATCTCCCCCAGGCCCGTTGCCTTCTCATGGTGCAGTTAGCTTCTCAAGCAGTGCTAAAGTCTCATCTTGCTGCTCGAGAGATGTTACAACTACTAGGCCACATGGCATCCACCGTGCATGTGGTTCCCTATGCTCGCCTCCATATGAGGGCAGCCCAGTAGACTTTATCCACCCAGTGGACCCAGGCATCAGGATGCCTGTCAGACAAAATAGCAAACACAAGTCGCCTTATTTTGTCCTTCCAGTGGTGGAGGTACACTCAAAACCTGTTGCTGGGGTCCCCTTTTCAACAACCCTTACCCCAAGCAACTCTCACAACAGATGCTTCTCCGATGGGTTGGGGAGCTCATCTGCAAGACCTCTCCACTCAAGGCACCTGGTCTCCACAGGAGACTCATCTACATATCAATCTCTTGGAGCTCAGAGCAATCTTTCTTGCTCTTTGAGTGTTCCATACCCTGCTCAGCTACAAGACAGTCCTCATTCATACGGACAATCAAGTAGCCATGTTCTATGTGAACAAGCAGGGGGGAACAGGCTCTCTGTCGCTTTGCAACGAAGCTTTGCGACTATGGGCCCTCACCAGAGAGCATCAGATTCATCTCCTGGCAGTGTATCATCCAGGCATACAAAACTCTTGGGCAAAGAGACTCAGTCGAGTTCTGCTTCCACACGAGTGGTCTCTGCATGCCGACCAGGTGACCAAGATTTTTCATATTTGGGGAACCCCGTACATAGGCCTCTTTGCAAGTCCGTGGAATGCCAAACTTCCCCGGTTCTGTTCCAGAATTCTGGCTCAGGGGGCTCAGACCAGGGATGCTTTCCTCCTTTACTGGGGTCAAGACTTCAGTATGCCTTTCCACCCATTCCCCTAATTCCCAAAACCCTGTTCCAGCTTCAGAGAGACAGAGGCCATATGATTCTCATAGCTCCACATTTGCCACGTCAAGTGTGGTACCCTTTGCTTCTACATCTCTTTCAAGCTCCTTCCCTGGAGTTAGGATCTGCTCCAGATCTCCTATCTCAGGAGGACGGAATGTTATGGCATCCCAATCCCCAGTCTCTGCATCTCAGGGCTTGGTTGCTGAAGGCCTAGATCTCCATGATCTTAATCTCCCTCAGCAAGTAAAAGATGTTCTTTTTGCTTCCAGGAAACCTTCCACAAGACGTTCTTATGCTTTCACGTGGAAAAGGTTTACCATATGATGATCGCAAAAGGATCTTAACCCCCTTGCGATACCTCTGGAATCATTGCTGGAGTATCTCCTTCATTTATCCAATGCAGGACTTAAGACTACCTAAGTAAGAGTCCATTTGAGTGCTATTGCAGCTTCCTTTAAGCCTCTGAATGGACAGCCTATTTCCTCTCATCCTCTTATAGCAAGATTTATGAGAGGCCTTCTTCTAACTAAGCCTCCCTGTGGCATGGGACTTAAACCTGGTTCTTGGGCAGCTCATGAAGCCACCTTTCGAACTCTTAGCTACTACCTCCTTGAAATTCCTTTCTTGGAAGGTTATCTTTCTCATTGCAATCACATCAGCACATCACATTAGTGGGTTGCAAGCGCTAGTAGCTAATCCACCTTATACAAGGTTCCATCATGAGAAGGTAGTCCTTAGGACTCATCCACACTTTATGTCTAAGGTGGTCTCGCCTTTTCATCTAAACCAAGCGGTCTACCTACCTGTGTTTTTTCCAAGGCCTCATGCATCAAATGCAGAGAGGAATCTTCATACCTTGGACTGTAAAAGAGCTTTAGCCTTTTACTTACAAAAAACACAGCAACATTGAAAGTCCTCTCAACTCTTTGTTGCTTTTGATCCTTCTCATTTGGGACTTCCAGTCTTCAAGAGAACACCGTCTAACTGGATTTCTCAGTGTGTTTCCTTCGCCTATCAGAGTAAGAACCTTTCTCTGGAGGGCCATGTCACAGCTCACAATGTGAGAGCCATGGCAGCCTCAATGGCTCATCTGCACTCTGTGTCTATTGACGATATCTGTCGAGCAACCACCTGAGCTTTGGTTCATACCTTCACAGCCTATTACTGCTTGGATAAGGACTTCTGCCGGGATGCCTTGTTTTGGTCAGGCTGTTCTCTAACACCTGTTCCATACCTAATCAACTCCTACCCCACCATCCTGGTTATCTGACGCGGATAATGTAATACTTAATCAACTCATACCCCCCAACTTCTCTGCCCATTCCCAACATAGAGAGAGCAAGAGAGGAGGAGGCATTCTCATACTTACCAAGAATGACCTAAATTTCCACACCGTGGACTCCACAAGCTCAAACAGCATGGACGTATTATCCATCACAAATGAACAATGCCTCATCAATTTAATTTACAGAGCGCCCTCACCCTCCGCGGACGACCTGCCTTACATTCTAGATCTAGCAGCTAACTCACGCAAGCCCAACATTCCCAACTGGATATTAGGAGACCTCAATCTCCCAACACTACATCCCAGCCACTCCTCAGCCCTCCTTGAGGCTATCAACGAACTAGGATACAAGCAAATTGTTGACACCCCCACGCACGAGAAAGGAAACATCCTTGACATGATCTTTGCCCCTCTTACAGCTCTCGACTCCAGCAATAGACTTGACAACTCTGTAACCCCAGTACCATGGTCAGACCATCATTTAATCACCTTCCCCATCCTCATTAATGCCAAACAGTCACCACACAGAAACAAAAACTCCATTGACTCAACAAGAGTATCATCTCGAAAATTCAAAACCCTCAACAAAGAACATATAGTTATGGAAACCCTCCCTCTCCTACATGACACCTCTCTCAATCTGGAAAATCTGATCACATCCTGGAACAGCACTATCAGTACCATTGCACTGCAACCAGTCCAGGGTAACAACCCAAAGAAAAGAAAGTCTTCTCCCTGGTTCTCCCCTGACCTACGAGCCTCCCTCACACACCTAAGAAAACTGGAAAAACGATGGCGTCGCTCACACTCATCAGAAGACCAAGCAGCTTATAAAACACATCTATCTGTACACAGGGAGTCAGTCATGGCCAAGATGAAACAATTCCATACCGATACGCTGAAAAGATCACTAAATAAACCACGCGATCTTTTCAATTTAGTAAAAACCTTATCTAAAGAACCTTCACCAAAACATCCTGAACCCATCCATCCCCAAGCATTCGCCGATTTCCTGCAATCCAAGTTGCTTCAAACCAACAACATTGGAACAATCTCCTCTCAAGTCACCATATGCATATCAAACCTATCCATGTTCTCCACACCATCCAGAAAACATGTTGAAGACACCATCGCTGCGCTTAACACGACTACTGCACAAACTGACCCTTGCCCAGCCCACTGGATAAAGGAACTACGCCGAGATCTCAGCCCCATCATCACTAAAATGATGAACTTATCCTTTACAACCGGCTCCTTCCCACCAGCCCTCAAGAGAACATCCATAAGACCCCTCTTGAAAAACCACAAACTCGACCCACAAAAGGTTGAATCTTATAGACCCATAGCTAGCATTCCCCTACTAGCGAAAATAATTGAAAAGGAAGCTCAAAGACAGTTACAGGACCACATTGACACCGTCTCCCCTCTGGACCACTGCCAACATGGTTTCAGAGAGTTCCATGGTGTTGAAACCCTCCTCACCACTCTCTGCAACAACATCATCACAGGCATTGATAACATCCGCCAAGGCTTTGCTCTCATCTTCTTAGACATTGCTGCGGCTTTTGACTCTGTACATCACGATCTGTTAATAGGGCGACTAAAAGAAAAAGGCATCAATAACACTGCCCTAGAGTGGTGCAAGTCATACCTGGATCAGAGATGGCAGTACGTTACCTCAGGGACCACAACATCCACACACCATACCACCAAAAGCAAGGCGTACCACAAGGTTCATCCCTATCCTCACTCTTTTTCAATATATACATACAACCGGTTTGCAACATCATCAGGTCCTTCAAGGTTGAATGCTTGATATACGCAGATGACATCCTCCTATATATGCCTTTCTCCACAGTTCATATGGACCTTTCCCCGCTTGCTAAATGTTTTGATGCAGTATCCGAATGGCTTCAATCCCAGAACCTCCGAATTCAACATAAAAAGACTGAGGTTCTCTTCATCACCAGGGACCCACTTTTCACCCCCCCACCCCATATAAAGGTGAAAGAAGCTGAGCTCCAATCAAAACCGTCCATTCGCTACCTTGGAGTCACTTTTGATCAACGCATGGATCTGAAACTACACATAAATAACGTAGTCAGAGCAATCTACCTCAAGATCCGGACTCTTCGACATCTTCGCCCCCTGCTTGATCCTGATGACTTCAGAACTATATTTCAAGCCTTAACCTTACCACACCTTGACTATGCCAATGCCATTCTCCAAGGCCTCCCACACTCCACATTAAACCCTCTGCAACTCGCCATGAATACCGCTGCTAGAGTCCTCTACGGAGCATCAAGAAGGGACCATATAACACCCATCCTAGAGCAACTCCACTGGCTCCCCATACATGGCAGAATATTATTCAAAATATTACTCCTAACTTTCAAGGCCACAAAAAGCATCACCTCCTCCTCCCTAATAGACTCCATTCAGGCCGTCCCACCCAACAGATCCAGAAGAACGATATCAACAAATACTCTAATCATCCCTAAAGCAGCGACAAAATGCCTATCAGTGACATCTAACAGGGCCTTCAGATTCTATGCCCCTAAGTTCTGGAACGCTCTACCCCCAGAGATTCGTGCTATCAATGATCTATCCCTTTTCAGGAAGGCACTCAAATCCCACCTCTTCCCCCAATATTACTTGACCAACTAACCAATCTTAATCACTACCCAAACTAAGAACAAATCCTGTAATGTATACTTGTAAATACTCTTGTAAATAGTTGCAGTAATGACGTTCCATGTTTTATTCCAAGTTCTCTGACCTTGTTCTCTGTAAAACCTAACAGTTTATTGTTATGGTATGTTGTTGTATTGTGAACCGCGCTGATTCTGAATAGAGCGGTATATAAGAGCCTGTAATAAATAAATAAATAAATAAATAAATAAATCCCTGGTAGGATGCCAGAGATCCATGGGGGGAAGTGGAGCCCTTCTCAGGTAGACACAACTTCTGGGGTCTTTCCCTGGCATCTAAAGCTAGGGAGTCCCCATATGTGATGACTACATTCCTGCTTCTTCCTGGAGATAGCATAGTTACTCATCTGTAACAGGTGATCTCCGGGAACAGCAGGAATTTAGTCCTCACAACCCACCCACCTTCCCTAGGAGTTGTATCTCTCTATCTTTTTCCCTTTCCTTCTCTCTCTCTCTTTGTCTCAGCTTTAAAACTCAACTGGAGAGAGGCAGTTGGGAAAGGTGGGAAGGCAGCATGCAGACGCTGTGGGATGCTCCCAAAAACTTTCTAATTGTACGCTGGGGAGCGTTCCCTCGCAGGCTTCGTCAGTACTGACGATACCCATATGTGAGGACTAAATTCCTGCTGTTCCCGGAGATCACCTGTTACAGGTGAGTAACTATGATTTTCCGAAGGCACCTCTTGAGTTTGTGTAGGACATGGCTCAAGCCCTAGCACGCTCCACGCAGTCCGAGGAGGAGCCCCGTGCAGAAGAACTCCAGTATTTTACAATATGATGCTCTGCTGAGGGAATCCCCCACGGTCCCAGTTCTGCCCATCCTAGCCCGGCTGCTCTTCCACATGTAGGAGATACCTGTGTCTAGTCCCATTGTCAGCAATCACCTGGACACCATGTACAGGGTCCAGCGAGGGCCTGGCTTCCGGGAAGGCCCAGCTTCCTCATACTTCGATGATGGTGGAGTCCTCCATGTGGAAGCAAAAGAGCCCAAAAACTCACTCTTCAGTACTGCTGGGTGTAGGGAGTCTCGCACCCTCAGGCATAAGGACTACCAAGGCTCCATGCTGGCGTGCCGCATCCAGGCTTACCTGCTATACATAAGTATGTTCCTTCATGACCTCACAAAGGAGCCTGGAGGTTTCTAGGCGGGCCTTGATGGCAATTACTTCCGGCATTTCCAGTGCCTCCTGAAGTCAGTGGGGGACTCTTAAAAGTACCTTTCTCTCGCTGCATACAACAGCTTCTAGTCCTCCGTTTGAGTAGCTGTTGCTGGTATCGGGGCCAGGCGGCACACCTGGCTCCAGTCCTCAGATCTCGAACAATGGGTCCAGGAGAAACTGCTCCATGTACCATGCCTGGGCGAGGAATTGTTCGGCAAACCGATGGAGGACAAAGCAGCGGAGATTGAGACGGAGTACGTAACTCGCACCCATCTCTCCTAAAAGACTTCTTCCCTCCCGCGGATGAAGCAACAGGGCAAAAAGCCTTTCTTTCAGAGGAAAGGTCTCCCCTAGCGGGGCTACCCACCTTATCCTTTGGTACCGGTTCCACCCCAAGGTGTACAGAGCAAGAGCGGCCATCAGGGTCCATTTAAGCCAAAGGGTCCCAAAAGCCAGACCCAATCGGCTCTGGGTTTTTGATACCAGATGCCTAGCCGCTCGCCCTCTGGCGATCCAGCTACCGGTGAGAGGGCACCTGCTCCCCGATGGGAGTCTGTCACTTCAGTCACCTGGGTCCTTCAGGTCCTCCAGGAGGGTTACCTCCTTCACTGGAACGGCTTCCTCCATCCTTCTGCCCCACGGAGACCCCTTGGCTCTCCATGCACCAGGCTTTCTTGGCGCAGGAGCTTGCCATCCTCCTCGAGGAGCAAGTGCTGGAAGTGGTTCCGCTGCATTTCAGAGGTCGCGGGTTCTACTCCCATTTCTTCCTCGTGCCAAAGCGGACAGGCAGATTCTGACCCATCCTCTATTTAAGAAATCTCAGCAAATACCTGGTGCGGGAGAGGTTCAAAATGCTCTCCCTTGGCGCCTTGCTGCCCTTTCTTTGGCAGGGCGACTGGCTATGTTCCATGGACCTTCAGGATGCATACGCTCACATCCTCGTCCATCCCAAGCACAGGAAATACCTGCATTTCAGAGTGCAAGGGAACCACTATTAATACAAGGTGCTTCCTTTCGGCCTGTGTCCGCCACATGAGTGTTCACCAAATGCCTCGTGTTGGCCACAGCTCTCCTTCGATTGCAGGGCACTTTCATCTACCCCTATCTAGATGACTGGCTCATTACAGGCCCAAAAGTTCTCTCTGATTTCCATCTCAGCCAGGAGATAGTACTGCCGACCTTCTTCCTGAAGCCTCACACCAACCAGCCATCGGCATCCTCCACACCCTTGACTGCAGAAGGGCTCACTCCTTCTACCTGCAGCGTTTGCAGCTTCACCACCGGTCTGAGCAGCTTTCTGTCTCTGACCCTGCCTGCATGGGGCCCGTGATCACTAAGCAGACCTCTCCATCTGGGTGGTGGATTGCATCGCCTTTGCCCAGGCTCAGGCAGGGCTGCCTCTGGACCGCCAAGTCACCTTGCACGAGGTGTTCGTATGAGGGCGGCATCGGTGGCACATCTGCACTCCATGCCACTGGCAGACATCTGCCGAGCCACTACCTGGTCCTGAGCTAATACCTTCACTGCCTGGAGAGGGAGTCCCATCGGGATGCCGCCTTCGGCCAGG
Source organism: Ichthyophis bannanicus (assembly GCA_033557465.1). NCBI lineage: Eukaryota > Metazoa > Chordata > Amphibia > Gymnophiona > Ichthyophiidae > Ichthyophis > Ichthyophis bannanicus. The sequence continues at coordinate 4,518,271 of JAWIIG010000034.1, forward strand.
CTGTACTCTGTAATCTGTTCAGGGTTTAAGCAACTCCTGCCCTCCGACCCTTCTTCTGCAGCTACCGGGAGCATGGTCTTCTGGGGACCCAGAGCCCTTAGGTTGTCTTCGGTTACCAGTGACTGCTCACGGCTAGCCATGGCAGTTTTCTACAAGTCCTCAGTAGCCTGTAGCTGTGGATTTCCATATGTGAAGACTGACTTTCTGCTTGTTCCTGGAGAAAGCATAGTTACTCACCTGTAACAGGTGTTCTCCAGGGACAGCAGGAATCAGTCCTCACAACCCACCTACCTCTCCTTGGAGTTGCCCACTGTCCTTGGTATTTTTGTCTTTGCCTGAACTGTGTCATCAGACTGATCAAGATGGCACCCTTGGGCGGGAAGGGGACCATGCATGCGTGGTGGCATTTCCAAAGGCTTTCTTTGAAAGCTGGTGAAATACTCCGTGCGGGCTCTGGTTCTGATGTCACCCCCATATGTGAGGACTAATTCCTGTAGCTATGCTTTACCATGTTGACATAACTGCCACTATGTTCATCATCTTCTATTACAACTTCTAAAACTGGAATTCTGTTTCACATACTGTGGGCACCTTACATACATAGATGCCGGCCATTGTTCATATGTACATGTCTAATTTCTGCCAACTACAGATGCCTCTATCCATATCTAATTTCAATTTAGAGGGGGAAATAAACAACGTGGCATTAAGGAGGATAGTTGCCCTTAATCCCTACTGTAAAGGGCTGGTTGAAATGGGCACTAATTAAAAACCTAAAAGTGTCGAGGGGGTAGGTGTAAATCCTGACGTATCCAATTGCAGTCATACATATATACAGGGTGGCCCAAAAAAGTGAGAATATCTCGTAAATTAAAAGCTTAAATAGTTTACTTATTTACCTTTTTTAGCTATATAACATCTTTATTTCGACAATTTTCGCTCGCCATTTTTTTTTTAATTTGTCAATCGTTTACATCTTTCTCTATGAATTTTTAAATAACTTATGTTACGAGATGTTTACTTTTTTGGGGGGTCACTCTGTATATTTCCTATATTAAATGGGAAATACAAGTTTAGGATTTTGACCCACTCAGGCCATTCATTAACCGTCTCCCCCCTTTCCCCCACATGCCCATTGCAACGTTTATGTAGTAAGGACAGCCACATGTAAATTCAGCCTGTTCTAAAATGGTCATTTATATGTGGATGGCATTTCCATGTATAAATGTCAGATTTTACACATGGAAATAAAGAAGACTTCTAAAAACTCATTTTATCTTACTCCACAAAAGTTTAGAGCACATCACCTGCGGGACATGGTCTAGGCATTCAACTCTGTAATAAAATTAAATTGAAAACTTAATTGTATTAAGAGTTCTTAGCATTTTGTTCTAGTGCTTGAAAGAAGTTGTTTAGCTTTTAACGAATGTTGACTTTGATGTTGCACTTTGTGCAAGATTAACTTTGTCCCTTTTTTACATTCATTCTAACTTGTTATAATTCTGGAAGAGCATATGGCTATTTGGAATATTTTCCTATTACCTGAAAATACTTTTCATGTTTTTAACGTTTTGCATGACTTTATTTTCTATTTTAATTTTGTTTCTTAGTTTCCTTTATTTTTCTTTTCAACCATTGTGAGCTGTTGCTAAAAATGCAGCTGTTTGTATCCAGTCACAGCAAACTCTAAATCTTAGACGTCAAAAATGCTGACTTCAGTAAAATGGCCTAGTACCTGGAGAAGGAGTTGGTAGGATGGGAGGGGTTAAGGGAAGTGGAATTGCAATGGGCTAAACTAAAGAAAGAAATAAAAGGTGCAAGAGATACATATGTTAGGTTTCCTTTTCCTCTTGTTTTTATTTACTTTCCTTATTTGGTTCTCCAAAGAAGTGGCTGCACAAAGGCAAAAAATACAGCTTTCACAAAATTCAGAAGTTCACAGAGGAACACAGAAAATAATACAAGATCAAACTAAAAGAGACAAAAAGAGAAATAAGGATAGCAAAATCAAAGGCAGAAGAAAAGATGGCTAAAGATATGAAGTGTGGCAACAAAAGACTTTTTTTCAGGTATATTCGGGAGAGGAGGAAAATCAGAGGTGGAATTGCAGGACTCAAAGTGCTGGGAACAAATTTGTGGAAAGTGACATTGAAAAAGCGACATTGCTAAACAAATACTTCTGCTCTGTTTTCATTAGAGACAATCCTGGAGAAAGGACCACCTGTGATTGACAAATATACAAATGAGAATGGAGTAGATACCACACCATTCACAGAAGCTGATGTGTTAGAACAGCTTGCAAAACTGAAAGTGGACAAATCTATGGGATCAGATGGGATATACCCCAGGATACTGAGAGCTCAGAGAAGTTCTTGCAAGGCCTTTAAAGGATGTTTTAAATAGATTCTTGGAGACAGGAGAATTTCCACAGGACTAGAGAAGGGCTGATGTGTTACCTCTCCACAAAAGTGGTAATAAGGAAGAAGTGACAAACTACAGGCCAGTAAGCCTTACCTCGGTGACGGGAAAAGTAATGTAGGCATTCCTGAAAGAGTGAATAGTGAACTTCCTCGAAACCAACAGGTTGCAAGATCTGATTAAGTTCTTTGACTGGGTGACTAGAGAACTAAAGGGCATGCGATGGATGTGATCTTCCTAGATTTCAGCAAAGCCTTTGATACTGTTCTTCATATGAGGCTTATCAATAAACTCAACAGCTTGGGGATGGGTCCCAAGATGGAGAGCTGGATCAGAAATTGGTTGACTGACAGTTGACAGAAGGTGATGGTAAATGGAACTGTTCAATATATCCATGAGTGATATTGCTGAAGGGCTGAATGGGAAAAGTCTGTCTTTTTGCAGATGACACCAAAATTTACAACAGAGTGGACTCCCCTCAGGCAGTACGGAACATGAGGAAAGATCTATAAAAGTTGGAAGAATGGTGTAATGCTTGACAGTTAAGAAAGATTTAATGTGAAGAAGTGCAGTGTAATGCACTTGGGATGCAGAAATCTACAGTAATTGTATGCGATAGGGGGCGAGAGATTGATGTGCACGGACCAGGAGAAGGACCTCTGTGAGATTTTCTGATGATCTCAAGGTGGCGAAACTGTGTGACAAGGCGGTGGCTAAAGCCAGAAGGATGCTGGGTTGCATACAGAGAGGAATTACCAGCAGAAAGAAGTACTAATGCCACTGTACAAGTTGCTGGTGGGGCCTCCCTTGGAATATTGTATTCAGTTTTGGAGACCGTATCTCTCAAAGGATATAAAAAGGCTGGAGGTGGTTCAGAGGAAGGCGACCAAAATGATTTGGAGTCTGCGTCAGAAGACATCTCCAGGAACAAGCAGGAATGAGTCTTCACATATGGGTACGTCGGTACTGACGGAGTCCGCACGGGAACGCTTGCCAGCATCCAATCAGAAAGCTTTTGGAAGCATCCCAACACGTCTGTGCGCTGCCTTCCCGCCTTCCCAACTGCCTCTCCTCAGTTTTCGTTTATCCGCGGAGCCGGCAGGACGTCCTCCTGTCACCACAGAAAATTCTTCATTTATTTTTTAGTTTTCTTGTGGTCGCGGCTGCCTTCCCCGACGCCACCGGTACCGCCGGTGTTTCTTTCTTATTTTCTTTTAAATATTTTTTCCTTAAGGAATATAAAATTTCTATCTTAGTGTTCACGGTTCTTAGGCCTAGGCCTCTCCATTTTTCCTCATGGAACCGCCAGCCTTTTTCCCCAGGAAATGCACAAACTGTGGCGGTACAACTTTATTTTTAGACACTCACAATTGGTGTCTAACCTGTTTGGGTCCTGACCATTGTCCTCCGGAGCCTTCGGGCACCAGTGCTGTGAGAAGCAGTTTTCAACATCGAGTTCCCCTCGACACGCGGTCCCCTTCCAACTTCAGGGCACTGACTATATCTTCTACACAGGATCAGGTAACCCCAAAACAGTCTGTTAAGACTAGCCAATCCTCGAGCGGCAGTTCTCATGCACAGCATAGAGATGCCTCCGGCCTTGCCCTCGAGAATCCACTGGTTTCAAAACCCCGGTGGGAGTCTTTGGCTTCCAAAGCCTATGTGGGGTTTCAGGTTGTTCCTGAGGTTCACCCCTCACAGAACATACCTGAACCATGTCCGGTGGTGGCATCCACTTCGAGCGGTACCGATACCCCGGCATCGGCACCGGTGTTGGATGAAATATTCCTCACCGAGGATCGTCGTCTGGCGTCTCCGGTACCTACGCTTCAGATCGATTTTACAGTATCGGTATCGACACCGATACGAGTTCCGACGTCGGTACCCTCCAGACGTGCATCGATAGACTCGCTTCCTTCGATGCCGAGTCTAGAATCGATCTCCATTCTGGAGGACTGGGTACCGACTCCCGTCGGTACCGGAGGCTCGGTTCCGATACCTCGGATCCGCAACCCTCGGTTCCACCGATACCGTTAGCATTGCCACCGGCTGGTTTTCTTCCTCCGGCATCAATTTCAGTACCGACATCCACAGTACCTTCACAGTCGGTACCTTCCATGCTTCACTCATCAGGATCGCTTCCCTCGATGCCGAGTTTGGAATCGATTCCAAGCATGGACGACATGTTACCGACTGTTGCTGGTTGTGTCCTGCAGTACCAGTGACCACTATCTAAGGATCCCATTCTGCACCATTCAGGATCTTCTATTCCTATATACTGGAATAGATCCCTTGGTGCTAAGGCTAGTTCTTCGTCAGATCTAGCCTATCCAGGGGGAATTCCCTCCAGGGATCTTTCTTTCCAGACTTTCCTCCTGGATATGGCAAAATCACTTGCCATTCCTGTCCCTGGTCAAGATCCTACACAAGGGAGTACAGAATACCTCTCTGTCCCTAACAAAGCAAAGGAAAATATAATGCTTCCTTTGCATCATTCTTTGCAGGATCTCCTACGAATGTGGGAATCTCCTTTAAAGGTACCCCCACTTTCTAGAGCAACTGATCTTTTATATCAGGTGCCTCCCTCTCCAGGGTTTCAAAGGACTCAACTTCCTCATCATTCCATGGTAGTGGAATCAGCATTGAGGCGAGTGAAGAGTACTAAAAAGCACTCTTCTTGTCCGCCAGGTTGTGAGTCTAAGACACTAGATGCCTTTGAATGTCAAACCTTCCAGACCTCCATGCTTTCAGCAAGGATTCTCTCATATATTTTTTATATGGGTCTATCTCTTGAAGAGATCACAAAGCAATTACATCTTTTGACTCCTTTTCTTCAGGAGCCTAGATGTTCAGACTATTCCTCACTGGTTAGTCATATTCAGAATATCTCTAAGTTCCTTACTCGTGCTACCCTAGACTCCTTTGAGTCTGTTAGCAGGACTTCTGCTATAGCTATAGGGGCACGACGTAGAGCCTGGCTTCAGGCCTCAGACTTGGACAAATGGGCACAGGAAAGACTGGGAAATACTCCTTGCACTGGAGAGAATCTCTTCAACAAGGAGTCTTTACTTCAGGTTACTCAGTTATCCATTGACTTTCCTTTTTCCAGAGGCTGCTCTGTGCCTTCTTCTTTCCCAGTAGGTAGGAAATGTCCTACCAAACTTTCAACCCCTAAGGGGAGAAGGTTTTACCCATCATCTGCCCATCATTCAGATGTCCCTAAACAGAGGAAACATCGTTCTAGTCTGAGCAATCCACAACCCCAACAGGGTCAGCAAACCCAGCAGTTGCAGGGTTTTAAATAGATTATTGCCCCTTTGTCTGGGGGGTTGGGATAGCAGTCTGCTTCTTTTTACTTGCAGTATCTGCACTAATTTTATCCTAACCTACTTAGATATCTCTTCATGAGACATCTTTTCTTAAGACTCTTCATGATGATCATGCCCATTCTTAACAGATTTTCCTCTTCCTCCTGGAGGAGAGGGAGAGGTAACAACTATCAATAGACAGTTGTTTCCATCTACTGGCATGTATCATCTCGCCTGTCGGAGAGTTCCTCCATACTGGTCTGCAACTCTTTGTAAGAGTGACTCTTTATACGGGTAAGCCCCTATGGTCCTCTACCTCTTCTACCGGGGGATTCTCCCTTTTGGAGTTGTCTCCCCCTTGTTACCTTAGGCCAGCTCCTCAGACAATAGGAAGTCCTACCATGTCTGTTGGTTTTTCTTTTTCCCAATCTACAGAGTAGGGGAAAGAAATTCTCTATGCTGCCCTCATACTTGCTGCAGATGCAAAACTTTCGAGTGGTTACGCCACAGGTTTTGTTCACTACACAACCAGGGCTTCCTCTCCACTAGCAATCCTAACCTCAGTACTAAGTCCCAAACAGGTTATTAACCTTGTTGGGATGAGACCCTAGGTGTCGCATGAGCGAGTGAGAGGTCTCTCTGCTTGCTCCGGGGTTGCCCTGCTATTATTCGGCTGATTAAACGAAATTACCCCAGAAACTTGAGCAAAAACCCCTTGGGGGATAAGGAGTGAGTGTGTGGAAGGCACCGTGGGGTAAATTGGTTGAAAATGCCTCCACCAATGCGGAAAGAGAGGGAGAAAGCCCCGAAGACTGGGCCCGCTGCAACAACGAGGCCGGCAGCAACTTTGGAGGCGCCGCGCTCACCGGGAGCTGAGAGTGTGGACTCGGGACCGGAGGAGCTAGCCCACGAAGTGGCGAAGTTCCTAGAGCCGAAATTTGACTTGATCTTGAGCAAATTGGAAATTATGGCGGAGACGCTTACGGAGTGCACACACCGCGTTGACGAGCTGGAACACCGGGTCTCGGAGTTGGAGGATGGAGAGGGCCAACACAGTCGAGACTTGGATCGACTCCGTCAGAAGGTGGAGACCCTACTGGATAAAGTGGACGATTTAGAAAATCGGTCCAGGCGCAACAATGTGCGACTCGTGGGTGTGCCAGAGTCCAAAACGGAGGATCTGTTGCTTGACTTGGTAGAAACGTGGCTGCCCAAAGAGCTTGGCCTGCTTGACTTGGTGGGCAAGCTAAAAGTGGAACGAGTGCATCGGCTGGGGCCGCGGACTGGGAATAGACAGAGGCCCAGGGTGGTCATTGCAAGAATTCTTAATTTTCAACATAAATGGCGGTTATTGCAGGCTTTTCGCCGGAAGCGGGAGCTGGCTATCGATAACCATGCGGTGCTCCTCTTCCAAGATTATTCCGCGCTGGTGGCAGCGAAGCGAAAGGAATTTTCCCCGGTGTGTGAGGCCCTGTTCAAAAAACACGTGCGCTTCAGCCTCGCCTACCCCGCAGTGTTACGTGTGCAGCACGAGGGTCAGCAACGTCTGTTGGCCACAGTCGCGGAGGCACAGAAATTCTTGGAAACGCTGGGACAGCGGCGGCCGGAGAGTGGACCGGAGCGGGCGGAGAGCGTGGCCTGAGGATGGCCGGCCGGTACTGCTACGGGAGGAGTCGCTGGAGCAGCGCTGAGTCGGGCGTTGGCTGTGGCTATGATCATGATCCTGCCCTAATGCAAGGACATATTGAATAGACTGGCTGATTTGCTGTGTGCTGGGGGATATTTTAGTATATTGTAGTATGGTTGCTGGGGTCTGTGGGGTTGGTGGGTTGGGGAATCATTGTGGGCTATGTGTGGGCTAGTTACGGGTTATGGGACTAGTAGGCAACATATAGGTTTGGGGCCTATGCAAGTTGTTTGTGCTTAGGGGAGTTGCGGCCCTGGGTTTCTACCAATCTATTAGTGTCGGCTATTTGGGGGGTTGTGGGTTATTGTATGGAGGCTGCGGTGTGGGGAGAGAGTGACTGTTGTGTGGTTGGGCGGTGGGAGACAATGGCTTTGCGGAGTGGGGGATTTCTTTGCTGTTTTTTTCTTCTTTCTCTCTGCTCTTAGCTTTCTGCTCGTCCCTTGCTGTGGGCCTTGCGGGGAGGAGGGCAGCCCTGCAGCGCATCACAGTGGGTCTTGCACCTGGCACAGTGGGCCAGGGGTAGGATACATGGTTGTTTTAAGGGGGGACGGGGGGCACGGGAGAGAGGGGGCAACACAGATGGGGGGGGCGGGTGGGTGAGGCCAAGAGGAGAGGGGGGCAGGGTGGGAGGGTGAGAGGGGAGGATGGGGGTTGGGAAAGGTGGGAGGAGGGGGGTGTGGGGTGGGGGTACTTACAGGGGATCTGTGATGCTGGGGCTTGATGGTCGGGAGCGGAGGGAGGATCCGGGAGCCGAGGCTGGGCGGCTCTCGGTCCAGAGAATATTAGATGTGCAGTGCCTTAGCTTGGCCGAGAGAAGGGGGCCTATGGGGACTGATCTGCAATTCACCTCGTGGAATGTAGGGGGCCTGGGCACCCCGATCAAACGCACCAAGGTCCTCCAGGCTTTGAAAGCCACAGGGGCTCAGGTGGTCTTTTTGCAGGAAACGCATCTAAATGCACGAGAACGTGCTAAACTCAAAAGGTACTGGGTGGGACAGGTCTGTGCTGCAGAGGCGGCTGGGGGCCGGAGGAGAGGGGTTGCACTCTTGTTTCATAAATGCCTCACCGTGGAGATACTGAGTGAGGATGGTGATCCTTCCGGGCGCTATCTTTGGGTACATCTGAAGATTAATGGGGAAGAATTAGTTTTAGGCAATGTATACGCCCCCAATGTATATAATCATGGGTTTTTTGAGGTCTTGGTCAGGAAACTGGGTAGCCTGCCTAAAGTGCCGGTTATCCTGGCGGGGGATTTTAATTGTTCATACGACCCGTATTGGATAAGTCTGTCTCGGCCCCGGGAGGTGGAAGAGGGGCACCGAGGGGTCTGCGATACCTTTGTCAGGTGGGGGGGGGGGGGGGCTCCTGGATGTCTGGAGGATTTTGCACGGAAGTGAGAGAGACTATACTCATCTCTCACGGGCTCACCAGACATGGTCTCGCATTGATTACATCTTGGTGAGGTCTGCGGATTTTGGTCGGGTGCGTAGGGCAGACATTAGCCCCATTGTGGTTTCCGATCATGCTAGGGTGAGCATGGTATGGGCGGGGCGCCATAGGGTGGGTGGTAAGTGGTCCTTTCCTCGGCACTTATGGCATCGAAACGAATTCCAGGAATATGTGCGGGCCAAGTGGCGGGAGTTTCTGGAGAATAATGAGGGGAGTGTTTCTTCGGTGGCCACTTTATGGGAAGCGGGGAAGGCGGTTGTCCGCGGGCAGGTGATTGCTTATGTGGCTCGCGAGAAGAAGCGTGTGAATGAAGAGTTGGTGCGGCTGACCCAGGCGCTCAATGTGAAAAAGCAGGAGGCTTTGTGTACTCGACTAGGGCCGGGGTTGCAGGATTATCTCGACCTCCAGAGACGAATCAATGATCTCCTCCAGGAGAGGGCGACCCATGAGATACAGTATTATAGACATCAGCTATTCCGCTTTGGGAATCGTGCGGGTAAATTGTTAGCGAGATTGGTGCGAGAATGGAATGGTACTAATCTGGTAGTGCGGATTCGTGATGAGCAGGGCGGGCAGAGGACAGAGCCTGTGGACATCGCGGAAGTGTTCAAAGACTTTTACCAACGGTTGTACACCCCGGAGCGTGAGGATCAGGAACAGGAGAGGGCCTTGTTGGACAGTGTGGAGCTGTGCCAATTGACGCAGCAGGAGCGGGAGTTGTTGAATCAGCCTATTTCTGGTGTGGAAATACAGAGGGTAATCCGAACAGGGAAAGTGCATAAAGCACCCGGCCCGGACGGGTACGGGGTGGAGTTCTATAAAATAGTGGAGCTGCAGGTAGTGCCTACCTTGGCAGCGGTTTATGCGGAAAGTTTAGATACTGGGACGTTCCCGCGGGATATGCGAACGGCCTCCATCTCACTGATACATAAGGCTGGGAAGGACCCGGAAGACCCGGCATCATATAGGCCTATCTCGCTTATAAATTATGATATGAAAATCCTAGCCTCGATTCTCGCTCTACGGGCACAGGATGTCCTGGCTCAGATTATTGGGCAGTATCAAGCGGGCTTTGTACGGGGGAGAGTGGCAGCTCGGAATATTGTGCAGGTCCTCTTGAGCATGGAGAGATGCCTACAGCAACATGAGCCGTTGCTGTTGGCTAGGCTAGATGCCGAGAAGGCCTTCGACCGGGTCTCGTGGACGTATATGTTTGAGGTTTTGGGACGTTTTGGCTTTGCGGGGCGGTTCGTGGACTGGGTTCGGGCGTTGTATGCGGAACCCCGCGCGTTTATCTTGGTGGGAGGCATACACTCGGCACCGTTCTGTTTGCACAGAGGAACCCGGCAGGGGTGCCCCTTGTCCCCGCTCCTTTTTATCCTGCAGCTCGAGCCTCTGTTGGTGAAACTGATGAACCAGGATGGTGTAACGGGGGTGGGTTGGGGGGTGGGTGCACTAAAGGTGAGTGCGTTTGCTGATGATATGCTGTTGTGCTTGACCGATCCTCAGGTGTTGCTGACCTGCGCTTTACAGGTGATTGAGGAGTTTGGTGTTTTCTCTGGGCTGAAAATTAACAAAGCCAAGTTGTTAGGGTGGATGTAGGTGGGCTCTGTCGGGGGGTGTGGAAGGGGGCCTTTCCGCTGAGGTGGGCTGAGGGGCAGATACGCTATTTGGGCATTCAGATCCCAGCCCAGCTGAGCCAGCTGTACTTGGCCAATCTTCAGGTGTTGATGTCAGGGTTGATTACGCGCTTACAGAAATGGAAGGACCTGCCGTTGTCGCTGAGTGGCAGGATTGCGCTCTTTAACATGGTGGAATTCCCGCGATGGGCCTATGTTCTCCGCCATCTCCCGGTATGGGTGTTGCGAAAGGATGTGGAGCGACTGGATAGTCACTTGTCGCGCTTTCTGTGGCGGGGTCGGAGAGCCCGGATAGCCTTAAGCACCCTCATGCTTCCTAAGGGGAGTGGCGGGGCTGGGTTGCTGTCGGTCCGGTGATATAACCTGGTATGCTGGACGAGGATCCTTCGGGATCTGCTGGAAGGCATGTCCGAGGTGTTGCCGTTGGCGATTTATAGAGGAAATAGTGCTTCCACAGCATAGAATGGTGGTGACTTATGCTGAGCGGGGGCAGCTACCTAGGGGCTGTCAGCAATCAAGCTTTTGGAGTGCGCTCCGCATAGCTTGGAAAACGTTATGTAGCTATCGGGGCAGGCGGAGACATTTGACGGACTGTATCCCGCTGGGGGGGAACCCCGCTTTCCTTCCGGGTTTGCGAGCCACGGTGGCGAGAGACTGGGCGGCCAAGGGTTTGCGTTACGTGGGACATCTTCGGGTATTGGGACGTGCAGAGGTGGACTCGTTCTCCTTGCGGGAGAGGTATAATTTGGAGCATCGGGATTTATTCTTCTATTTTCAGGCACGTCATTATGTGAGCTCGTTGACGCGGGGACAGGAGGAGGTACTGGCATGGGGAGGAATATTGGATTTGTTTGGAGCCTTAAAGGGGAAGATCATGACAGAAAAATTGGATCGACGGGGACCCGGGGGAATTAAAATTGATTGCGTTGGCGGAGAAATGGCAGAGGGATGGGCTGCTGCAGGGTACAGCGGAGCGATTGCGGAGGGCCTTTGTCGCGATTAAAACTCTCTCGGAGACAGTTCAATTGCAGGAAATACAGTATAGGTTTCTCTGGCGGGCGTACGTGCATAATGTGTGGGCGGCTAAGGCTGGTTTAGCGACGACTGATATGTGTAGTCTTTGTAAGGTACAGGCAGGTGGGTTGGCCCACCGCTTCTGGTTTTGCGTCCACATACAGGCGTTGTGGATGGGCGTGGGGAGGAAGCTGGGGGATTGGCTTCGGGTACAGGTGGAGATGACCCCAGAATGGTGTCTTTTTGGATCTTATGAGGGAGTGCAACCCCTGGGAGCAAGTATGCGCCACTGTGCGCCAAAGCTTTTGCCAATGTAAAGCTCTGCATACTGTGGCACTGGCTATTAGAGACGGTGCCGACGGTGAAGGAGTGGGAACAGGCTCAGCGAGCTTTAATGGACATGGAGCAGCATACCGCCCGCCTGCTAGCGGGAGGTGCCTGGGATCGGTTCCGTAAGGTGTGGAGCCCCTTACGAGACTAGGGTCCCGGGATGGATGGTGGAGGAGGAGGAAGGTGTAGACCCTTAAGTACCGGATGGGGAGGGGGGGGGATGGGGGTGGGGGAAGGAGAGGCTGCGGGGGGGAGGTGGCAGTAGTGTAGGGTGGAGGTGGGGAGGGTTCGAGGGGGGTGTTTGTCTGTTTGGTTTGCTGTGGCTTGGGCGGTTAGCGTGACTGGTGACTTGCAGGATATGGTTCTTTTCTGCGGGGGAGGGGGGGAAGGGGGCTGGGGGGAGGGACTTGCTCTGTTGTGGCCGATGCTATGTTGTGCATTGTACTTATGTTTGTGTATGCTGTTCGTATTGCTGCTTATGATAATCATTATAATAATAAAAAAGATTTCACCTAACCTCGTTGGGAAACCCTGTTTCACAGTTTGGTTAGGTTATCTTCTATTCTTTGCCTTTGTCCTTGGCAGAATAGTTGGTTACCTACTGGTTGTCCACATTCCTCACCAGGGATTGTCCACAGCCAGTTTTTCTTCTAACCAACCTGCAGCATGCTCTCTGCAACTCTACAGGGTAGCTTTGCACTATGGGCCCTTGCTAGAGAGCATCAATATCTTCCCTAGCAGATAACCTCAGATGGTTTAAAAGGGTTTCCCCCAGTCATATTCATGCCTGGCAGGTATTCTATCCTTTCCATCTTATCTTAAATCTCTGTTGGGGCATAAACCTCAGGCTTTCATCACGTGAAAGCCTAAAAGAGGGGCCAACTCCCTGGCTTGGCCCATATTGCCTGGGATTTTTCCCATCAGGGATAAAAAATGTTTCTGGCAACTAGAGGACATCTAATACCCATCTTGCCCTCATAGGCGGATCGCTAGGGTATCTTCCTCTATCCAATCTCCATACTACAACTCTGGAGATATCTGGACTTCTGGTCTGCAGACTAATGTATTCTCTGCCATCTCCAGGTAGGCCATCCTGGTTATCAACAGCTCAAATTCTACAAAGAATTAAGCCACCCTTTTGTCAAGGACAACCTTCCTCTGACTATAACATCCATAACCAGGAGGAGAGGTTTTTTTCCTGTTTATCTACTCAAGTAGGTGATGGGGATCTTAAACATCTCTCCATCCATATACCTGAAGACAGGTCTCCGTATGTCGACCTACTCTTCTGGATATATATATATATATATAGAGAGAGATATAGATATAGAGATACACAGATATAGATAGTATATCTATCTATTTTCTGCCCATATGTATATATCTCTTTGAGAATATGCATATATGACTCTATATGTGTATATATTTCGGTGTGTATGTGTATATATATATTTATAGCCATATGAGATATATTTTTAGATAGATCTGTATCCATCTACTTATCTATCTGTTAGGTTCAGATATCCTTACATTCCTATATGACCCTGACAGATGGGCACTACCCCTATCAATGCTGTTCCGGCATAGTTAGGGGACTATACCTATAACCACTTCCTGTGGTAATTAATAACCCTTTTCTTTACCTTAACCTTTGGGTTTAGGTACTCCTGAAGCTCTCCATATACCTTCTCTTTCCTAAGTGACCTCATTTAGGAAAGACATTGCGGAGCTTCAGTTACTCTAAAGCTTAGCGCTTTTGAGTCTGTTCTTACTTCCTTATCAGGTTCAAGGGTCTCCATACCCTTTCTCCCTATATGGACTGATCCAACCCCAGTCCAATTAGGTCAGACTCATTTTTTCTCTTAGACCAAAACAGCTTAAGCTTTAATTCAATAGTACCTTCTGCGTGTCTGCTAAAGCTCTATTTTTATACTACCCCAGGGTTTTTTCCCTGGGGCTATTTGTTCTAACCCTGAAGGGTTCTGGCCTCCACTTGTTTTGATCTACTTTGTTACCTCTACTTACAGTGAGGTACCTCTTGAGCATATTCACTGGCTCTTTTATCAGATCCATATGGAGCTCAGTGCTCCTGTGCAATGCCAACAAGGGAGGTCCAGATCACAATATTTTACTACTAAATGCCCTCGATACAGGGTCTTCCCTTTGAAGCCCTGTTCTAGCCAGCTGTTCTACAGCTCCTTTTCTATATTCAACTCCTGCCCTCCATCCCCAGGATGCCTGAGGTCCTGAGGTATAGCATGGCTTGTTCTAGAATTGCAACATGCTAGGACTCCCTCCGGGCATATGAGCTGGGGAGTCCCCATATGTGAAGACTCATTCCTGCTTGTTCCTGGAGATAGCAGAGTTACTTACCTGTAAGAGGTGATCTCTGGGAACAGCAGGAATAAGTCTTCACAACCCACCCACCTCCCCTAGGAGTTGCTTTTTCTCTATCTCTATTTTTCCCTTCCTTGCTTCGCTCTCTCTCTCTTTGTCTCAGCTGTAAAACTTAACTGAGGAGAGGCAGTTGGGAAGGCGGGAAGGCAGCGCGCAGGCGTGTTGGGATGCCTCCAAAAGCTTTCTGATTGGACGCTGGGAAGCGTTCCCGCGGAGACTCCGTCGGTACCGACGTACCCATATGTGAAGACTTATTCCTGCTGTTCCTAGAGATCACCTGTTACAGGTAAGTAACTGTGCTTTATGAGAAGAGACTTGAAGACCTAAATATGTACACTCTGGAGGAGAGGAGGGAATAGGGGAGGTATGATTCAGACTTTTAAATACTTGGAGTATTAATGGACAAACCTCTTCCAAAAACGGTGAAGCTGTAAAACTAGAGGGCATAACATGAAGCTGCAAGGGGGTAAACTGAAAGGCAATGTCAGGAAATAATTTTTCACTGAAAGGTTGGTGGATGCTTGGAATACCATCTCGATGGAAGTGGTGAGGACGAACACCGTGACCGAATTCAAAATGGCATGGGACAGACATAGTGCATCCCTTTTTATAGCAACAGGATAAATAAGCATAACTATCTCTTATATCTGGACAAATAGGGGTGACCTACATGGAGCGGTCGGTACACCCCTAAACAAAGGCATGGGGGGATGTTACTTGCACGGAGCACCAAGTGCACCTACTCTTGCCGCCTTGCTGGGCAGACTAGATGGACCATACTGGTCTTTATCTGCCGTTATATACTATGTTACTTCCAGGTTGATTATCATTAGTTAAAGGAACATTTAGATATTATATAGTATCTAACCTTTTTCTCTTACTCTTTTAGGTGAACCTGAAAATGAGAGAGATAATGGAAAAAGAATTAAAATTGAAACAGCAATTGTTAGAAAGTCCAGGTCATCAAAAGGTAAAAAGGTTAAAGCCATCTATCTTCTCTCACTCGACTTAGTGATGTGTGCCAAACAATAGGGGTGGAGGGGAGGAAGTTGCAGTATCTCAGCAAGGGCTTCTGAGAGTGTTGCCTCAAGTTGTCATTTCTAATTGGAACAATAAGGTGTATATTTTAATATTAGCCTCCTAATTCTGAAATGGTTTCACAGCTGTGACCCTAGTTGGTGTCAGGATGTACACTATAATGGTGTCCAAGGCTACCAATCACTACATCGTGTAATGCAGTCTTTTTTTTTTTTTTTTTTTTTCCTCTCTCTCGGGTCTTGTTGATCATATGATCTAATTTAGCATTACATAGAGCAACTTCCACTTTATCTAGTCTAAGGCCACATGGATGGGGAGATGCTCAATTCTTAAGCATATATGAAATTGGATTTTTTAAAATATAAAATTTGTTTTCACTAACTTTTTCTCCTAACTTTTGATATCAAAAGTTTGATTTCATTGACATAACTTAATATATTTACCAGTAGCTCAAATGTGTTGACTTTCAAGTGCTACTCCCTAATAATTTAAGACAGACTTTTTGAAACTGTAAATGTTTTTGTACATTAAAAACTTCTTTCAACGTTTTCAATATAGACAGTAAAGGAGTTGATTTCTCTTGTGCTGTGTAGGGAATAGTTCAGTTTGTTTTGTGATTTGGTTTTTAGTATCTGTTTTGAGTGTAGACCAGGAGCATGTTTGTCTGCTTACTTTTCAGTATGGGCTGCAGTGAAATATGGTTTCACTAACCGTTTACTCTGCTTGAGACCTCTATAATAAAACATTTTGATTTAACTGCATTTAAACTTATCCCTGTAACTTGCACTGCTACTGTTGCTTTTCTTCTGCCTAACTTCCTTTCCTTGCTTCCTGAGCAGTCTCCTTCTAAATGGTATTGGAAATTAGTACCCGTAAGTGACTCCTAGATCTTTTCACTAAGCTCTCCTCCACAAAATTCATCACTTTTTTTGTTTGCATTAATTAGAATGTTGCTTCTGCATAATAACAAAAAACATGCACTCTACATTTCCAGCAAAAGATTTTTTTTTTTAGAGTGAAAATACCATCTCTATTTTTTTAAGTCAGTAAAGGGGGGAGAAAAACCTTGCCAAGGTCTTTGATACCCGCAAACACACAGCTAAAAATCTCTAGTTTTTCTTTTCATTTGGTAAATATGTATTCACGTGTAAATTGCCTCCGCCTCCCCCCCATTAAAACAATTTCTCCGTAGAGCTTGAATAAATATGTTACATTTGATTTTATCGCTTGGGTCTGTTATGCATGATGTTTCCTAAACAATTCAGTGAATTTTTTTTTTCTAAACAAACTAGATCACCTTGGCATAAAGCATTCCTTAATTTTGCGCACTTTCAATGCATAGTGGTTGTTATACATCTAAATCGAGGGATTTATTTGTTTAATCACTTTTGTGTCTTGCTGTTTTTGTTTTTATGTAAGCCTGATCTAATGCATGCGCTAGCACATTGCATGCTGGAACCAGTGGAATATGCACGTGTGGTACAGTATAATTTTCCATTACAGTATACTAGACAGTGATCCAAGCTGGGAAAAATACTTTCTAAGTACATTTATGAATTAGTAAAAGAAAATTGTTCTGATTATCAAAAATTATTCTGGTATTGTAAACTTGACTGTGTCGAATGATAGCTAAAATGGTATTCTAGCTTTCCTAAGAGACTGCATATTTATGCTAGTATAGTTTTAAAAGTACTTAAAGCTTTATGTTCAGGTTACTTGTTTGAATGGCCTTTGGAAGAATGTTTTTCTCAGCTTTTGCCATCATTAGCAGTATGGTCATTTTCTACGTTTCTGTAGACAGCTGTGATCTTTTGGTGTGGTCAGTATATTATAAAAATGGCTTGAGAGATTTAATCAGATGTTATCAGTATTAATAGTCCTGCTAAGTACCCTATTACATGGAGTTTTTGATATTAATATTGGGTATTAGCCAAAAAATATGAAAAACTGACCACATCATGATCGACAGTCCTGCTTGCCTGTAAGATTCTTATCTGTTTGCTGTGTCTTTCTTAACTGGGTATTCTACTGTAACCTCTTTCCCCTTCCTTTTTAGCCTTTTTATATATGCATGGCAGGCTGCTTAAAGAATGCATTTATAGAATATATGTATTATAGGGAACTATGCTTTCTATCAAATCAAATTCATTGATACATACTATAGTTTCTAAACAGCAGTTTGTTTTAGCCAGCAGTAAGTGGTTTATAGAGGAGAGTGAATAATATAAGCTGATTGGTTAGCTTCTGATATGGAGTGCTACACAACTATTTGGCATATATATCCATTGCCATGTTTTGGGGGTTTTTTTTGGCAAGAATGTTAAATATGTTGCTTATTAGAGTGCCCAGAACTAAATGAATCACAATGATGGTGTTTATGGGGGAAAAATCTTCTTAAGTGATTTTAATGGGAAACACAAGGTTGGGTAGTTTTGAATAATATACTCTACTGTATCACCATATCTCCAGGAACAAGAAGGAATGTAGTCTTCACATATGGGTATTGTCGGTACCGACAGAGCCTGCGCGGGAACACTCCCCAGCGTCCAATAGGAACACTTTTGGGAGCATCCCTCAGCACATGCGCGCTGCCTTCCTGCCTTTCCAACTGTCCCTCTTCAGTTCTTCGTTTTCCGCGGAGCCGACAGGACCTATACCCTGTCACCGCAGAAAATTCCATCTTTAAAATTGTTTTCTTGTGGTCGCGTTTGCTTCCGCACAACGCTTACCGGTACCGCTGGTTCTTTTCTTTTCTAAAAAAACCCTCCCAAACAACTCATACTTTGAACTGTTTCTCTTCAGAATCTTTTATTTTTTGGTGCTAGGCGCCATTTTGGCAATTAGGCCTCATATTCCTGAAATATGGAAAAACCAACTAGTGGTTTTAAGAAATGTACTAAGTGTGGCGGTACCATTTCCGTCACTGACACCCATGATTGGTGTCTTAAATGTTTAGGGCCTGAACATTCTCCATCTGAATGTCTCTCCTGTATGGGGATGACAAAAAGAGGAAGACAGAACCGGGCTGCAAAGCTCGGCACCCTCTTTTCTTGAAGGACTAGAAAGGGGGACTGTTACTTCTGGAGAGAAATCTGCAACTGTGAGTATATACTTCTGATAATTTTCTAAAAAGAATTCTTTGTATTAAAGCTACTTAATCTGTGAACCCACTGTTTTTTGTTGGATCAGTTAGGGCCTAGTAGCAGCAATTAAAGTTTGAATTTAAAACACAGAGGAGAGCTTTCTGGTTACATTTCATACCCAACAGAGAGCTTGTAGTTTAAATTTCAGAAGTTAGAGCCTAGCAGCAGCTAAGAGCTATAATTTAAATCAAATCAGAATTTAGCTTACCTCAGCAGCACAAGACAGGGTACTGTGTAGCAGCCCTCTTTTAATAAGTGTTATTTCCCTCCCTCCCTCTCCACACCCACCCTCCCCTGGGATAATCATAGTTTTAAAGGTACTTACACATCTTAAAAGACAGGAGGTGCTTTCAGGTGAAGCTCATTACCCAGATCAGTCATACACTAAGGACCTGAGATTAATTAAGCTTCAGGTGAACAAGGTATATTAAACGTATTAGGTACAGTTTTATTGGTATAAATACCCATAGCAACACCTAGTAAGTAAGAACTTAAAGATCTAGACACAAACTTAAAACTAAGATGCAGACAGCAGTCCAGCAGCGGGATGGGGGCTTTCCAGTCTTTTGCATTGAGTGTCACATGTATGATTTTCTCCCTGTTGGTGAGAGGTCTTAAGTGTGCACTAGGTGCAAGGAGCTCTTTTCTCTCAGGGAACAAGTCCGTTCTCTAGAGGCTAAAGTAGCAGACTTGGAAAGCATAAGACAGACAGAGAGGTACATAGACGAGACCTACAGGGATATAGTCCTGAAGTCCCACCTCCAGTCTGGCAGCACCCCTGTTGCCATGGAGGAGAGAGATCACGTGACAGGAGAGCATCACCCTGGTGTGGCAGGAAGTGATCCTGTAACTAGGACCTGTCCTCCAGGTGATGTAAAACCCTCTCGCACCGAGGAGGTTTCTCCAGGGCCATGTGCCCATGAGGGAAGGGTTAGGACAGCCGTTATAGTTGGTGATTCGATCATTAGGCATGTAGATAGCTGGGTGGCTGGTGGACGTGAGGATCGCCTGGTAACATGCCTGCCTGGTGCGAAGGTAGCGGACCTCACGCGCCACCTAGATAAGGTCTTAGATAGTGCTGGGGAGGAGTCTGCTGTCTTGGTACATGTCGGTACCAATGACATAGGAAAATGTGGTAGGGAGGTTCTGGAGGCAAAATTTAGGCTTTTAGGTAGGAAGTTGAAATCCAGAACTTCCAGGGTAGCATTCTCCGAAATGCTTCCTGTTCCACGCGCAAGACCCAAAAGGCAGACAGAGCTCCGGAGTCTCAATGCGTGGATGAGACAATGGTGCAGAGATGAGGGTTTTGGATTTGTTAGGAACTGGGGAACATTCTGGGGAAAGGAGGGGCTCTTCCGAAGGGATGGGCTTCACCTTAACCGGGATGGAACCAGGCTGCTGGCATTAACCTTTAAAAAGGAGATAGAGCAGCTTTTAAACTAGATATTAGGGGAAAGCCGACAGTCGCCCAAGAGCGGATGGTTCGGAAGAATGTATCCTTGAAGGATACTACCAAAAGCAGAGAGGTTCCACAAAAGAGTAAAGTAGCCCAAATACCCTCAAGTATGGAGCAGACAGAGCTTAAAGATCCCAATTTACCCGTGTCTAACAATAGCCAAATTAACATGAATAAAATACATTCTCTAAAATGCTTGTATGCAAATGCTAGAAGTCTAAAGAATAAGATGGGAGAGTTAGAATATATAGCACTAAATGAAAGGTTAGATATGATTGGAATATCAGAGACATGGTGGAAGGAGGACAACCAGTGGGACACTGTGATACCTGGGTACAAATTATATCGTAATGATAGAGCTGATCAAATTGGTGGAGGGGTTGCGCTCTATGTTAGAGAGGGCATTGACTCAGAAAGGATTAAAGTTTTGCAGGAAACAAAATCTGCTGTAGAATCTATATGGATTGAAATTCCATATAAAAGGGGGAAGGCGATGGCAGTGGGGGTGTACTATCGAGCGCCTGGCCAGAATGACCAAATGGATGATGAAATGCTCAAAGAAATCAAGGAAGCTAACAAAAGTTACAGCGCAGTAATAATAATGGGAGATTTCAATTACCCCGGTATCGACTGGGTCAGTGTCACGTCAGGACATGCTAGGAAGATAAAGTTCCTAGATGAAATAAATGACTGCTTCTTGGAGCAGCTGGTTCATGAACCGACCAGAGGGGAAGCCATATTAGACCTAGTCCTTAGTGGAACACCAGATCTAGTGCAAGAGATAAGGGTGTTGGGGCCACTTGGCAATAGTGATCATAGCATGATCGCCTTTGCTTTAATTAGTGGAGGAGGGATAGTAAGGAAATCCACAGTACTACCTTTTAACTTTCGAAAGGGAGACTATGATAAAATGAGGAAAACAGTTAAGAAAAAACTAAAAGGAGCAGTTGCGAAGGTTAAAGACGTACATCAAGCTTGGGTGTTGTTGAAAAATACTATCTTGGAAGCCCAGACCAGCTGTATTCCACGCTTTAAGAAAAGTGGAAGGAAGTCCAAAAAACTGCCAGCATGGTTTAAAGGTGAGGTCAGAGAGGCTGCTGTTGCCAAAAAAGCATCTTTCAGGAAATGGAAAAAAGAGCCAAACGACACAACCTGGAAACAGCACAAGCACTGGCAAGTCATATGCAAGGCATTGATAAGGCAGGCAAAGAGAGAATTTGAGAAGAAGCTTGCTGCGGAAGCAAAAATGCAAAATAAAGACCTTTTCAAGTACATTCGTAGCAAAAAACCTGTGAGAGTCAGTTGGTCCATTAGATGATAAAGGGGTTAAAGGAGCACTAAGAGGCGACAAGGCGATAGCGGAGAGACTGAATGAATTCTTTGCTTCGGTCTTTACTGAGGAAGATGTAGGGATGTTACCCATGACTGAAGTGGTATTTAAAGGTGCGGAAGAATTGAAGGAAATATCGATACATCGGGAAGATGTCTTACAACTATTAGATAAACTGAAGAGTAGCAAATCACCTGGGCCAGATGGTATACATCCAAGGGTATTGAAAGAACTGAAATATGAGATTGCAAAACTGCTATCAGTAATCTGTGAACTGTCATTAAAATCATCTCTAATACGTGAAGATTGGAGGATCGCCAATGTAACACCAATTTTTAAAAAGGGTTCCAGGGGTGATCCGGGAAACTACAGACCGGTGAGCCTGACGTCAGTACCGGGAAAAATGGTAGAAACCATCATAAAGAATAAAATTACTCAGCATGTAGATAGTAACAACCTAATGGGAGACAGCCAACATGGCTTTAGACAAGGAAGATCTTGTCTTACTAATCTGTTATGTTTTTTTGAAGGAGTGAATAAACAGGTGGACAAAGGTGAGTCGGTTGATATTGTGTATCTGGACTTTCAGAAAGCCTTTGACAAGGTCCCTCATCAGAGACGTTTGGCAAAACTAAAGAGTCATGGGATAGGAGGCAGTGTACTATTGTGGATCAGCAACTGGTTAAAAGATAGAAAGCAGAGGGTAGGGCTAAATGGCCAATTTTCCCAATGGAGAAAGGTGAATAGTGGTGTACCCCAGGGATCTGTGCTGGGTCCGCTGCTTTTTGACATATTCATAAATGACCTGGAAAGTGGAATAACGAGTGAGGTTATCAAATTTGCTGATGACACAAAACTATTTAAAGTTGTTAAAACCCAAGAGGATTGTAAAAAATTGCAAGAGGATCTTGATAAATTGGAAGACTGGGCATCAAAATGGCAGATGAAATTTAATGTGGACAAGTGCAAGGTTATGCACCTAGGGAAGAACAACCCAAGCTATGGTTGCACGATGCAAGGTTCCACATTAGAAACCACCACCCAGGAAAAAGATTTAGGCGTCATTGTGGATACCATGTTAAAACCGTCGGCCCAGTGTGCAGCGGCGGCCAAGAGAGCAAATAGAATGCTAGGTATGATAGGGAAAGGAATGGAAAATAAAAGAAAAGATATTATAATGCCTCTATATCGTTCCATGGTGAGACCGCACCTTGAATATTGTGTGCAATTCTGGTTGCCGTATCTTAAAAAGGATATAGCGATTTTAGAAAAGGTACAGAGATCCACCAAAATGGTAAAGGGGATGGAAGGATACTCCTATGAAGAAAGGCTAAAAAGGTTAGGGCTCTTTAACCTGGAAAAGAGACGGCTGAGGGGAGATATGATAGAAGTCTATAAATTAATGTACGGAGTGGAACGGGTAAACGTAGATCGATTGTTTACCTTATCAGAATATAGAAAGACTAGGGGATATGCAATGAAGCTACAGGGTAAACTATTTAAGACTAATAAAAGAAAATATTTTTTCACTCAACGTGTAATCAAACTCTGGAATTTGTTACCGGAGGATGTAGTAAAGGCTGTTAGTGTAGCTGGGTTTAAAAAAGGTTTGGACAAGTTCCTGGAGGAAAGGTCCATAAACCATTATTAAGAAGTGACCGAAGATATCAATGCTTGACCCAGTACAAGCATTGTGGAACTTGTGTCTCTTGGGGAAACTGCTAGGTACATATGACCTAGATTGGCCACTGTTGGAAACAGAATACTGGGCTTGATGGACCTTGGTCTGACCCAGTATGGCATATCTTATGTTCTTATGTTCTTTTCTTCGGATGCCAGATCCATTGCATCAACATCTTCAAGGGCCTCCTCTTCCTCCCATGGATCTCAGGTAACTAAACATAAAAGCCGGTCCTCAAAGGGTAGCTCTCCTGTTAAGCATCGACAGGCCATTGGCATTGCCCTTGAGGGATCCACACCGGCAAAACAGCCCCGGTGGGAGGCTTCGGCTTCCAAAGCATTGATGGGGCTTCAGGTTGTTCTCCAGGCCTCGACCTCGCAAGAACTACCTGTGCCTGCTCAGGGGTCCCAGCTGTTTTCACCGGTGCCGACACCCAGGCATCGGCAGCGTCGATAGACCAGGGGTTCCTCGCTATTGAACGCAGCATTGCAGCTCTTCTCACAGCTGTGGTACCGTTGACACCTATGGTTCAACGGGCACCGGTACTGACATCGATGCCGATACCTACACCGGTACAGACACCGACGATACCGGTACCAGCCCCGGTGGGATTTCTTCCCACGCCATCTTTGGCTGGAATCGACAGATTGGTACCGGATCAACTCGGTACCGACTTTGATCGATACCGGGACCGTGCTTTGCATGAGCATCGGGGTCAGGAATACTTTGAATCCTCCGATTCCGAAGACTCCGACAATTCTGCTGGTACCAGAGGGTTTCTCCCGGAAGATCCATCTTCTCCACAATGCACAATGTCACCTCCAGAGGGCATGTCTTTTCAGGATTTTATTCGTGATGTGGCCAAGGGCCTTTCAATCATGGTAGCTCCTGAAGAGGAACCCAGAGCAAAGGAATTGGAAATTCTCCAATATCCTAAAGCTCCAAAGGAGGCAGCCATTCTGCCTATCCATGAAATTCTGCATAACTTGATGCTCAGAATGTGGGAGACACCTCTGACTACATCTCCTCATTCTAGGAGACTTGATACTAGGTATCAAGTTCCGCCATGTCCTGTATTTCAAAAGACTCAGCTGCCACACCATTCAATGGTGGTGGAGTCAGCCATGCGTAGGATGAAAAGTGCAAAGAGGCATGCATCCAATCCCCCAGGTCGTGAATGCAGGACTCCGGATGCTTTTGGGCGCCGAACATTTCAGGCTTCCATGCTTTCAGCTAGGATCAGTTCATATATACTGTATATGGGAATGTTCCTCAAGGAAGTTACAGGGGATTTGGAGCTTATGAGCCCATTTCTTCCAGATGACAAGAGACAAGACTTTCTTGCTCTAGTCAGACTTGGGGGTCAGGTTGCCCAAAAGGGACAAACTAGACAGCAAAAGAAGCCAAAAGGCCCGAGAGCCCAACCAGCTCCGCAGGTTCAGCCCCCTCAAGGGCTTTGACTGCTTCCTAGAGAGCTTAGCCTTCCTGCCTCTGAGGGGTCCCCAACCCCCCAATATCTCAGGCACGTTATGCCACTTTGCCAACAGATGGTATCAGATAACAGCAGAAGAGTGGACTCTGTCCATTGTAGGAGAGGGGTACAAACTTCATTTTCACAGCATGCCCCCTCCTACAAATCTAAAGCAATTGAATTCTCAAACCTCCGCAGACGATCTGCTAGATCACGAGGTCTGAACGCTTCTTGCCCAAGGGGCAATAGAAGAGGTACCCATTCTTCAACAGGGTGCAGGGTTCTACTCCCCCTATTTTTTTATTCCAAAGAAAACAGGAGGACACAGACCCATTCTAGACCTCAGAGAATTGAACAAATACCTGTTCCGAGAGAAGTTCAAAATGATTTCTCTAGGAACTCTTCTGCCATACCTTTAAAGACAGGATTGGCTTTACTCTCTAGACTTAAAGGATGCATACACTCACATTCTGATCCATCCAGATCACAGGAAATTCTTAAAATTCCTTTTCAAGGGAAAAGATTTCCAGTACAGGGTTCTTCCCTTTGGTCTGGCTTCAGCACCAAGAGTATTCACGAAATGCATGGCAGTAGTAGCTGCATTTCTGCGAACCCTGGGAATATTCGTCTTTCCTTACTTGGACGACTGGCTCATTCGAGCCCCCACGGTTCCAGAAGCCAGATCTGCACTGTCTCGCACAATGCGAATCCTTCAATACTTTGGGATTGGTCATAAACTTCCCAAAATCCCAAATTGTTCCTTCCCGATGCCTGGAATTCATAGGGCCGGCTCCAAACCTCCGTATGTGATATGTAACCCTTATAGTATGCTCATAAAAAACACTTTCTTTTTGTCGGAGTAACCAGCCAGAGGAGGCAGGAACTGCAACCCGTCCCTCGCCGTGGTCACTCCATTTTAATCATTTTAAATGCTTGAGAAAAATCTATAACTTTAACTTATCTTGCTTGAATCCAGCCAACAAGGAATTCAAAGGACACAACGTGCCACGTTTCGAGCCATCCAGCAGTCACTGGCTCTGCATCAGGTGAAAAACTAGAATCCCAAAAAAATGGCTTTTGCAAAACTCAACACAACGGTCAGGTTTAAAGAGATGGCGTGTGACGTCAAACACACGTGAGAAGATCAGGTAGCAAATCAGTGATAACGCTCTTACAAGCATTAAGAATTGGGGAAACCCACTGCTAGGGAATCCCAATAACAGTAATGTGACGTAAACTCCCAACTCATAGTAAAGTATACCATTCTACTGAGGCATTTAAACCCCGAGGGGAGACAGTATCTAAACGGAAAATCCATTGTTGCTCCATCCGTTGTAACTTTGCAACTCGGTCCCCTCCTCGGGGATCCGGTGGTATAAAGTCCAGCACCCTCCAACGTAACTGTTGAAACGAGTGATCCTCCTGAAGACAGTGGCTGACCATAGGCGCTGATACTGTTTTAGTCCGTAAACGAGACGCATGTTCCCCCAAACGAGTCCTAGCACGACGGGTAGTGCGGCCAACATAAAACAACCCACATGGGCAAATGATAAGATACACAACATACGATGAGTTGCAGGTGGTACGCCATTGAGAGCTGTAGACGATAGATGTAGAAATGTCCAACCAGCTAGGACCCGTCAATGCCATGGCACAATAATTGCAAGTGCCACATTCAAAATGACCCGGGTTATCATGAGACGTGGGGGGGCGATCTGAAGGCCATGTAGACTTCACAATGCGATCTCGTAAATTTGGCGCCCGTGAGTAAGCCACCCGAAACCGCTTATTTGCAAAACAGGGGTGAACTGATAAAACCGGCTAATATCGGCGTAAAATGGTCACAACTTTCGGGATTCCCGCCAAATATGGAAAAATGCCGGTAAAATCTTCCCCCTCAGAGGTATTAGATGAAGAACGGGGAAAAAACAACCACTCTCGGTGTATAAACCGAGCCCGTTTAAAAGCTTTCTTAATCAATGAATAAGGATACCCTCTGGACAATAACCGATTCTGCAGATCAAACGCATGTTTGTAAAATTCGTCCAACGATGAACAATTTCGTCGAAGGCGCAAAAATTGGCCGAACAGGAGACCTCGCTTTAACGGTGAGGGATGGAAGCTTGAAAACTGCAACAAAGTATTCCGTTGAATAGGTTTGCGGAACAGAGTAGTTGTAAGACCCTCTGATGACAAAAAGACTGTAAGGTCCAAAAATTGAATGGACCGTCTATCAAAACTTGCAGTGAATTGAATATGTGGGGAATGTTCATTCAAGGAACTGACAAATCGCTGTAAATCGTCCTGAGATCCGGTCCAAAGAAAAAACACATCGTCTAAGAACCGACGCCAAAAAGGCACATATTGAAAAAGTGAAGAGGGATACACATAATTATCCTCAAAAATAGCCATGTAGATGGTGGCAATTGAGGGGGCCACCGTAGCCCCCATCGCTATACCGAATATTTGTCTATAAAATGTGCAATCATGTAAAAAATAATTGCTATTCAGCACTAGATCTAACATAGCTATCAAAAAGGATCGCGGGATCCTCGTGGGGAGATCCAATGGATAATCAGCTAAATAATGAAGCACTTCCTGCTGGTTAATATTGGTGTAGAGTGCTTGTACATCAAGGGATACCAAAAAAGTGTATGCCGAATAATCAGTACATGAAGACAACTGTGTAAGGAAATCCCCTGTGTCACGAATGTACGAAGAGACCTTCGATGCCGCAGGCTGTAGAAATACATCACAGAATTTGGAGAGAGGTTCCAAAAGGGATTCCCTACAGGACACAATCGGTCGCCCTGGGGGTTGTTGCGCATTCTTATGCAATTTAGGAACGAGATAAAACACAGGGATCTTTGGAACTGGATTAATCAAGAATCTAAATTCACGTCCAGTGATCCATCCATTCTGTAAAGCCTGCAGCATTAAAGACCGAACACTCTGTAGTACTATTGGCGTCGGATCTTGTGAAAGCAGCTGATAATGCTGTCGATTCTGAAGATGAACCTGGATCTCAGTATTGTATTGGTCAGGGGACAACACAACAATCGCCCCTCCTTTATCCGCTCGGCGGATTATAAGGTCAGAGGCAGAAAGGTCCCGCATAGCTTGAAACTGCTCCCGTGACAGATTTGGAAAAGTTGCAGGTAGAGCTGTCTCCAGAATAGCCAAATCTCTGAGAACAAGATCTTGAAACGTTGAAATGACTGGGTCCACTATTCCTGGGGGGAGCCACCTAGAGGGACCCGAAATGACCAAGGGTTCCCCACCACCTAGGTCATGTTGAGAAAAATAAAGATTCACACGTAATTTACGGAAAAGGCGATGAAGTGCCATACGAACCTGAAAACTATTGTACCGGGAAGTCGGGACAAATGATAACCCTAATTCTAACAATTGCTGTTGTGAAGGAGTAAGAGATCGCCCAGACAGGTTGAATACTACTGATTCCTGGTGCGGATGGCTCGAAACGTGGCACGTTGTGTCCTTTGAATTCCTTGTTGGCTGGATTCAAGCAAGATAAGTTAAAGTTATAGATTTTTCTCAAGCATTTAAAATGATTAAAATGGAGTGACCACGGCGAGGGACGGGTTGCAGTTCCTGCCTCCTCTGGCTGGCTACTCCGACAAAAAGAAAGTGTTTTTTATGAGCATACTATAAGGGTTACATATCACATACGGAGGTTTGGAGCCGGGGCTATAATTTTTAGATTTGAAGTTTCTCCGCCTTGCGCTGGGTGTTTTCTTTGACTGGAATTCATAGGGGCCTGTCTAGATACCAGACAGGCAAAGGCTTTCCTTCCACAGGCCCGGTGTCTTCGCATAATGCAACTAGCTTCTCAAGCAGCAGGGAAATCCTCCTTAACTGCTTCAGAGCTACTACAGTTGCTGGGACATATGGCATCCACAGTTGATGTAGTCCCATATGCTCGCCTCCACATGTGAGCAGCTCAGTGGACCTTATCCACACAGTGGACAAAGGCCACGGGACATTTATCAGACAAAATAATAAACTCTCAGCGACTAATTTTGTCCCTCCAATGGTGGCAATCACTAGAAAATCTGACAGTGGGGTCTCCTTTTCGTCAACCCCTCTTTCAGGCCACCCTACCAGATGCATCACAGTTGGGTTGGGGAGCACACCTGAATCCTCTCTCTACCCAGGGCACCTGGACTCCACAGGAGGCTGGTCTACACATAAACCACCTGGAATTAAGAGCACTCTATTTAGCTCTTCGAGTATTCCACGCCCTGCTCAGCTACAAGACAGTCCTAGTCCAGACGGACAATCAAGTAGCTATGTTCTCTGTGAACAAGCAGGGCGGGACAGGCTCTCTGTCATTATGCAACGAAGCTTTACGACTGTGGGCCCTCGCCAGAGAGTATCAAATTCACCTTCTAGTGGTATATCTTCCAGGCATTCAAAACCTTTGGGCAGACAAACTGTCGAGTACTGCTACCTCATGAGTAGTCTCTCCACCTAGACCAGGTGGCAAAGATTTTTTGTCTCTGGGGCACTCCAGACATAGACCTCTTTGCTAGTCCACTGAATGCCAAACTTCCCCGGTTCTGTTCCAGGATTCCGGCTCAAAATTGTCAGGCAAGGGATGCCTTCCTCCTTCACTGGGGTCAGGACTTCCTTTATGCCTTCCCACCCATTCCCCTCATCCCCAAAACACTCTTCAGGCTTCAGAGAGACAGGTCGCATGATTCTCATAGCGCCACGATGGCCACGCCAGGCGTGGTATCCCCTGCTTCTACATCTCTCTCAAGCTGCACCTCTGGAGTTAGGGCATGCTCCAGATCTCCTTTCCCAAAAGGACGGGATGCTATGGCACCCGAGTCCCCAGTCCTTGCATCTCATGGCCTGGTTGCTGAAGGCTTAGATCTCCAGGATTTCAACCTGTCCCAAGAGGTAAAGGATATCCTTCAGGCTTCGAGAGAGCTTTCCACAAGAAGATCTTATGCCTTCAAGTGGAAACGTTTTACTATATGGTGCTCCAAGAAGGGATTAAACCCCCCTGTCATGCCTTTAGAATCGATACTAGAGTAGACCAGAATTCGATAAGTGAAGGAGATAAAGACCAATTCGGTAAGAGACATAAGAACATAAGATATGCCATACTGGGTCAGACCAAGGTCCATCAAGCCCAGTATTCTGTTTCCAACAGTGGCCAATCTAGGTCATATGTACCTAGCAGTTTCCCCAAGGGACACAGGTTCCACAATGCTTGTATTGGTTCAAGCATTGATATCCTGGGTCCCTTCTTAATAATGGTTTATGGACCTTTCCTCCAGGAACTTGTCCAAACCTTTTTTAAACCCAGCTACACTAACAGCCTTTACTACATCCTCCGGTAACAAATTCCAGAGTTTGATTACACGTTGAGTGAAAAAATATTTTCTTTTATTAGTCTTAAATAATTTACCCTGTAGCTTCATTGCATGTCCCTTAGTCTTTCTATATTCTGATAAGGTAAACAATCGATCTACGTTTACCTGTTCCACTCCGTTAATTAATTTATAGACTTCTATCATATCTCCCCTCAGCCGTCTCTTTTCCAGGTTAAAGAGCCCTAACCTTTTAAGCCTTTCTTCATAGGAGTATCCTTCCATCCCCTTTATCATTTTGGTGGCTCTTCTCTGAACCTTTTCTAAAATCGCTATATCCTTTTTAAGATACGGCGACCAGAATTGCACACAATATTCAAGGTGCGGTCTCATCATGGAACGATACAGAGGCATTATAATATCTTTTGTTTTATTTTCCATTCCTTTCCTTTCCTTATCATACCTAGCATTCTATTTGCTCTCTTGGCCACCGCTGCACACTGGGCCGAGGGTTTTAACATGGTATCCACAATGACGCCTAAATCTTTTTCCTGGGTGGTGGTTCCTAATATGGAACCTTGCATCGTGTAACCATAGTTTGGGTTGTTCTTCCCTAGGTGCATAACCTTGCACTTGTCCACATTAAATTTCATCTTAGTGCAATTGCAGCTTCTTATAAACCTCTGAATGGACAACCAATTTCCTCTCATCCACTCATATCCAGATTTATGAGAGGCCTTCTATTAACCAAGCCTCCCATTAAGCCGCCACCGGTGGCATGAGATCTAAATCTAGTTCTCGGGCAGCTCATGAAGCCGCCTTTTGAGCCTTTAGCCACTACAACCCTTAAGTTTTTAACTTGGAAGGTCATCTTCCTAATTGCAATCACCTCTGCACGTTGCATTAGTGAACTGCAAGCTTTAGTGGCTGATCCTCCTTATACTAGGTTTCATCATAAGGTTGTTCTTAGAACTCATCCACACTTTATGCCAAAGGTGGTTTCGCCTTTTCATTTAAATCGATCTATTTATCTTCCTGTATTTTTTCCGAGGCCTCACGCCTCTAATGCAGAAAGAAAGCTTCATACCTTGGATTGTAAAAGAGCTTTAGCCTTTTACCTACAGAGAACACAGCAACATAGAAAGTCCTCGCAAGTTTTTATAGCTTTTGACTCTAGTCATTTGGGACTTCCAGTCTCCAAAAGAACTTAATCTAAATGGATTGCCCAATGCATATCCTTTGCTTATGAGAGTAAGGGTCTTCCTCTTCTAGGCCATGTCACAGCTCATAACATGAGAGCCATGGCAACTTCCATGGCTAATCTCCACTCTGTGTCTATCGATGACTTTTGTCGAGCAGCCACCTGGGCTTCGGTACACATCTTCACAGCCCACTACTGCCTGGATAAAGCCTCCTGTCGGGATGCCTTCTTTGGCCAAGCTGTTCTTCAAAATCTCGTTCAGACCTAATTCAACTCCTACCCACCAACCCTGGTGGAATGCCAGAGATCCATGGGATGAAGGATGCCTACCTTTCTAGGGTGACAGCTTCCTGGGGCTATCTTCCTGGCATCTTCAGCTAGGGAGTCCCCATAAGTGAAGACTACATTCCTGCTTGTTCCTGGAGATAGCGCAGTTACTCACCTGTAACAGGTGATCTCCAGGAACAGCAGGAATTTAGTCTTCACAGCCCACCCACCTCCCCTAGCAGTTGTCTCTCTGTCTTTGTCTGTTTTCTCTCTCCCTCTATCCTTTCACTCAGCTACAAACTTAACTGAAGAGGGACAGTTGGAAAGGCAGGAAGGCAGCGCGCACGTGCTGAGGGATGCTCCCAAAAGCGTTCCTATTGGACGCTGGGGAGCGTTCCCAAGCAGGCTCAGTCGGTACCTACGATACCCATATGTGAAGACTAAATTCCTGCTGTTCCCGGAGATCACCTGTTACAGGTGAGTAACTACGCTTTTCTACAGTTGTTCGTTTAAAATCTTTGCACTTGTCCACATTAAATTTCTTCTCTGTGGATGTCCAGTATTCCAATTTATCAAGGTCCTCCTGCAGTTTTTCACAATCCTCTTGGATTTTAACAATTTCGAATAATTTTGTCATTTGCAAATTTGATTCTCAATTGTTCCTATTTCCAGGTTATTTAGCAATATGTTAAAAAGCAGCAGACCCAGCACAGATCCTTGGGGAACTTCACTATTTACCTTTCTCCATTGAGAAAAGTGGCTATTTAGCCCTACTCTCTGCTTTCTGTCTTTTAACCAATTCCTGATCCACAATTCTACACTGCCTCCAATCCCATGACTTTTTAATTTCACCAAGAGTCTTTCATGAGGGTCCTTGTCAAAGGCTTTCTGAAAATCCAGGTACACTATATATAAACTGTCTCACATTTGTCTACCTATTTATTCACACCTTCAAAAAAATATAACAGATTAGTGAGATATGGCTTTCCTTAGCTAAATCCATGTTGGCTTTCTCCCATTAAACCATGTTCAGTAATTTTATTCTTTGTAATTATTTATTTATTACAATTTTTTATATACCGCACTATTCGGTAATGGTTTCTACCATTTTGCCCAGTACTGACGTTAGGCTCACCAGTCAGTAGTTTCTCCAGGAACAAGCAGGAAGTCAATCCTCACATATAGGTGACGTCGGCGCCGACGGAGCCCTCATGCGGAGCAATTCCCCAGCTTTCAAAGAAAAAGCCTTTGGGATTGCATCGCGCATGCACAGTCCCCTTCCCGCCCAAGGGTGCCATCTTGCTCAGTCTCCCTTTTTCCGCGGAGACCAACGGACATTGTCCCTAATTCCTTGCTGAAAAGGTTCATCAAAACTTAGAAGAATTTTTGCTCTTTGACCGGTTCAACCCCGGTTCCCCTTCCTGCCTGCAGCTCGGTACACTGGTATCAAGTCATAAGAACATAAGACCTTGCAGGGGCCCTTTTCCCCCGATGGCTGCCAGCGGGTTTAAAAAGGGTGATCAGTGCAAGAAGTTAATGTCCCCCACCAACACACATGATTGCTGTCTCCGATGCCTCGGGCCCAACCATGACCAGAAGGTCTGTGGCCTGTGTGGGAAGATGTCCTCTAAGGCACTCCGAAGTAGGCGGTAGCAGCATGAAAGGATTTTCTCGGAGTCTGCATCCCCCCCCCCCCCCCCCCCCCGGAACCAGACCTCATCAGAAGCCTCGACATCTCGGGAGCTGTCTGAACCCGAGCACTGTCGGGGGGGGGGGGGTCTTCTGAACGGGGGTCTCCCTCCCAGGAACACCAGAGGAAGAAGAAGCCCGTGAGGGTGGCGTCCTTGGATGCCTCCAATCGCCTTGGGCCCTTGAAGGCCAGGTCGCGGAGTTCTGACCGCCGCCCCGGGTCCTTGGAGTCGGAGCGGTCTGCAAAGATACCCTCGCACAGAGCCGGAGATGCTGAGGCGGGTAAGTGCTGTTGTCCTCGTGGATTCCCACCCAGGGGAGCCGGCGTTGGGCCCGATGATGTTTGGCCCAAGCTGGAGGCTGCGGAGTCTTCTGAGCTCGGTCTCAGGATGATGGCCCTGGAGCACGGCATGTCTGCCTTCATGGAGCAGCAGCGGGCACTGATAGCCGGTCTCACTGGTCCATCCACCCCGACCACCGGGACTTCGACGTTCAAGTCGACCCTGGAGGCCGAGCCAATCCTCGAATCTTCGGACTCGAGTCTATCCTCGGCTAAGGTCTCCCTCGACCTCCCGCTTGGGACCAAGGTTGTCGATGCTGGTGCTCTTGGCGTCGGGGCGGTCGGGGTCGAAGCTCTCACGGCTGGAGCCCCTTAATTCCTCCTCGGAGGGATCGGCATGGGAGACGGAAGATGAGTCCCTGGACACCCATTGGACCTGGTATGTCCCATTGGACTCACCGGGTTCGGAGTCTCGGAGAAGGTCCCCTCTGGAGGATACCCGGTTCTCGGACTTCGTCAGGAACATAAGAACATAAGATATGCCATACTGGGTCAGACCAAGGTCCATCAAGCCCAGTATTCTGTTTCCAACAGTGACCAATCTAGGTCATATGTGCCTAGCAGTTTCCCCAAGGGACACAGGCTCCACAATGCTTGTATTGGTTCAAGCATTGATATCCTGGGTCCCTTCTTCATAATGGTTTATGGACCTTTCCTCCAGGAACTTGTCCAAACCTTTTTTAAACCCAGCTACACTAACAGCCTTTACTACATCCTCCGGTAACAAATTCCAGAGTTTGATTACACGTTGAGTGAAAATATATTTTCTTTTATTAGTCTTAAATAGTTTACCCTGTAGCTTCATTGCATGTCCCCTAGTCTTTCTATATTCTGATAAGGTAAACAATCGATCTACGTTTACCCGTTCCACTCCGTTCATTAATTTATAGACTTCTATCATATCTCCCCTCAGCCGTCTCTTTTCCAGGTTAAAGAGCCCTTACCTTTTTAGCCTTTCTTCATAGGAGTATCCTTCCATCCCCTTTACCATTTTGGTGGCTCTTCTCTG
Source organism: Ichthyophis bannanicus (assembly GCA_033557465.1). Taxonomy (NCBI): domain Eukaryota; kingdom Metazoa; phylum Chordata; class Amphibia; order Gymnophiona; family Ichthyophiidae; genus Ichthyophis; species Ichthyophis bannanicus. The sequence goes on from JAWIIG010000034.1 coordinate 4,552,481, forward strand.
AACCTTTTCTAAAATCGCTATATCCTTTTTAAGATACGGCGACCAGAATTGCACACAATATTCAAGGTGCGGTCTCTCCATGGAACAATATAGAGGCATTATAATATCTTTTGTTTTATTTTCCATTCCTTTCCTTATCATACCTAGCATTCTATTTGCTCTCTTGGCCGCTGCTGCACACTGGGCCGAGGGTTTTAACATGGTATCCACAATGACGCCTAAATCTTTTTCCTGGGTGGTGGTTCCTAATGTGGAACCTTGCATCGTGTATCCATAGTTTGGGTTGTTCTTCCCTAGGTGCATAACCTTGCACTTGTCCACATTAAATTTCATCTGCCATTTTGATGCCCAGTCTTCCAATTTATCAAGATCCTCTTGCAATTTTCCACAATCCTCTTGGGTTTTAACAACTTTAAATAGTTTTGTGTCATCTGCAAATTTGATAACCTCACTCGTTATTCCACTTAACAGGTCATTTATGAATATATCAAAAAGCAGCGGACCCAGCACAGATCCCTGGGGTACACCACTATTCACCTTTCTCCATTGGGAAAATTGGCCATTTAGCCCTACCCTCTGCTTTCTATCTTTTAACCAGTTCCTGATCCACAATAGTACGCTGCCTCCTATCCCATGATTCTTTAGTTTTGCCAAAGGTCTCTCATGAGGGACCTTGTCAAAGGTTTTCTGAAAGTCCAGATACACAATATCAACCGACTCACCTTTGTCCACCTGATTATTCACTCCTTCAAAAAAAACATAACAGATTAGTAAGACAAGATCTTCCTTGTCTAAAGCCATGTTGGCTGTCTCCCATTAGGTCATGACTATCTACATGCTGAGTAATTTTATTCTTTATGATGGTTTCTACCATTTTCCCCGGTACTGATGTCAGGCACACCGGTCTGTAGTTTCCTGGATCACCCCTGGAACCCTTTTTAAAAATTGGTGGTACATTGGCGATCCTCCAATCTTCAGGTATTAGAGATGATTTTAATGATAGTTCACAGATTACTAATAGCAGGTCTGCAATCTCGTATTTCAGTTCTTTCAACACCCTTGGATGTATACCATCCGGCCCAGGTGATTTGCTACTCTTCAGCTTATCTAATAGTTGTAATACATCTTCCCGATGTATCGATATTTCCTTCAATTCTTCCGCACCTTTAAATACCACTTCAGTCATGGGTAACATCCCTACATCTTCCTCAGTAAAGACTGAAGCAAAGAATTCATTCAGTCTCTCCGCTATCGCCTTGTCACCTCTTAGTGCTCCTTTAACCCCTTTATCATCTAATGGACCAACTGACTCTCACAGGCTTTTTGCTACGAATGTACTTGAAAAGGTCTTTACTTCGCGTTTTTGCTTCCGCAGCAAGCTTCTTGTCAAATTCTCCCTTTGCCTGCCTTATCAATGCCTTGCATTTGACTTGCCAGTGCTTGTGCTGTTTCCAGGTTTCATTGTTTGGCTCTTTTTTCCATTTCCTGAAAGATGCTTTTTTGGCAACAGCCTCTCTGACCTCACCTTTAAACCATGCTGTCAGTTTTTTGGACTTCCTTCCAGTTTTCTTAAAATGTGGAATACAGCTGGCCTGGGCTTCCAAGATAGTATTTTTCAACAACAGCCAAGCCTGATGTACGTCTTTAACCTTTGCAACTGCTCCTTTTAGTTTTTTCTTAACTGTTTTCCTCATTTTATCATAGTCTCCCTTTCGAAAGTTAAAAGGTAGTACTGTGGATTTCCTTACTATCCCTCCTCCACTAATTAAATCAAAGGCAATCATGCTATGATCACTATTGCCAAGTGGCCCCAACAACCTTATCTCTTGCACTAGATCTGGTGTTCCACTAAGGATTAGGTCTAATATGGCTTCCCCTCTGGTTGGTTCATGAACCAGCTGCTCCAAGAAGCAGTCATTTATTTCATCTAGGAACTTTATCTCCCTAGCATGTCCTGACGTGACACTGACCCAGTCGATACTGGGGTAGTTGAAATCACCCATTATTATTATTGTGCTGTAACTTTTGTTAGCTTCCTTGATTTCTTTGAGCATTTCATCATCCATTTGGTCATTCTGGCCAGGCGCTCAATAGTACACCCCCACTGCCATTGCTTTCCCCCTTTTACATGGAATTTCAATCCATATAGATTCTACAGCAGATTTTGTTTCCTGCAAAACTTTAATCCTTTCTGACTCAATGCCCTCTCTAACATAGAGAGCAACCCCTCCACCAATTTGATCAGCTCTATCATTACGATATAGTTTGTACCCAGGTATCACAGTGTCCCACTGGTTGTCCTCCTTCCACCATGTCTCTGATATTCCAATCATATCTAACCTTTTATTTAGTGCTATATATTCTAACTCTCCCATCTTATTTTTTAGACTTCTAGTATTTGCATACAAGCATTTTAGAGAATGTATTTTATTCATATTAATTTGGCTATTGTTAGACATGGGTAATTTGGGATCTTTAAACTCTGTCTGCTCCATACTTGAGGGCATTTGGGCTACTTTACTCTTTTGTGGAACCTCTCTGCTTTTGGTATTATCCTTCAAAGATACATTCTTCCGAACCATCCGCTCTTGGGCGACTGTCGGCTTTCCCCTAATATCTAGTTTAAAAGCTGCTCTATCTCCTTTTTAAAGGTTAATGCCAGTAGCCTGCTTCCATCCCGGTTAAGGTGAAGCCCATCCCTTCGGAAGAGCCCCTCCTTTCCCCAGAATGTTCCCCAGTTCCTAACAAATCCAAACCCCTCATCTCTGCACCATTGTCTCATCCACGCATTGAGACTCCGGAGCTCTGCCTGCCTTTTGGGTCCTGTGCGTGGAACAGGAAGCATTTCGGAGAATACTACCCTGGAAGTTCTGGATTTCAACTTCCTACCTAAAAGCCTAAATTTTGCCTCCAGAACCTCCCTACCACATTTTCCTGTCATTGGTACCGACATGTACCAAGACAGCAGACTCCTCCCCAGCACTATCTAAGACCTTATCTAGGTGGCACGTGAGGTCCCCTACCTTCGCACCAGGCAGGCATGTTACCAGGTGATCCTCACGTCCACCAGCCACCCAGCTATCTACATGCCTAATGATCGAATCACCAACTATAACGACAGTCCTAACCCTTCCCTCATGGGCACATGGCCCTGGAGAAACTTCCTCGGTGCGAGAGAGTTTTACATCACCTGGAGGACAGGTCCTAGTTACGGGATCACTTCCTGCCACACCAGGGTGATGCTCTCCTGTCACGTGACCTCTCTCCTCCATGGCAACAGGGATGCTGCCAGACTGGAGGTGGGACTTCAGGACTATATCCGTGTAGGTCTCATCTATGTACCTCTCTGTCTGTCTTATGCTTTCCAAGTCTGCTACTTTAGAGAACGGACTCGTTCCCTGAGAGGAGAGAGCTCCTTGCACCTAGTGCACACGTAAGACCTCTCACCAACTGGGAGAAAATCATACATGTGACACTCAATGCAAAAGACTGGAAAGCTCCCATCCCGCTGCTGGACTGCTGTCTGCATCTTAGTTTTAAGTTTGTGTTTAGATCTAAGTTCTTTACTTACTAAGGGTTGCTATGGATTTTTATACCAATAAAACTGTACCTAATATGTGTAATATACCTTGTTCACCTGAAGCTTAACTAATCTCAGGTCCTTAGTGTATGACTGATTTGGGTAATGAGCTTCACCTGAGAGAACCTCCTGTCTTATTAAAAGAGGGCTGCTACACAGTACCCTTGACATGGCCAAGGCTTTGGCATTCCCAGGGGATACCGAGGATGAGCCTCGAGCTGAAGAGCTCAAAGCTCTCCAGTATGATTTTCCCCCGAGGGGAAGCCCTTACTGTGCCGGTTCCTCTGATGCTGGAACGGCTGATGCTCCGCATGTGAGAGTCACCGGCCTCGATGCCAGTTCTCAACAAGCAGGTCGATTCCATCTATCGAGTCCGCAAGAGCCCTGCGTTCCAAAAGGCACAGCTGCTGCACAACTCCATGGTTGTGGAATCAGCCATGCATAGGCTTAAGAGCCAAAAAACGCACTCCTTGGTGCCTCCTGGCCAGGAGGCCCGGAACCTGGATGCCCTCGGCAGAAAATGCTTCCAGGGCTTAATGCTTTCTTGCCGTGTCCAAACCTACCAGCTGTACATGGGCATGTACTTGAGGGACCTGGCAAAGGAGATTGCCGGGTTCTTAGCTGGCCTCTCCGAGGCACCCTTGCAGCGCTTCAATGCCTTGTCCACCGGGATTCAGGAGTGCTCGAAGTTCATATCTCGAGCAGCCTATGATGGCTTCGAGGCTTCGGCCCAAGTAGCCGCGGCCGGCATCGGTGCACACCGCCAGGCTTGGCTAGTGTCATCGGATCTGGAGCCTTGGGTTCAGGACAAGTTGGTCGATGTCCCTTGTCGAAGTGACAACCTCTTTGGCAAACCCATGACTGAGAAGGCTGCTGAACTCGAGTCAGAGTACTTGACCCGGACAGGACTCTCAAAGAAGACTTCTGCCTCTTCTAAGAAGAAGGGCTCGGGTAAAAAGCCCTTTTTCCTGAGGAAGGGTACTGCTTACCGCAACTACCCCACTTACCAGGCCACCCCAGCTCCCCAACAGGGGCAGCAGGCCAAGGGACAGGGGCATGGCCTGCGTAAGCAGAAGACCCCAAGCCCAAGGCCCCGGCTCCTATCCAGCCGGGAAGGGGTTTTTGACTCCCAATGCATAGTCTCTCTTCTGCCAGTGGTAAGGCCATGCACTGGAGGCAGGCTAACCCTGTACACTCACAGGTGGCCAGCCATCACCTCGGTTATCTGAGTCCTGCAAATAGTCCTAAGGGGGCTATTTGTTTCACTTCAGCCAGATACCACTCTGCTTTTCCAGGAGAGCCTCTTAGACCCCCTCTTCACAGGGACCTCCTCTTGCAGGAGTTGGCAGGTCTTCTAGAGGATCAGGCGGTGGAACCAGTGCCCCAGCACCTGCAGGGCAAGGGCTTCTACTCCAGGTATTTTCTCATACCAAAGAGAACAGGAGGCCTCCGACCCATCCTCGACCTAAGAAACTTAAACAAGTTCCTAGTGAGGGAAAAGTTCAAGATGCTTTCCCTTGGAATGTTGCTGCCTTACCTCCACCAGGGAAATGGGCTATGCTCCTTAGACCTGAAGGATACCTGTACACACATCCTCATACATCCAGACCACAGACAATATCTGAGATTTGTAGTGGAAGGAAAACATTTCCAATACAGGGTGTTTTACCCTTTGGCCCGGCCTCTGCCCCCAGAGTGTTTACAAAATGCCTGGCTGTAGTGGCGGCTTTTCTCAGAAGTCAAGGAATTTTTGTCTTCCCTTACCTGGACGACTAGCTCATCAGAGGCCAATCGCCTCAGGAGACCCAACAGACCACTTCTCGCATTATCATCCTGTTGCAACGTCTAGGCTTTGTCATAAACCACGCAAAGTCTACTTTGCTCCCCATTCAAAACTTAGAGTTCATAGGAGCAAGATTGGACACCCTGCAGGCGAAGGCTTACCTGCCGGAGGACAGGGCACAGAGGCTGCTAGCACTGACACAACAGTTCAGGCGCAGGTCTCAGCGACACTCTTCTTACACCTCCTGGGCCACATGGCTTCCACGGTGCATGTGACCCCAAATTCCCATCTCCACATGAGTGGTGCCTCAGAGATCAGTGGAAACAAGTCACCGGCAGCCTCAGAGACAGGATAACAGTATCCAGATGACTGGTGAAGTTATTGCAGTGGTGGAGTCAGCCACCCAATCTGCTTGAAGGAATGTCTTTTCAGATTCCCTCGCACACAAGAGTGCTAACGACAGATGCCTCCTTGCTGGGCTGGGGAGCCCATTGCCAAGGATCATGCACTCAGGGGTTATGGACTCCTCAGGAGTCTGCACTCCAAATCAACCTCTTAGAGCTGCAGGCGATTCGTCTAGCTCTTCAAGCCTTTTGTTATGTCCTCTCACATCAGTCTGTATTGATATAGATGGAAAACCAGGTAGTAATGTTCTACGTGAACAAGCAGGGAGGTACGGGGTCTCGTATCCTATATCAGGAGACATTGGACCTCTGCTCCTTTGCCATCAGGCAGGGTATGTCTCTCAAAGCAGTGTACCTGCCTGGTCAGGAGAACTGCCTAGCAGACAAACTAAGCAGGATTCTCCAACCTCACGAATGGCAACTGGATCCAGTGGTAGCCCAGCAGATTTTTCACTGCTGGGGACATCCGTCCATAGATTTATTTGCCAGCCCTCAAAATCACCAGCTGCCCAGATTTTGCTCCAGCCAGCCACATCCCCTGAGGGTGGCTGCAGATGCTTTCCTGATCTCCTGGTCAGGGGGCCTCATGTATGCGTTTCCTCCCACGCCTCTGGTGGCCTGGACTCTGTTCAAAATCCTTCAGGACAAGGCCTCTGTCATTCTGGTAGCCCCCAGATGGCTAAGACAGCCTTGATTTCCGCTTCTCCTCCAGCTCGCAGTGGAAACTCCACTTCCACTGGGGACGCAGCCTGACGTCCTTTCACAGGAGCAGGGCTCTCTTGCACCCCAACCTCAGGGCCCTCAACCTGATGGCATGGCTGCTGAAAGGGTAGTGTTGGCTCCTCTCCTCCTACCTCGGAATGTAGAAGAGATGTTACTGGCCTCCAGGAGGCAGTCCACTAGGAAATCCTATGCTTTCAAGTGGCGTAGATGTGAGGTGTGGTGTAACCAGCACAATGAAAACCCTTTCTCTTGCCTTGTACCAGTGGTGTTGCAGTACCTGTTTCACCTCTCAGAATTAGGTCTCAAGTCTAACTCTGTCAGGGTCTACCTGAGTGCTTTGTCAGCAAACCACTCGCCAGTGGAGGGGCAACCAATTTCGGCTCACCCCCTGGTGTCCAGATTCCTCAGAGGTCTGCTTCTGCTGAAACCCCCAGTTCGTCCTCTGGCAACTGTGTGGGATTTAAATGTGGTCTTGCAGCAGCTTACTCGCCCACCTTTTGAGCCGATGTCCTCTTGCCATTTGCGCTTCCTCTCCTGGAAGGTGCTCTTCCTGGTGGCACTCATCAGCCAGACGTGTGAGTGAGCTGCAAGCTCTCGTAATTGATGAACCATACACAGGGTTTTATAGGAATAGGGTGGTCCTCCGCACTCACCTGAAGTTCCTTCCAAAGGTGGTCTCTTTCCACCTCAACCACGAGGTGTTTCTTCTAACCTTCTTTCCCAGGCCGCATTCCAACTGGCCAGAGGCAGTCCTGCATAACCTGGATTGTAAGAGGGTGTTGTCCTTCTACCTGGAGCATACAAAGAGACTACTACTACTACTACTACTACTACGCATTTATAAAGTGCTACCAGGTGCACGCAGCGCTGTACAATGAATTGAAGGACTACTCAGCTCTTCATCTCGTATGACCCCAGTAAGCTGGGGTTACCTGTTTCCAAGCATATGCTGTCCACCTGGGTGGCAGACTGCATTGCCTGGGCATACAGGGCCGTGTATTATCACCAAAATAAGGTCTATTTATAAAGGGTTATAGTTGCCTAATAGAAATCAAACCCCTCATGAAAATAAAGAGAATAGTCTAATCTATTTGCTATGTTTGTCTTGCTATGCACTACTTATCATGCTGTGTATTTTTTCCAAATGCAGACCAATCTCAGCAAAAAAAAGAACCAATGGTCTGACATGAGTGGCAAACTACTCCTGGATGTAGATTCCCCAAAGGGGTAGTGCCCAATTGTATCAATGACCATAAAACAGGTTCTTTTTAGTGATTCTTAAACATTCTTGTTAATTAATCAGACTTCTCTTAGTATTTCTTTTCCATAATATTTAGAGAATGTGCTTATCTCTCAGAAGAAATCTGAGCGGTCCCAACGCCACCATCCTGGTACCCTCCATGCGTTTCGATTCTTCTTCAGGGGATTGGTTTTGCCAGACAATCTCTGTGGAAGGAGAAAAACCAGTGGGGAGATATGCTTCTTCAAAAATCAATTCTACTTGTCTTTAAACGTGTCTATAGTATTATAAAAGCAAAAATTCTCACCACATATTAAATTCCAACAAGCTCGGTGATGTGCGATCTCTAACATTCCAAAATCAAACAGTTGCTTCAGAAAAACGCCGCGCATGCGGGTTGAACAAACAAACGGAAATTTCAAGCTGACTTCAATTACGTCATCATGACGTTGATGTTTCCGCACCAGTGAACCTTCGTTACATTATTATGCTAAACCTTCTCTTACTGAATCTTTGATGTTCTGCCGTGCACCGCTGTTCTAAATACAGGCGCTCCATTCCACCATTGTGTTAAGCCCCCCTGGGGAGACTGATTGTAATTGATGAATCCACTTTTGTTCCTGGATCAACAGGCTCTTCGCCCTAGATCTGCCCATCCGGCCACTAGCTACCCAGTCTATCCCAAAACATTTTAATTCCTCAAAACTATGTTGCGTGCAATGGGATACTAAAGGAGCTTCCTGTACTTTGCATTTGAGCCTGCTTTTATGCTCATTCAGTCGAACCCGTAATGTCGCACGGTTTTACCTACGTATGGTAAGCCGCAGGGACATCGAATAGCATATACTACATGATCCGATTCACAAGAGGTACTATGTTTCAGTTTATACGTGCGGCCATGATAGAAAAAAGATTGCGTCTCTTCTGAAACAAAACATATGTTACAGTGACCGCAAGTTCTATGTCCCGCTAATAAATCACTATCAACACGTGGATAAGATCTTAATTTGGCAGGGCTTAATTTTTCTTTTAAATTGGTATGTCGTGTCCAGACGCATCAAATTTGTTTATTTTGAAGACCAGGAAAGACACTAAGAACATTTTGATGTTGTTTAAAAATCCGTTTAATTCTCCCACTAAGCGGGGAAAATTTAGTAATGAAATTAATAACATTATCATCAGTATTATCTACGGTGGCACGAGGATGTAATAATAACGTTCTGTTGTTGTAAAGTGCTCTTCGGTAAGCTACTTTTAAAGTTTGTAGAGGATATCCTCTTTGTTGAAATTCATTTATTAAAGTCTTCGCCTGACTTTTGTAGTCTTCAACATTAGAGCAGTTTCTTCTAAACCTTATAAATTGTGAAAATGGTAAACTGCTCTAATGTTGAAGACTACAAAAGTCAGGCGAAGACTTTAATAAATAATGTAACGAAGGTTCACTGCATTACTCTGGTGCGGAAACATCAACGTCATGATGACGTAATTGAAGTTAGCTTGAAATTTCCGTCCGTTTGTTCAACCCGCATGTGCGGCGTTTTTCTGAAGCAACTGTTTGATTTTGGAATGTGAGAGACCGCACATCACTGAGCTTGTTGGAATTTAATATGTGGTGAGAATTTTTGCTTTTATAATACTAATATCACTATAAAGAACCTGTTTTATGGTCATTGATGCAATGGGGCACTACCCCTTTGGGGAATCTCCAGGAGTAGTTTGCCACTCATGTCTGAGACCATTGGTTCTTTTTTTGCTGAGATTGGTCTGCATTTGGAAAAAATACACAGCATAAGTAGTGCATAGCAAGACAAACATAGCAAATAGATTAGACTATTCTCTTTTTATTTTCATGAGGGGTTTGATTTCTTTCTCTATTGGGCATACAGGGCGGCTGACCTCCCGTTGCAGGGTCGAGTCACGGCCCATTGTGTCAGGGCTAAGGCCACATCAGTGGCTCACCTCTGCTCTGTTCCATTGGCAGACATCTTCCGGGTTGCAACTTGGTCTTCAAGCCAGACCTTTGCATCCCATTACTGCCTGGATAGGGAGTCCCGATGGGACAGTGCTTTCGGCCAGGCGGTTCTCCGTAATCTATTTGAGGTTTAGGCAACTCCAACCCTCCGACCCTTTGGTGTCAGGTTACCGGGGGGTGTTGCTTTCTCAGCTGAATTCCTATTGCAGCTGCTATGGCTCTTCTAGAGGGAGCCATTTTTCAGCTTTGGGTTCTCGGTAGCCTATAGCTAGGGAGTCCCATATGTGAGGACTGACTTCCTGCTTGTTCCTGGAGAAAGCGTAGTTACTCACCTGTAACAGGTGTTCTCCAGGGACAGCAAGAATCGGTCCCCTGGAGTTGCAGTCCTATTGGTTTTTATTCATTTTGCCGTCTTTTTAGCTATGTCATTTGACTGAGCAAGATGGCACCCTCGGACGGGAAGGGGACCGTGCATGCGCGATGCAATCCCAAAGGCTTTCTGTGAAAGCTGAGGAATTGCTCCGCACGAGGGCTCCGGTGCCGACGTCATCCATATGTGAGGACTGATTCCTGCTGTCCCTGGAGAGCACCTGTTACATGTGAGTAACTACTCTTTCCCAGATCACCTCTGGAACCCTTTTTAAAAAGTGGCCATTCTCCAGTCGTCTTATTCATATTCATTGTGGTTATCCTGACTGTCTAGATTTCTCCTGTGGACTGGATGGAGAACCACTGCTCTAGAATTTTATACAGTCCCCCCTCTTCCACCACACCCCCATCTCATTTGGTCCAGGGATCTCATGCCAATTTCAAGCCTTTAACTTTGGTCAGAATTTCTCCTTCTGCAATAGGTCTATCCAAAAATTGCATACCTTCCTCAACCAGTTCTGGAAGTTATTACCCTTGAAAAAAATATATCCCTGTCCTGAATATTTTGTGTACAAATCCTTATAGTAATTATATAATGCTTGTTGTATACTCCTAGTTATCACTTATCCACCCTGCCATTTTAAACTTGGTGATAAATTTTTTTACTTCTCTCTGACCCAACTAAATTTGTTAATAACTTTTCAGGGTTTTTTTTACCCCATCTGTGGTTTATACTTATAAACTCTCTGATAAGTCAACTTATGTCTTCTCCTTAGTTCTTACAGCTCTCTGGTTAAACACAGTTTCCATATCTTATTTTTTTCCATTACGAGCTGTTGACAGCTTTGCCCCCTTAAAGTCGCCTTAGCAGCTTCCCAATAGGTGTTAGCGCTCACCGACTCATTAAATGTGGTGTAATACAACCACACCTTCCATAGGAACACCAAGAAATGTGGGTTGTAGTATTATGTTGGGTTAGTCCTGAAAATATAATCAGCATTATGACTGCCCCCTCCCCACACATCTTCCGTACTACACCTCCCAGGGAGTGGTCTGATATCACCTGTGGTTCAATCCCCCTGCTTCTTGCAAATTTGGAAAAAGTGACTGAAAATTGCAAGTAATATATTCTTGTATATGTCCCATGAACATTTGAATAAAAAGTATAGTCAACCTCCAGAGGATGTGGTACCCTCCATACATGAATAGAATCTAAGTGTGACATAATCCATTTTACTCCCTTATCCTGTTCACTACCTTTGGCAGTCTTTGTCTGCCTGCAGTCTACTTCAGGGTTGGTTACCACATTAAAGTTGCCTCCCATCATCTGATGACCTCGTGGAGGCCCGTTCCGATCTGGACATCTCCCACCTGTCCGGGCGCCCAGAATCGGAACATGCACCGATTGCACCTGATTCTGATCCCATGGGGGCTAGACATCTAAGGGGTGGCTCGATTCTGGCACCCCGGACATCCAGCCACAAACCCAGCTAACTCGGGCTTCCGAATGGAGCCGCAGTGCCTTGGCGTCCTGTTGCCATGGCACCATGATTCTATTCAGGATCCACGATCGCTGGCCGCTGCCAAAAGCTTCCTTTCCCCACAGCCCGACCCACAATTCGGCCTCCCATGGCCATGGCTGAGCTATGTGGATGCTCCTGCCCCATCCCTCAACTGTCTGTCTTTGCTAGCTGCTGCTGTCACCCTGTGTCCAGGGGGACTTATTCCAAGATCCAACTGTGTGGTATGCTATTACCTTATGTGTAGTTACTGCCGAGTCCCTGTGCACCAGGATTGCCACTCCTCATTGCCTTCCATTAAAAGATGAAAATGCTACCTTCCCAATCCCATTTCTGTGCAGCTTTTTATGTTTCATGGAAAGATACGTTTCCTAAAGCAGACCCATATCCATCTTCTGCTTTTAAGTACGATAGAATGTTGGTCCTTTTTACTGCTGAATTATTCCAGTAACTTTTAATATAACTGTTTTCAAGTCGCTCATTTTTACTTGTTTATAAACATCGCATCCTTGTTCATATTCTCATTTGTGATATGGTTCAGGGGCCTCATAACTGGATCCTTTCCCCAACACTTGATCATCAGTTGTTGGGGTGAGTTTGGTGTTATTTTGCATTCATTCATACCCATGCATCTCCCTTCCCTCTATTCCCATCTTTTTTTTTTCTATACTGATCCCTCCAGTGAACTCCTCCCATTCCAAACTGTCTGCCTGAGCTGCCCATTCCACTCCCCTCCCCTCCCTTCAATCTATAGTTAAGCAAGTTGTAGCTGATGCTGATGGATCGATACAATAACAGCAGCTACAGGTACCAGTCTGTCAACAATGAGCCGCCTGACTGAAGACCGAACACAATTTAGGATAGCTATCCAGAGGGTCGCCATGAGTCGACTCCGACTCGACGGCACTTAACAACAACAGCTGATGCTGCTATATTCAAGATTGGTTTTGCCATTGTAAGTTCAGTTTGGAAGGGGAAATGACTTCTCAGAACTCTCATAGCAAACCCACGGAAGCCGACTCTGAAGAATTGCCACGTCTCCACATCACATCCTCCCCCACCCCCTGTGAATCCATTACTAATGCAATAGAGCTTTGATCACAGATCATGCATTTTGTGATCCATCCCCCAAAGCACAACAAAAATCTATCATCCCATTTCTGATACCAATCTACCAATGTGACATTCTTGGTCCCTGCAGCTAGGGACCTCCCAGTTTGCTACACCAACTGATCATATGAAAGTTACCAGAGAAAAGAACACTCCCCCACGCTTTAGTGAAGAGAGAGTTTTTGGCTGAACTTGGCATTGTGCAAGAATCTTCACACCACAAGCTATAACTCCTTATTCCTGAAGTTGATGGATGATTTGTTGACAGCAACAAAGACAATTAGGCATAGCCATATCCAAATTAAACTGCTTATGTCCTATGCTTTTTACTGCATATTCGTCATCTGCAAAATTCCAGTTACCGTGGTACATCTTGGTTAGCCGTACTATCCGCTTGTGCCATGTGTGCCAAAAAAAAGATTTAATCTGTTGTGGTATGTTGAAGAACTCAGTCACGCTATCAAGGAAGTCTTGCCCTTTAGCTGAGTACTCAAAGTAAACTTTATTCCCAAATTGTACAACTGGGAACAATATGGGGCTCTCACACATCAACTTGAGCATAAAAATCTTGGAATATTTTAAATCCCTTTATCTCCAAGCCTCTGTGTTCTATACACTCTCGTTATCTGCACTTTATTGGCATAATTGAGCATGCTAGCAGTCACTGGTCTCTGCCTCTGATCATGTTACCTTGCTGGCCCAATCCTGTGTGCCTTCTCAAATCGAATTGGCAGGGTCTCCCAGTCAAAACCTAGACCTTCCAGTAGCACGTGTTCGCAGAGATGCATCAATGAGTAATCTTAACATTTCTGGTATTTTAATGTTTTTTATTAATATTCCTTCAACTGCAGTTCTCTTCATGATCTATCTGCTCTTCCAATTGCATATTCCTTCTCTTTAGCTCCTCTTATCGATCCACCAAATTGCCTATTCCACACTGGATTGCTGTACAAAAGATTTGTATTATCAGCAGTTTTCTGGTTTTCTGCACTTAGTTTCCCACGTCTCTTGCAAAATAGATTTGAGGCTGTGTCATTTTATGTTTCAGCACTGTTACACATTATGTTAAATGTAGGCCACCTCCTCCAACATAATCAGCTGCCGCCCCTGCATTGTGCCTACCTCCCTCCGCATTGACAAAACTTTAAGAGTTTTTTAAGAAGGCCCTGAAAACCTTCCTCTTCGAGGCTGCCTTTGGTCTCTTGTTTGCCAACCCCTTTTTTGTGTCTGGCCTAGCTCCTCAACCCTCCCTTCTCTTTCTCTCTCATCTCCTCCTCTCTCCCCTACACTATCTTTCCTTTTCTGTTTTATTCTCTCCTAGGCTTTCCTATGTTTGAAAATGGTCTTCCTTTTCTTAACTTCTATGTTTTTGATTAATTGTAAACCACATAGCTTGCTTTGCAGTTTTTGCGGTATATCAAATAAAAGTAACCATAACATGTTGAGCTGCCTCGTCTGCCATCTTGCTCTCTGTCTGCTCATGCTCATCTCCCTGTAGCTTTCTCGGTTTGCTGGACTTCCCCGCCAACTCACAGAGCAACCATCCCCCTTTTGTTTATCTTCAGGTTTTTTAGCCACTGCCCACTGCCATTCTACAAGTTTATGTATATATTCTCTTAGTTATTTTCCAATTTGACAGGGAGGCTGTGTGGAAGCTCAGACAGCTTTCACCACGCAGTCATGTGACTCTTCCTGAACTTATTCTTTAACAACAATTATGAAGACGTTTATCCTTGGGTTTGGCTTCTAAAACTAGCCAAATCATCTTCTTATTCTGGTTTTGTATTGTGATACTTTATTTAAGCTGAAATGAGAGTTAATTTGATTCTAAAGTGAATATTTTGTTTCCTCTTTGTTGGGCCCATAGAAAACAATGAGGCATGTTTACTAAAGGCTGTGTACCAGTAGTGTGCGATTGTGGTGTGAGAGTATGGAGGCCTGCACTGATATTTTGTGGATATGTGCCTAAGTTCCCTTGATCCCTCAGTGTATTGCAATTGAGTGACATTGCATTAACTGATGTGTGGGTGCAGTTAATGTCACTCTTTTAAGGTGGCATTAAGTGCGCCCGCACTAATGACAACGGCCATGATTAGTGCATGCCCATAAGCCCCCCTCACTAACTATGACATGCTAATGCTCATGTTACATCCCTAACCCGCTCTGTCACCGCTCACTCCTGTGGGATTTGTAGTGCAGTGCCATGCAGTAAATGTCAGCACAGTGCTAAACCCTCTCTACCCGCTAGAATGCTTTTAGTAAACATGCCCTAATGAGACAGAAAACAGTAGTTTCAAATCCATCACACATCTGAGCATCTCTTGAAAATTTATTACAGATGGTTTTGATGCTCACTGAAGCTACTCATGTTTTTCCTCTAGGTTCGTTATCGACGAGACCACCCTTCTAACAGGCAGTTACCATATTTCCCTTTGCTTGAAGACCTTATGAAAGATGTTAGTGATGGTGCTGCTCTTTTGGCTGTGATACACTACTATTGCCCAGAACAAATGAAACTGGATGGTATGGAATCTAAAACTTGTGTTAAATGGGAGCAAGTATATTTACATAAAACATACTGGCATGTTTATAGTGTATGCATTTGTATGCCAGATTGAAAATTGGTGCTGTTATCAAACGTTAGTGCCACTCTGTAAGGTATTTTTAACAGGGAGACTTTACAGAAAGTATAGTATATTTGTTTTGGATTATAAAGTTCTGTTCTGTTCTCATTTAAAAAGTACAACTTATACTGCAGTGGCCCTTTGGGGTACCAGATATTTTCTTTTAAGTATTTGAACATGATACATAGATTAATAAAACTTGATGAAACACTTCGACTTTAGATTCCATTGTGCCAGGTACACTGCAGTGAAGTTTTGATGCAAAATTGCATCTTTGCCATTTTTAATTTTCAAGAGTGTTTTTTGTAAATCTAAAAAGATTGTTAAAGCAGGTGTCTGTATCTTGTCTAGTTTTGTGTTTGCTTGTATACTTCACAAATATTAGTATAAGTGACAACTGTAAAGATGAATAAAAATTGCATTTTCCTAAAGTGCTGTATCAAAATATTTTTGCTTTTTTCAGATATCTGTTTGAAGGAGGTTACCTCACTTGCTGACAGCCTGTATAACATTCAGCTTCTGAGAGAATTCTCTAATGAGTATCTAAACAAATGCTTCTTTCTCTCTTCGGAAGATATGTTGTATTCTCCTTTAGTGCTTAAGGTAAAGGTTGAGTGTTCAATTTTAAGAAACTAGTATTAAAATGAATGCAAACAAAAAAAATGACTAAGTGCTTTTGTTTTTCAGCCTAACCTCATGGTGTTCATTGCTGAGCTATTCTGGTGGTTTGAGAATGTCAAGCCAGACTTTGTGCAGCCTAGGGACATTCAAGAAATAAAAGATGGTAAGGTGATTTTAGTCATTGGTTAAAGTGTCTGAAGACAGAGAAAATCTTTAAAAATCCATTTCCTTATCATCCTGCTAGCCCGGTGCAGGCAAGTGGATTAAGCCCCCAGCCAGCAGCTGAAGGCAGACCAGAGCAACTTTCAGCGGTATCACTTGTATATATGCTGTGCAGCACTGAAGCCAGTATTGTCTCCAGCAGATTGCAAGGTGTGTGGACTGATGTAGCGGTGCAGATGGGCCTATCTCCAGGAACAAGCAGAAATGTAGTCTTCAAATATGGGTGTCTGTACCGACAGAGCCCCCATGGGAACGCTCCCCATCATCCAATAGGAAAGCTTTTGGGAGCATCCCACTGTGCCTATGTAGCTGCCTTCTCACTTTTCCAGCTCTCCCTCCTCAGTTCTTCGTTTTCCGCGGAGCTGACTGGGAGCAATTCCTGTCACCGCAGAAAATTACTGGGTTTAGGCGTCCTTGTGGATACCATGTTAAAACCCTCGGCCCAGTGTGCAGCGGCGGCCAAGAGAGCAAATAGAATGCTAGGTATGATAAGGAAAGGAATGGAAAATAAAACAAAAGATATTATAATGCCTCTATATCGTTCCATGGTGAGACCGCACCTTGAATATTGTGTGCAATTCTGGTCGCCATATCTTAAAAAGGATATAGCAATTTTAGAAAAGGTTCAGAGAAGAGCCACCAAAATGGTAAAGGGGATGGAAGGCTACTCCTATGAAGAAAGGCTAAAAAGGTTGGGGCTCTTTAACCTGGAAAAGAGACGGCTGAGGGGAGATATGATAGAAGTCTATAAATTAATGAACGGAGTGGAACGGGTAAACGTAGATCGATTGTTTACCTTATCAGAATATAGAAAGACTAGGGGACATGCAATGAAGCTACAGGGTAAACTATTTAAGACTAATAAAAGAAAATATTTTTTCACTCAACGTGTAATCAAACTCTGGAATTTGTTACCGGAGGATGTAGTAAAGGCTGTTAGTGTAGCTGGGTTTAAAAAAGGTTTGGACAAGTTCCTGGAGGAAAGGTCCATAAACCATTATTAAGAAGGAACCCAGGATATCAATGCTTGAACCAATACAAGCATTGTGGAACCTGTGTCCCTTGGGGAAACTGCTAGGTACGTATGACCTAGATTGGCCACTGTTGGAAACAGAATACTGGGCTTGATGGACCTCGGTCTGACCCAGTATGGCATATCTTATGTTCTTATGTTCATATTTTTATGGTTTGCATCTGCCTTCCTGTTGACGCTGGTACTGATCTCCATCGGTTCGTTCTTTTTTTTTTTTTGGTCCTTTTTCTTTCGTTCTTTGCATCAACGCCATCTTAGGCCTAGGCCTTCCATTTTATCACAGACACAATGGAAAAACCATCTACCATAGTAGTTTTAAGAAATGTTCTAAGTGTGGCAGTACCATCTCTGCCACAGACACCCATGACTGGTGTCTAGTGCTTAGATCCTTATTATCAGCCTTCAGAATGACCTCTCTGTAGAAAGATGATGAAGAGAGGCCTACAGAATCAAGCTGCAAAGCTGGGTACCCTCTTTGCCTCTGATGCCGTCTCTTTAGCATTGACGTCATCAAGTGCTTTATCTTCCTCACAAATGTCTCAGGTATCGAAACCTAAGCCTTCATCGAAGGCTTCCCTCCAAGGGTAGATCTCCTTCTAAGCATCGAGATACCTCAGGCGTTGCCCTGGAGGGGGATACACCAGCCAAACAACCCCCATGGGAGGCTCTTTCCTCTAAAGCCTTAGTGGGGTCCCAGGATGCTCCCGAGGCCTCACCATGCTCAGGGATCGTGGCCTGCAATTCCGGTACTGATACCCAAGCATCGGCAAGCTCCATGGATCAATGTATCCTTGCCATCGAGCAGAGCTTAGTGGCCTTACTGGCGACCTCATTACCAGTAAAACTCTTAGTCCCGCAGGTGTCAGTACCGGCTTCGGTATCGCTACAACCTGCATTGACTTTTTTGCCACTTTCCACACTACCGCCCATGCCAGTCCTCGAATCCGTTTCTGGTACTGAGGTTCCGGCCATACAGATATCAGGTACCGGCTTCAACCTGTACCGGGTTCGCATGGAGCGGGAACACCCTGCCCATCGATACTTCAAGTCTTCTGATTCATTGGATGATGAATTGCCTGATACCTGAGACATGCGAACTGTTCTGGAGGACACATCTCCATGTCCACACCAGAGGACAGGTCTTTTCAGGACTTTAGTCATGATGTTGCCAGGGGTCTGTCCATAACAGTGACATTGGAGAAAGAGCCTATGGCCGAGGAATTAGAAATTCTTAGGATACAGCTCCAAAGGAGGCGACTATGCTCCCTATCCATCGGATACTTCATGACCTCATGCTTCATATGTGAGAGACACCTCTAACCATTTCTCCCCATACTGATGGCTCGATACCAGGTACCGGGGTGTCCCATTTTCCAAAAGACACAATTGCCGCACCATTCCATGGTAGTGAAATAAGCAATGCGTCGGATCAAGGGTGCGAGAAAACATTCCTCAAACCCTCCGGGTAGGGAATCGAAAACCCTCGATGCTTTTGGTTGACGCTGTTTTCAGGCCTCCATGCAGTCGACCAGGATTAGTTCCTATATACTCTATATGGGTATGTTCCTTAGAGAGATGGCTAAAGATTTGGAATTAATGGCTCCTCTTCTCCCCGATGACAAGAGGGCAGATTATCTCATCCTTGTGAAACATGCTCAGAATTTTTCAAATTTTAACAGAGTAACATTTGATTGCTTTGAACGCATCAGCATCCATCTGCATCGGTGCACGCAGGATTGCTTGGATCCAAGCATCGGATCTTGAACAATGGGTTCAAGATAAACTGAGTAATATCCCTTGCACCAGTGAAAACCTTTTTGGCAAGGATTGGCAAGACAAGGCCTCTCAGTTGGAGTCTGAGAACACTACTCTTAATAGGGTTTCTAGATCTACTGCCATCCAAGATGAGAAGAAAGCAGCAAAGAAAGCTTTCTTTAGTAAAAAGAAGAAATACTATCATCTCCAGGAACAAGCAGGAATGAGTCTTCACATATGGGTATCGTCGGTACCGACGGAGCCCACGCGGGAACGCTCCCCAGTGTCCAATAGGAACGCTTTTGGGAGCGTGCATCCACGCATGCGCGCTGCCTTCCCGCCTACCTACCTCCCTCTCTTCAGTTTTTTGTTTTCCGCGGAGCCGACAGGACGTGAACCCTGTCACTGCAGAAAATTCTACTTTTATTTTTTGTGGTTGCGCCTGCCTTAGTTTGACACCCACCGGTACCACCGGTGTGTGTTTCTTTCTTTTTCAAAAAAAAAAAAACCAAAACAAAACACAGAACTTGTGGTTTTTCAGTCAGGAGTTTTCCCCTACTTGGTGCTTGGTACCATTTTGGCCACTAGGCCTCTTTTCAACATGGAGAAACCAGCTACTGGTTTCAAAAAATGTTCAAAGTGTGCCAGCACAATTTCTGTCACAGACACCCATGACTGGTGTCTTAAATGTTTAGATCCTGACCATTGCCCAGCGGAGTGTCTCTCCTGCAGGAAGCTGACTAAAAGAAGTCTTCAGAATCGAGCAAATCAACTCGGTGCCCTGTTTGCATCGGACACGATGTCGGTAGCATCAGTGTCCTCCAGGGCCTCTACTTCTTCCCAGGGATATCAAGTAACTAAACATAAATCTAAATCTAGCTGGTCCTCGAGAAGTAGATCTCCCTCTAAGTATCGAGATGCCTCTGGCGTTGCCCTTGAGGATCCTGCACCAGCAAAACAGCCCCGGCGGGAGTCTTC
Source organism: Ichthyophis bannanicus (assembly GCA_033557465.1). Lineage (NCBI taxonomy): Eukaryota > Metazoa > Chordata > Amphibia > Gymnophiona > Ichthyophiidae > Ichthyophis > Ichthyophis bannanicus. Next base: position 4,572,415 of record JAWIIG010000034.1, read on the forward strand.
GAGCTCCAAAGCATTATCGGGGCTCCAGGATGTTCTCGAGACTTCGGCCTCGATGGATGTTCCTGTTCCATGCTTGGGGGTTGTGGCCGCTTCCATCGGTACCGACACCCCGGCATCAGAAATGGTGGTGGATAAAAGACTCCTTGCCATTGAACGCAGTCTAGCGAATCTTTTGGCTACTTCGGTACCGCTAAAGTCGCTGCAGACCGTTCCACAGGCACCGGTATCACTGTCGGTACCGGTACCCTCGGTACCTGCTTTGGCAGGCTTACTTCCCCCGATGCCGAGTTTAGAATCACTCTCAAGCATGGGGGATCAGGTACCAACTCGCTTCGGTACCGACCTCGAGCGGTACCGAAGACAACTTTTGAAGGAGAACCCGGTGCTTTCTCCCTTTGAGTCTTCCGATTCCGATGACTCAGATGACTCCACCGGTACCAGAGCTGAACTTTTACAAGATTCAACTCTTTCTCCTCAATGTAGGATGTCTCCTCCTGAGGACATGTCTTTTCACGATTTTGTGCGTGATATGGCAAGAGCTCTTGCCATTACAGTGGTTCCTGAAAAGGAGCCTAGGGCAGAAGAATTAAGAATTCTACAGTACCCCTTGGCTCCAAAGGAAGCAGCTATGCTCCCTATAATCAGATCTTGCATGATCTAATGTTACGGATGTGGGAAACTCCTTTAACAGTAACCCCACATTCTAAATGCCTTGACACTATGTATAGAGTGCCACCTTGCCCAGGTTTTCAAAAGACTCAACTACCACACCACTCTATGGTGGTGGAGTCTGCCATGAGACGGATTAAGAGTACAAAGAGACACTCTTCTAATCCACTAGGTCGTGAATCTAGAACCCTGGATGCTTTTGGGCGTAGATGTTTTCAGGCCTCCATGCTTTCAGCAAGGATTAGTTCCTATATTTTATACATGGGAATGTTTCCTGAGGAGGTTACAAAAAACTTAGAGCTTTTGAACCCCTTCCTTCAAGATCATAAAAGAGTAGACCATTTATCACTAGTCAAACATGCTCAGAAAGTCTCTAAGTTCATGAATCGTGCTACCTTTGACTGTTTTGAATGTATTAGCAGAACCTCTGCTATAGCTATAGGAGCACGACGAATTGCCTGGCTCCAAGCTTCCGACTTGGAGGAATGGGTGCAGGAAAAGCTGGGGAATATTCCTTGCACTGGAGAAAATCTTTTTGGCAAGGATTGGCAATCTAAGGCTAATCAGCTTGACACTGATAATGCCATTTTGAATAGATTGTCAAAAATTTCTGCTAACCCAGATAAGAAAAAGTCCTTTAAGAAACCCTTTTTCTCCATGAAGAAAAAGTTCTAGCCATCTTCCACCCAACAGGCATATGTTCCCCAAAAAGGGCAACAACAGATGAGACAAAGAAAACCCAAACCTCAGCCGGCTCAGCAGACTCAGCCTCCTCAGGGTTTTTGATTTTTGTCTAGAGAACTTACTCATCCTTCCTGTGTTAGGCCCAGAACCTGTGAACATTCTGGGCCGTCTCTGCCACTTTGCCAGCAGATGCCAACAAATCACATCAGAGGCCTGGACTTTGTCCATAGTGAATCTGGGGTACAAGCTTTGTTTCCTCAGCTTGCCACCACCCACACTAGTAAAACAGTTCAACTCTCAACCTCTAGGCATAGACCTCTTGCTACAAGAGGTCTCTTCTCTTCTGGCTCGAGGAGCTATAGAAGAGGTTCCTCTATGCCAACAAGGTACAGGGTTTTACTCCCCCTATTTTCTCATTCCAAAAAAAACAGGGGGTTTAAGGCCAGTCCTAGATCTCAGAGAGCTGATCAAATATCTAGTCCGAGAGAAGTTCAAAATGCTTTCCCTCCGGCTCTCTTCTGCCATACCTTCACAGGCAAGATTGGCTATGTTCTCTAGATTTAAAAGACGCCTACATGCATATCCTTTATTCATGTAGATCACAGGAAATTCTTTCGGTTCCTAGTCCAGGGACAGCATTTCCAGTACAGAGTCCTTCCCTTTGGGCTGGCCTCTGCTCCAAGGGTCTTCACAAAATGCATGTCAGTAATAGCAGCATTCATGAGGACCCTGGAGATTTTTGTCTTCCCTTACTTGGACAATTGGCTCATCCGAGCACAGTCGTCTCAAGAAGCTCATCAGGCCCTATTGCGAGCAAAACAAATACTCCAGTATTTGGGATTGGTCATAAATCTTCCAAAGTCCCAGCTTGCCCCATCTCAAACCCTCGAGTTTATAGGTGCTCGCTTGGACACACAGCTTGCAAGGGCTTTCCTGCCCCAACCACGCTGTCTGCGGATCATCGAGCTAGCATCTCAAGCAGCGCTGCAGACCTTCCTCACTGCTCGACAGATGCTTCGCCTACTAGGTCACATGGCATCTACCGTCCATGTAATACCTTATGCTCGTCTTCATATGAGAGCGGCCTAGTGAACCTTAGCTTCCCAGTGGCCCAAGGCCTCAGGAAGCCTTTCAGACAAAATCAGGGTTACCACATGCCTGATTCTGTCTCTCCGTTGGTGGCAGTCTCTGGAAAACCTTTTAATAGGCTCTCCTTTCCAGCAGCCACAACCTCAGGCTATCCTCACAACAGATGCCTCCAAGATGGGTTGGGGAGCCCATTTGGGCAATCTATCAACGCAGGACCTTTGGTCTTCACAAGAGGTGGTTCTTCATATAAACCTCCTGGACCTAATCTTCGCCCCCCCATCCAGCCTAGAGCATGATAAAACAAATCGACATTGCCATCACCCCTGTTCCATGGTCAGACCATAACCTGATAACATTTCATATACCAACGCAACAAATCACATGCCAGCGCTCGAACATAAAGGAGACATCAACAGCCGCCCGCTTCAAGCAACTTGACTGAGATGTTCACGAACTGCGCAATCCCAAAGCTCGCTTGATCCACAGTCAGCCTCAACGAAATGGTCTCCAACTGGAACGATACCCTCTCATCATATGCTCATCAACCAGCCATCACCAAAAAAGCCACACCCGACAACGGAGTTACCAAAAAGCAGTCTGCTCCATGGTTCTCCCCTGATCTCCGAGCTTCCCTGCTCCACCTAAGAAAGCTTGAGAGAAAATGGAGAATCGCCCATAGAACCTCTGACCAGATCATCTACTTAGAATATCTGAAACAACATCGCGAATCAACATGGGCCATGAGGAAGGAATTCCACGCCAAGATCCTCAACCGCTCACTAAATAAGCCAAGAGACCTATTCAACCTAGTAAAATCCTTTACCAACCAACCTTCCCCACCCCAGCAAGAAAGCATTCAACCCCAGGCATATGCAAACTACATTCAATCCAAAGCAATAAAGATCACCACAACAACAGCACATGAACCCCCCCATGACTCCCCACATGCAGTCTCCACTCACCAAACTTTCACCTCCCTCAGCAGAGACCATTGAAGAGATCATCGCCACAATTAACACTACGACTGCACCAACCGATCCCTGTCCAGCCCATTGGATCAAAACTATGCGCTCTCAACTCAGCCCATTCATAGCCAACATTGCCGAGCTGTCCTTTGAAGCCGGAGTCTTCCCAGAGGCTCTCAAGCACACATCAATCCGCCCACTACTTAAAAACAACCAGTTGGATCCAAAGAAAGAGGATTCTTACCTACCAATCTCTAGTATCCCATTACTAGCTAAAATTCTAGAGAAGTTGACCCAGAGACAGATTCAGCAACATGTTGATACGTCCTCCCCATTAGATCCATGTCAACACGGATTCCGAGAAGCCCACGGTGTAGAAACTCTATTAACAGTATTAACCAATACACTCATCAATGGAATAAACAGCATCAAAAATGGCTTCGCACTAATTTTCCTTGATATAGCAGCAGCGTTCGACTCTGTAGATCATGTGCAGCTCCTGCAGCGGCTTCATGAGAAGGGAATCCAAGACCAAGCATGGAACTGGTGTAAATCCTACCTCGAACACAGATGGCAGCAGGTATGCATTGGTAATGACACATCTGAACCTTTCCAGCAGAAACAGGGTGTACCCCAAGGCTCCTCCCTGTCTGCTCTGCTCTTTAATATCTACATGCAGCCAGTCTGTGACATTGCTCGATCTTTCGGCATATCCTGCCTTATGTACGCAGATGACATGCTGCTGTTTACACCAATAACTGTCACTTGCCCAGACTACACTGTACTAATCAACTGCTTCAATGCAATAACAGATTGGCTACTCACTCAGAACCTCCGTATAAATTTCAAAAAAACAGAAGTCCTAATAATAACAAGAAATAAAGGTTTCTCTCCACCAGCACTGAAAGTCAGAGACGCAGAACTCCCGGTCAAATCCAATATACGTTATCTTGGGGTCATCTTGGATCAACAGCTGGACTTCATGGAACACATAAAACGCACTGTAAAAGCTATCTATTACAAGGTCAAAACCCTGAGGCACTTGAGACCAGTGATCGAACCCGGTGACTTCCGCACCATCTTCCAAGCGCTAGTCACACTGCACTTCGATTACGCCAGTATAATACTTCACGGTCTCCTGAAAACCACCCTCCACCTTCTACAGCTGGCCATGAATGCAGCAGCCCGCGTACTATGTGGAGCCTCACGGAATGACCACATCTCCCCCATTCTAAAAGAACTTCACTGGCTCCCAGTATGCTCCAGAATCCTTTACAAGGCCCTCCTCACTACCTTCAAGGCCTTCAACAAAATGTCACCTGCATCTATTTCCAACCTCATCATACACACTGCAAACAACAGACCTAGGAGACCGCTGGCTGCTGACACGCTTCTCATACCAAGTGAATCTACAAAGCTCAACCAGGCCACCGAACTATGCTCCTAGATGTTGGAACAAGCTCCCTCCCAACATTAGAGCAATCAAGGACCTTAGGCTGTTCAGAAAAGCCCTCAAACACCACCTTTTCCTCATGTATTTTACACATCTAGATATTCCCCCCCCCACACACAACCTTCCCCACCCTGCCAACCCCTAACCGCAGCTATATGAGCCAAAATCCTACAGCAAATTCAGACCTAAATGTACTTGTACTAAGAATGTAAATAGTTCACCCAAGTTACCTCCATGTTAAATCCCTGTTCTATGTAGACGATGGTCTAATTCAGTTGACCAAGTGTGATATTGTCCAATGTAAACCGCACTGATGACAGAGTGCGCGGTATATAAGAAATGTTAAATAAATAAATAAAATTAAACCTCCTAGAACTCAGAGCCATCTCCAATGCTATTCGAGTCTTTTGCTCCCAGCTCATAAACAAAACAGTTCTGGTGCAAACAGACAATCAAGTAGCCATGTTTTACCTCAACAAACAAGGCAGAACAGGCTCTCTGCATCTATGCAACGAAGTTCTGCAACTATGGGCCTTTGCCAGAGAGCATCAGATTCAGCTGCGAGCAGTCTATCTCCCAGGCGTTCAAAACATTTGGGCAGCCAGACTCAGTCGAGTACTCCTGCCACACAAGTGGTCACTCCACTCCTATCATCTTGCTCGAATTTTTCGTGTCTGGGGAACACCAGACATAGACCTCTTTGCAAGTCCGCAGAATGCCAAACTTCCCCGGTTTTGTTCCAGACTTCCAGCACAGAACTGTCAAAACCAGGGATGCATTCCTGCTTCACTGGGGTCAGGATTACCTATATGTATTTCCACCAATCCCTCTAATCCCCAAAACCTTATTCAAGCTCCAGAGGGACAAGGGATGCATGATACTCATAGCGCCTTCCTAGCCGAGGTAAACGTGGTATCCTCTTCTCTTGCATCTCTCTCAAGCCACCCTTCTGGAGTTAGGGATTGCCCCAGATCTTCTGTCCCAGGACAACAGATCTCTACTGCACCCCAGTCCCTACATCTCAAGGCCTGGTTACTCAAGGCCTAGATCTAGACCTGTCTCAACAAGTGAAGGACATTCTTCTGGCCTCCAGGAAACCTTTCACAAGACGTTCTTATGCTTTTAAGTGGGAAAGGTTTTTTTCCTGGTGTAATCAGAGAGCACTTAATCCCTCTTTGGTACCAGTAGACTCTCTTCTAGAGTAACTCCTTCATTTGTCGGCTTCTGGTCTTCAGACCAATTCTGTTAGAGTCCATCTTAGTGCTATTGCTGCATCTCATAAGCTCTTAGATGGACAACCAATTTCCTCTCATCCACTTATTTCTAGGTTTATGAGAGGACTTCTTCTAACAAAACCTCCCATTAAACCACCTCCGGTGGCTACTCAGAATCCTGACTTAATACCTATATAAATTTACTATTTCGCTCCGAGCTGACCGGGGCACCTCGGGGGGGATGGCGGCCCACAAACCAGCGCGCTTGGACTTCGGGTCTCCTTCTTCTTCTCACGGAAAACGCTCCAAAACGGAGGTGTCCTCCCCGCAGAAGATGGTTCCATTTCGTGAAAACCCCGCAATGCACCTGGAGATCTTGGAGGAAATACGTGGCGTGAAGGAATTGGTGCAGTCTAATGGAGAAGCGCTTCGAGCCATGCGAGAAGACTTTGGAGTGCTCCAAGACCGACTTGAAGGTCTTTCATTACGGCAGGACAATATGGCGGGGGTCCTCGACTCGCACGAGGTGCGCTTGGGCAAACTGGACGAGGCTGAGCGCCAGATACAGAATCTTCAAAAGGAGTTGGAAGATAGCAATAATCGCGCCCGTCGCAACAATGTGAGGCTCCTCGGAATGCCGGAGGGGGTGGAAGCAGGAGATATAAGAGAATTCTTGCTCAAAACTCTTCCCTCCTTGCTGAAGATCACTTTTCACAGAGAACTGGAAATCGATCGAGCACACCGTGTTCCTGCCCGCATGGCGCTCAACCGCACGACCCCCCGGCCTATTATCTTTAGCTTGCTACGATATCAACAAGTGGAACAAATTTTACATGCTGCCCGAGCGAATCATCATTTGGAATATGAAGGTCGTAAGGTCTCCTTCTTTCCTGATTTGGCAAAGCCTACCGTTGACCGTCGGAAGAAACTCCTTGCTCTTCGCCCTCGACTTCAACAGCTACAGGCTCGCTTTGGCCTGTTGTATCCAGCGAAGCTCCGAGTGACTCTCCACAACCAGACCAGGACGTTCGAGGATCCTGATCTATTATCAACATTTTTGGACTCCAAAGAAGCAGAACAGATGCGCTAATCCCAAATCTTGGACTCTTATCTGCCGGCTCTGTCCGCCATTTTGAAGGGCCCAATGCGGCGGTCATAGCCCAGCACAGAAATAGCCTGGACTTTCTTTCTTTCTCTGTATGACTTTTGTCTTTGGTCTCCTATCCCTTCATGATGTGTGCCTCGGTCGGATTCGGAGCACGCACAGTCCTACAGGTTATATGTTTTTTCAATTTCGGCCTTCTCTGGGGTTTCTCCCCGCAGACACATGGTCGCCAGTAATTTTGGGGTTTTGCTTCTCCTCTACCGTACTGTGGTTTTCTTTGTTAATGTGGGGCGCTTCATAGTATTATATTAGCTTATTTTTCCTATGTCATGTGTACAGCCAGATACAGTCAGTTTGAGGGACACAGTGAAATTATGTGTGCTATCATGCTCAGAATTTTAACTTTTCTGAATGGCCTCATGTAAAATCTTATTATTCATCGTACAAGGCATTGCTGGTCCACTCAGCAGAAAGAAAATCCTTAACTATCTTAGCCACGAGCACGTTGATTAGGTGTTTCTTTAGGAAACGCATTACACTCTGCTGAAACACTGAAACTCAATGCTAGGCCTCACATGGTAGCTGCCTATTCTCCCACCGTTTCCAAATGGTACGGGATAGTCATTCTGGTTAAGAAGTCTTTGCACGCTACTGTACCTGATAGTAGCGCTTACATGGAGGGTAGATGGGCCCGAGTACACCTTGAGGTTGGAGATAGTGAATTCACGTGTATTTGCACTATGTCCAGAATGTGGACAACCCTGCTCACTATGCAAGTCTCGCGCAGTTGGCCTCGGCCTCCGCCAATGCTCCATTAATACTTGGTGGCGATTTTACTCAAGTGTTCCCTCAATCTTTTCTTTTCAAACAAGGTGCTTGTTGGTTAGAGGCTCCAGTACCGTGCAGACCTGTGTGGCTAGATATAGTAGCGGGCCTTTGCTCACCGATTCCTCTTACCTTACTCCCTGGTATGACTCTCCCATTAGACTCCCACTATCCACCAATGTTTTTCGACACTTTAGGTGCCTTTAATACTCCTATGCAACCTTTCGACTCCCGACTCTGGTCAGTGTAACTTCAGCATTGCATTCGGAGCGCTAGAGTACTCCCGCCATCGGCACTCTCTGCATAAGGTTGATTGGAAACTTCCGATCTCTCGGTAGTTTACCGGGTGTAGCATCCAATTTTACTAAACCTTATGTAATGCTATCACTAGAGATACCTCTATAGCGCAGAAAGTATGGGAGAGAGAATTGCATGTGACTTTAACCTCGGAGCAATGGAGCCTTATCTGGAGCAGAGGGACACGGGTTTCCGACCCGCCTCACTCACTCAGACCCTCTTCTTTCTAGCCCACCGGTGTTTTTACACTCCTCACAGTTTAGACAAATGGAACACTACTCAGGGTAATGGTTGCTGGACATGTCCTGTGGCCATTGGTTTATTACTTCATTTCATGTTATGTATGAATATCCCGCACTACAGTATAACTGGCGTCGGGTCTGGGGTCGTATTTAGTTTATATTGCACTCTCAGGAGTCCCTTTCTTGGAAGATAGTGGGACTTCGCCCAGTTGCGGGGATCCCCCCTCTCCCAAGAAATGGCTTATCTCCTTTTGAACTTTATGCTTGGCATTGCTGTTTCCCTCATTAAGTAATACTGGGAAATTAGTTCCCATCTGAGCCTCAATGAATGGTGGAATCATGCCTGTCTCTACAGTAAATGTGAACAAATACTTCGTCTGTGCGCTTCCTCCGTTCAGACTCCTTCTTATTGGTCTTAATGGAAGATGTTCAATGAATATGTACATTTTGCTAAATGCTCTCATCTGACTGTCTAACTTTGTATATATCTCTGTCTCATGATCATGCTGTATTGTGGATACTTTTTTGATCGTTTGATGTATAATCACTGTTAATTGGAAGCGCTCACATGCTGATATAAACGGGTAGAGAAGAAGCACCGGGGTGGGGGGTAATGGGTTTACTTTTCCTTATTGTATACTTGTTTTGTCTCTTTTGGTGTGTTGTTTCTTTTGTTTGTTGCAAAATGAAAATAAAAGTTTCAAAAAAAAAAAAAAACCACCTCCGGTGGCATGGGATCTTAACCTTGTTCTAGGTGTGCTCATGGAGCCACCTTTTGAGCCTTTGGCTACTTCGGATCTAAAGTTTTTCATGGAAAGTTGTTTTCCTGATTGCCATCACTTCTGCTAGACGCATTAGTGAACTTCTAGCTTTAATGGCTGATCTGCCTTATGCAAGGTTTCATCATGATAAGGTGGTTCTTAGGACCCATCCTCATTTTCTTCCAAAGGTGGTTTCCCCTTTTCATCTAAACCAGTCAGTTTATCTTCCCGTTTTCTTTCCTAGGCCTCATTCCTCCTCTGCGGAAAGGAAACTTCATACTTTGGACTGTAAAAGAGCTCTAGCTTTTTATCTCCAAAGGACCCAGCCTCACAGAAAGTCTTCTCAGCTTTTTGTAGCTTTTGAATGTAGCCATTTAGGACAGAACCCTCTCTAAATGGATTGCAGATTGTATTTCCTATACATATCAAAGTATTTATTTTATTTAGACAGTTTTGTATACCGCCTTATCCTTCAATCAAAGCGGTCACAACACAATTGGGGGATACATTTAACACATGGGGATATGAGACACATACACTAATACTTACAGGGAACATGGGCAATGGAGGGTTAAGTGGCTTGCCCAAGACCACAAGGAGCAACTGTGGGACTAGAAACCCCAGTCCTTCCGGCCCAAGGTTGCTGTCCTCTAGTGGGATTTGAACCCCCAACCTTCCGGCCTGAAGTACCTTGCCCCAACCACTAGGCTACTCCTCCAAAGGAATACCTCTTGAAGGCCATGGCATAGCTCATAATGTCAGAGCCATGGCAGCCTCAACAGCTAACCTTCGCTCAGTGGCTATTGATGACATCTGCAAAGCAGCAACTTGGGCCTCAGTACATACTTTCACTGCCCATTATTGTCTGGACAAGGACTCCTGCCGGGATGCCTTGTTTGGTCAAGCTGTTCTGCAGCACCTTTTCCATTCATAGTTCAACTCCTACCCTCCATCCACTTGGATGCCTGAGGTCCCTGGGGAAGCATGGCCCATCTACATAGATTTGCTACATGCTGGGTCTTCCCTAGGCATCTTTCAGCTCGGGAGTCCCCATATGTGAAGACTCATTCCTGCTTTTTCCTGGAGATAGCGTAGTTACTCACCTGTAACAGGTGATCTCCGGGAACAGCAGGAATAAGTCTTCACAACCCACCCACCTCCCCTAGGAGTTGCCTTTCTCTCTCTCTTTCTCTATTTTTATCTACTTCTCTCCTTCGGTCTCAGCTTTAAACTCAACTGAAGAGAGGGAGGTAGATAGGCGGGAAGGCAGCACGCATGCGTGGATGCACACTCCCAAAAGCGTTCCTATTGGACGCTGGGGAGCGTTCCCGCGCGGGCTCCGTCGGTACCAACGATACCCATATGTGAAGACTTTTATTCCTGCTGTTCCCGGAGATCACCTGTTACAGGTGAGTAACTACGCTTTTCCTATACCCCTGTTGTTCAGTGTCTGCATCATGCTCCTCACAAAGGGCAACAGCCTCCGCAACAGTAAAAGAAGGCTCAGACTCCCAAGTTACAGCTGCCTCAGCGGACCCAGACTGCTCCGGGTTTTTGACTCTTTTCTAGAGAACATAGCTGTCCTCCTTATGGAGAGTCCCGACCCTGTCCACATTCCCGGCAGACTGTCACTATGCCCACGGGTGGCATCTCATCACCTCTGAACAGTGAATATTCCCATAGTATGGGAAGGATACAAACTTAATCTAAGAAGTCTACCTCCCCCCCCCCCCCGACTTCACCAAGAGTTCCGTCCCCAACCCCCTCTTACTGCTCTGTTGCTACAAGAGGTCCACTCCCTTCTTCTGCAAGGTGCAATAGAAGAGGTTCCACCATCCCAGCAGGGAATGGGCTTTTATTTATACTTTCTCATCCCAAAGAAAACAGGAGATACAGGCCCATTCTGGACCTCAGGGAATGGAAGAAGCACCTTCTGTGGGAGAAATTCAAAATGATCTCCCTAGGGACCCTTCTTCCTTATCTCCAGAGTCAGGATTGGCTCTTTTCTAGATCTAAAAGAAGTGCATGCTCACATTCTTATTCATCCAGAGCAAAGAAAGTTCCTGCGCTTCATACTCCAAGGATGATGATATCAATACCCAGTCTGCCTTTCGGCTTCGTCTCTGCCCCAAGAGTCTTCACAAAATGCATGGTGGTGGTATTTAACAGTTTTATATTCCGCCTCTTCCTGTGATCAGAGGTGGTTTACATCGAACATAAACACAACTTTTACATTAAACATTGGAACTATATACATTTCACATTTAACATGTTCGAACGATGTACAGAAAACTATGTACAATATCATTGCAGTAGTTGCATTCTTAAGGACTCTAGGGATATTTGTCTTCCCTTAGACTGGCTCATACGGGCAAGCACCTCTCAGGAAGCCAGTCTATCTCTCTCATGCACCATGCAGGTGCGTAAACACTGGATTTGTCATAAATCTTCCCAAGTCCCAACTCGTCCCCTCTCAAATCCTAGAACTCATAGGGGCACTCCTAGACACTCGGCAATCAAGGGCATTTCTGCCCCAGCTCCGCTGTACTCAAACTCAATCAGTTAGAAAGTTCTTGAGGCATGCTTGAGATGCTTACTGCTCGAGAAATGCTACAACGGTGCATGTTCCATATGCCTGCTTACACATGCGCACAGCCCAATGGATACTAGAATACCAGTGGTCTCAAGCATCAAGTTGCCTGGGTGACAAGATAATCTCATCTGTGCACTGGTGGCGATCTCCAGAAAATCTCCTTGTAGGGTCACCTTTTCAGATGCTAGCACATCAATGTACCCTGACAACTGATACATCCAGACTGGGCTGGGGAGCTCATCTGGAATCTCTCTTCACTCAAGGACTCTGGTCTCAGCAGGAGTCGCAACGCCACATAAATCTGCTAGAGCTCAGAGCCATTCTCAATGCTCTCAAAGTGTTCCAGGAGCATCTTCATTGCTGCAGAGTCCTAGTCCAAACCGACAATCAAGTAGCCATGTTCTACATGAACAAGCAGGGCGGAACAAGCTCTTGGACCTTCTGCAGCGAGGCTCTACATCTCTGATCCTTTGCCATACATCATCGCATTCACCTCCATGCAGTGTATCTTCTGGGCAAGCACAATATCTTAGCGGACAGGTTAAGTTGGATGCTTCTTCCCCACGAGTGGTCTCTTCATGTAGACAAAGTCTCTCACATTTTTCAAATCTGGGGGACTCCAGAGATAGACCTGTTCACAAGTCCCCAGAATGCCAAGCTCCCTCACTTCTGCACCAGGATTCCTGCACCAGACAGCCATCAAGTGGATGCTTTTCACCTCCACTGGGGTTAAGACTTTCTATATGCCTTCCCTCCCATTCCCCTAATTCCCAAGACTCTCCTCAAACTCCAGAAAGACAAGGGCTTCATGATACTCATAGCCACACGCTGGCCACATCAACCATGGTTCTCTCTCCTTCTGCATCTGTCTCAGGCTCAACCCATAGATCTGGAGTCTGCTCCAGATCTCCTCTCTCAGGAGGAGGGGATGCTGCTCCATCCCAATCTGCAGTCTCTCCATCTCACAGTATGACTGCTGAAGGCATAGCCTTACAAGACATTAACCTTCCCAGGAGGTTAAGGACATCCTCTTAGCTTCTAGGAAGCCATTCTACGTTTTCAAGTGGCATAGGTTTTCTTCCTGGTGTTCTCAGAAGAATCTTAATTCCTTCTCAGCTCTGGTGGAAGCACTGCTTGAATATCTCCTCTACCTATCTTCTTCTGGACTCAAAACCAATTCCGTAAGAGTACACCTAAGTGCAGTTGTGGCCTCTCGCATGCCCTTAGATGGCCAGCCCATTAAGCTGCCCCCAGTGGCATGGGACCTTAATGTAGTTCTAGGACAGCTTCTCAAGCCGCCCTTTGAACCTCTAGCCACTACTTCACTTAAATTTCTCACATGGAAGGTCATTTTCCTTATTGCTCTCACTTCAGCAAGGCGCATAAGTGAGCTCCAGGCCTTGGTTGGTGGCTGACCCTCCTTACACACAGTTCCACCATGATAAAGTTGTCCGTAGGACTTATCCTCACTTCATGCTGAAGGTGGTCTCGCTCTTCCACGTAAACCAGTCGGTCTACCTTCCTGTTTTTTTGTCCCTAGACCACATTCGACTAGGGCAGAAGCAACCCTCCACACTCTGGATTGTAAGCGTGTCTTAGCTTTTTATCTCTAGAGAACTTGAGCACTGAAAAGCTTCCCAGCTTTTCATTTCCTTTGACTCGAGTCACCTTGGCTTGCCAGTCTCCAAAGTACTCTCTCCAAGTGGATAGCTGACTGCATCACTTTTGCTTATGAGAAGGCAAGACTCTCTAGAGGGTCACGTCACTGCCCATAATGTTTGAGCCATGGCTACCTTGATGGCAAATCTACGCTCTGTAGCTATTGATGAGATCTGCAAAGCAGCAACTTGGTCTTCGGTCCACACTTTTGCTGCTCACTATTGCCTGGACATGGACTCCCACCGGGATGCCATGTTTGGCCAAGCTGTTCGCCAGCATCTCTTTCAGACTTAGAGCAACTCCTACCCTCCATCCTGGTTTTCGATACCAAACATCCATAAGAAATACATGACCTTAGAAACGGCTGTGGATTTTCATAGGTATGCCTAAAGAGGTCATCTCTCTGGCATCTTCTAGCTAGGGAGTCCCATATGTGAAGAATACATTCCTGCTTGTTCCTGGAGATAGTGTAGTTGCTTGTAACAGGTGATCTCCGGGAACAGCAGGAATTTAGTCTTCACAACCTATCCTCCTACCTTGGGGTTATAGGTCTTCTTTTCTTTCTCTCCTTTTATCTCAGTTACAAATTCAACTGAGGAGGGAGAGCTGGAAAGGCGGGAAGGGCTGAGCGGTTATGGCGCAAGGCCCCTTCTCCTGCCAACTTATCAATTTTCAAATCTCACCATTCTTTCTACTGCTCTCAACTTCACTCTGCCAAACAGGACTACTTTTCTAACACTATTTCTCATGCTCCTAATCAGACCCGTCACCTTTACTCTGCTCTTCAATCTCTCATCTCTTTACATGCCCCATCATCAACTCCTGTGGTCCAGTCTTCTCCTTCCCCCTCACAATTGGTTCCTTCTTCATCGCTAAGGTTGCCTACTTAAGAGACTCGCTACCTTCCTGTCCTGCTCCTATTACTCCCCCCCCTCCCCCGTTCCCTCTCCTCCACCTGTCTCCCAGCGTTCTCATTTCTGGGTTACCTTCTCTCCCATCACCGCGCCTGAACTTCATCACCTTCTTTCTTCCTCCAGGAAAACTTCTTGTCCACTTGACCCTATCCCTTCCTCCTGGCTTAACACTCCCTTTCTTGGCTTCTTCCCCTACATTCTCACTATGTTTAATTCTAGTCTTTCTACAGGGATTTTTCCTAGATCTTGGAAGCATGCGCTGGTCTGCCCCATCTTGAAGAATCCCTCTCTTGATCCTTCACTTCCTTCTAACTACCGACCTGTCTCCAACCTTCCTTTCTTGTCTAAACTTCTGGAAAAATTTGTCTTTGCTCAACTGTCCCATCACCTTGATTCCACAAACTTTCTTCACCCCCATCAATCCGGGTTCCGTCCTGGGCATAGTGTCGATACTGTTCTCTTAGCTTTCACTAATGCACTATATGCAGCTCACGATCGCAGTGATATCTCGGTGGCAGTTGCTTTGGATCTTTCGGCTGCTTTTGATCTGGTTAATCACTTTCTTCTCCTCCATCGTCTTTGGGAAGCTGGTCTTTGTAGTACGGTTCACCACTGGTTTCACTCTTTCCTTTCATCCCGCTCCTGTGCAGTTCTTTCCTCTTCACCTGCTGTCCCCTCTTCCGACTCACAGCACCTTTCTTGTGGGGTCCCACAGGGTTCTGTTCTTGCCCCTCTTCTCTTTAACCTTTTTCTGGCCCCTCTTGCTCTTCTTATACAGCAGTCAGGTATATCAGCTTTCTTCTATGCCGACTACATTCTTCTGCTTCATCATACTTCTTCTTCCTGTCCCGACCTCACTCCATTGAACTCTTGTCTTTCATCTGTTGCAAGCTGGCTCACCCAAAACTGTCTTCACTTAAACCTTACTAAGACTCTTGCTATTTGGTTCACCTATGGTGGTCCTTCCCCTTCACTGGCTCCTTCCTTCTCTGGCTCCTCTGTTCCCCTGGTCTCCACATTTCGGTACCTAGGTGTCCACTTTGATTCAGACCTATCTTTCTGTACCCATATCACCCATATTACCAAAACTTCTTTCTTTTTCCTCCGCCAACTTCGCTCAGTCCGCCCTTTCCTCTCTCTTTCAGCCCTGACCACTCTGGTATTATCTTTAGTTATGTCGCGGGTAGATTTTTCCAACTCACTGTTCCTCGGTCTCCCTAAAAATCAGGTAACCAGACTCCAAAGAATACAGAACACTGCCACACGCCTTATTACACATTCCTCTCTCCGAGATCATGTCACTCCTTTGCTCTTTCGTCTTCACTGGCTGCCTGTTCCATTTCGTTCTCAATTTAAGTTGTTGACTCTGTTACATAAAGTTTTCCACACCAGTACCCCATCATATCTGGCTGATCTCCTTTCTTTTCACTCTCCTAGGTATACACCCCGTTCTTTCCACCTCAACCGTCTCTCTCTTCCTCCCCCTTCCCGTGCCCACTTGCAGTTCACCCGCCTCTCTGCCTTTTATTTTGCCGGTCCTGCTCTCTAGAACTCTCTTCCTCCTTCTCTCCGCCTGGAACCACAATACGTCACTTTCAAGCAAAACCTGAAGACCCACCTGTTCTCCTTAGCATTCAATGTCCCATCTCCTTTTGTATGAGTCCTACCCCTTCTTGTATATTGAGTCTGCCTTCCGTGTCTTGTCCTGTCCCTATTATCTTTTTCTTTTCTGTCCTTTTATAATTTTGTACATTTCCTTTTCTTTTTACCGGCTTCGGCCAATTTTTATGGAATTTTTATTATTGTACACCGCCTTGATTGGAATTAGAAAGGCGGTTTTTATCAAATAATTAAACATAAACATAAGGCAGCTACGCAGGTGCAGTGGGATGCTCCCAAAAGCTTTCCTATTGGATGCTGGTGAGCGTTCTCGCGCGGGCTCAGTCGGTACCGACGTCACTCATATATGAAAACTAAATTCCTGCTGTCCCGGAGATCACCTGTTATAGGTCAGTAACTACGCTTTCTCCGCAGAAAAGCAGGGGGATGCAGGCACATTCTGTAGGTGACGTGTGTGATGTTGCCTTGCGCTGGGCTCTCCCCAGCTCAGAATCTAAGACTTCTCTGAGCATGCATGCGCTTCTTCCTGACCAGTAATCCCACCATCGGTTCAGTTTTAACTTTGACCGCAGTCAAGTTGCCATTGCTCTCCCCTCCTCTTTGGGTGTTGTGCTGGGTTAAATTTGTCAGCAATCTCAGCTCAATATATTCAGCCGTTCTGCAGCTGACCCGCTGATGAGAGAGGCGCATTTAAAATATATATATATTTTGGCAGCGTAGTCACATTGCTAACTTAAACCAACTAAGACCTGTACATGCTCTGCCACATTTGGACTCTAGTCAAGAGACAGGAATAAAGAAGTGGCCTCCATGTGCCAAAACCCCTCCAACTTTCAGATTTTTCCATGCAGATAGGCCTTTCTCCTCCACACCCCCCTCCCCTGTCATAGTTATGTGAACTGTGTGTTTGAGACCATGGCACAACGTTTGCTTGGAGTGTGGGTATGCCATTGTCTCCTTGAATCAAGAGTTGCCCTGTGTCCAGTGCTGCTACCCATGGGCTCCAGCATTAGTTGGCTGCAGAGGAGACAGGAAGGACCCCCACAGAACTCCTGAGGGGGGCTAGTAAGTGTGAGCCCAGGTGGTTGTTCCTTCTCAGTATCCTATTTCTGTATGTTCTGTTTATTTTTCCTCTATCTTTGTCCTATTTATTTTGGCTCTGTCTTTGCTGCTTGAATAAAGTAGCTTAAAAAATCTTCAGGCAACCTGATCTTCCCAGGACTGTGTGGGCAGCTGGGGAGGCCTTTCTTGTATTTCTCTGCCTGACAAGTGCAGGGAATGTTTTATTCAATCAACACACATTTCTGTACATCTACCAAAAAATAAAGAACATTTCTTCCTATTCGTCTCTCCGGGCCAGTCCATGACCTTTGGGTGATCAATCCGCTCCAGCAGCTGAGGACTGAAATACTGACAGTTTTCCTGACAGGTTACCCAGCTCCCCCTGGTGTCAGAGAATCAGTCTTTCAGTCCTCAGCAGCTGAACAGGACGTCAGATCCCAGTCCCCAGGGAGACGATTTGTGAAGCCTTAGTTAGTGGATCTACTTTTTAAAGGAAAGAAATAGGAACAATTCTTGTTTTAGAAAAGGGCAAAGGCTATCCTATTAATGGGTAAAGTAAAGGAGACTTTACCTCTGGCGCCCCTGGTTTGTCTGTCCTAGCAGGGCAGTTCTAACTGATAATATTACTAAAAGAAAATAAAGTGAAATAAAATAAAGGCAGCGATTCAGGAGCGGAGCTAGTGCTGTACCGCTCAGGTTCTTCAGCCGCTTGCTTCGTCGGCTTCTAGAGGCAGAACCTGCCTCGCAGGAGACTTGCTGTCAGGGGCTAAGGAATCAGGCCTGGGAGCCCCAGTGTCCTTCTCCTTCCCTCCCGTTTCACAGCCTCGCCGGCTTCCCGCTAGCAGCGGTGAAGCGTGGGCAGGGCCGTTGGCTGCTTTCGGGGTCAGCAGGTAAGCGGGGGGCACGGGTAGCGCAGTTCTTTCGCTGCCGCGTATGTACGGCGGCGTTGTCCTTGTTCATCGGCGGTCAGTTTTTTGAGGGGAGGCAGCCCGCGCGTCTTGTTCCCGCGGCTCCGTTTCTCTTTTCATGCGGCAGTGCGCTTGGTTTTCGTTGGTCTGGCTTCTCCTATTGTAAATTTATGGAGGGAAAGAAGTCAGGAGAGTTGTTGGCGCTGTCTCCCAGCTCCTTAGAAAAGGTGGGAACGGCGGCCATTTTGAAGGAGTCGACTGTGTCTCCCGCGCTGCCAGGCAAGTCGCAAAAGAAGCGGTCTAAGTCCCACAAGGCTCCTTCGTCAGAGGAGCACCAGCAGATGCCCGGGCCTGCATTACCAGAGTCTTTGGGCTCCTTTTTCTCCCCGGATTTTATTGTGTCGTTGTATAATGCTTATCTGTTAAAAAAAATTCTCAATTGTCTCTCGGTGCAGCCTCAGACAGTCTGTTTGGGGGTCAACCCTTGGATCCTGGGCTGGCAGACCCGGGGGAGGGCACTACTTCGAGGGAGACAGTGCTGGACACAGGCTTAGAAGCAGGGACACATAGTGTTTTTTCTCCAGTGCCTGAGGAAGGAGAGATCCTCTCCGAGGCAGCTGGGGATACCGGCCGGGGGAGTTGGAAGAAGGAGAATTGGGACCGGGCGAAGATCCCAATGTCTTTCGAGTCTTTCGTAAGGAGGAGCTGGGGGCCTTGATTACTCAGTCCCACGCGGCTTTAAATATGGTGCTGCCAGCGGTGTAGCAGGAGCCTCTTGAAGATCTCTTATTACAGGGGTTTAGATCAGAACAAAAATGTTTTCCTATTCATAGGGTTATTAAGCAAAGGATTGAGTCCGAATGGGAATGCTCAGAGGCCTCATTGCGAGGGGGGGGGGTGCGATAGCTCAGCTCTATCCCGTTCCTCAGGATGAGAAGGACTTGCTCCGTATGCCTAAAGTGGATGCGTTAGTGTCAGCAGTCACTAAGAAGACCACCATCCCTGTTGAAGTGGGGACAGCGCTTAAGGACCTGCAGGATTGTCGGTTGGAAGCGCTTTTGAAGCAAGCCTTTGATGCCAGCGCCCTGGTCCTGCAGGCGTCCGTATGTGGGGCCTATGTGTCGCGCGTATCTATCCGCTGGCTGCAGGGGGAGCAGTCCCCGGAGAAGGTGGAGACTGCTCCGGCGGATGGCGCTAAGCTGGAGTCCGCGGCAGCCTATTTAGCGGATGCTTTTTATGATTTGGTGCGTATTGCTGCAAAGTCTATGGCATCGCTGATTGCGGCTAGGCGTTTTCTCTGGCTACGAAATTGGGCGGCCGATGCGTCTTCTAAGGCGGGTCTCAGTAAGCTTCCCTACAAGGGCAAGTTATTGTTTGGGGACGCGTTAGAGAAGATAGTTAAGGATCTGGGAGACTCGAAAGGGGGTCGTCTTGGCCGGTCCTCGGGAAGAGTGGCGAAAATAAGTTCCTTACAAAGAGGGCACGATAGGGACTTTCGCCAGTTTCGAGAATCTCGCTTCTCACCGTATCAGCGGGGTCGTTTTGTGGCCAGACGGCAGTCCTTTTGTGGCGCCAGGGGTTTCAACAGGGGCTACTTTAGTGCCCAACAGAGCTCAGCTAAGAAGCCGCAATGAAGTGAGGCCGGTCCAGGTGGAGGTTCCTGTCGGGGGTCGCTTGCAGCGTTTCCTCTCCGCCTGGGTCAGGGTGACTACGGACCAGTGGGCCCTGGAGATTATCGGGGTCGGCTATGCGCTAGAGTTAACGCAGCCTTTGCCGGACGCTTTTGTCCTTTCTCCGTGCGGTCCGCAGGCAAAGGAAGAGGCAGTCCACCAGACGCTGCTAAGTCTGCTGTGGCTTCAGGCGGTAGTACCGGTGCCTGTAGACCAGTACGGCTTAGGGTCGATACTCGATTTATTTTGTCGTCCCCAAAAAGGAAGGTTCTTTTCGGCCTGTTTTGGATCTCAAACACGTAAATCGCTGTTTGCGAGTGCCTCATTTCCGAATGGAAACTTTACGGTCCGTTATCCAGTCGGTGAAGCCGGGCGAAGTTCTGACCTCCATAGATTTAACGGAGGCGTATTTGCACATTCCGATCAGACCCGAACATCAAAAGTTCCTGCGGTTTGCAGTCCCCATGGGGCATTTTCAGTTCTGCGCCTTGCCTTTTGGGCTAGCCACAGCGCCTCACACCTTTACCAAAGTGATGGTGGTGGTGGCGGCGCTCCGGAAAGAAGGAATTCAGGTCCATCCTTATCTGGACGACTGGCTAATTCGTGTGCCGTCTCAGGCGGAGTCCGTCGAGGCCACCGCTCGAGTGGTGGAGTTCCTCGAGCAGTTAGGCTGGGTCATCAACCGAGCGAAGAGTCATTTGGAGCCGACTATGCAGTTAACTTATCTGGGAGCCTTAAGAACATAAGATATGCCATACTGGGTCAGACCAAGGTCCATCAAGCCCAGTATTCTGTTTCCAACAGTGGCCAATCTAGGTCATATGTACCTAGCAGTTTCCCCAAGGGACACAGGTTCCACAATGCTTGTATTGGTTCAAGCATTGATATCCTGGGTCCCTTCTTAATAATGGTTTATGGACCTTTCCTCCAGGAACTTGTCCAAACCTTTTTTAAACCCAGCTACACTAACAGCCTTTACTACATCTTCCGGTAACAAATTCCAGAGTTTGATTACACGTTGAGTGAAAAAAGATTTTCTTTTATTAGTCTTAAATAGTTTACCCTGTAGCTTCATTGCATAGTCTTTCTATATTCTGATAAGATAAACAATCGATCTACGTTTACCCGTTCCACTCCGTTCATTAATTTATAGACTTCTATCATATCTCCCCTCAGCCGTCTCTTTTCCAGGTTAAAGAGCCCTAACCTTTTTAGCCTTTCTTCATAGGAGTATCCTTCCATCCCCTTTACCATTTTGGTGGCTCTTCTCTGAACCTTTTCTAAAATCGCTATATCCTTTTTAAGATACGGCGACCAGAATTGCACATAATATTCAAGGTGCGGTCTCACCATGGAACAATATAGAGGCATTATAATATCTTTTGTTTTATTTTCCATTCCTTTCCTTATCATACCTAGCATTCTATTTGCTCTCTTGGCCGCTGCTGCACACTGGGCCGACGGTTTTAACATGGTATCCACAATGACGCCTAAATCTTTTTCCTGTGTGGTGGTTCCTAATGTGGAACCTTGCATCATGTAACCATAGTTTGGGTTGTTCTTCCCTAGGTGCATAACCTTGCACTTGTCCACATTAAATTTCATCTGCCATTTTGATGCCCAGTCTTCCAATTTATCAAGATCCTCTTGCAATTTTCCACAATCCTCTTGGGTTTTAACAACTTTAAATAGTTTTGTGTCATCCGCAAATTTGATAACCTCACTCATTATTCCACTTTCCAGGTCATTTATGAATATGTCAAAAAGCAGCGGACCCAGCACAGATCCCTGGGGTACACCACTATTCACCTTTCTCCATTGGGAAAATTGGCCATTTAGCCCTACCCTCTGCTTTCTATCTTTTAACCAGTTCCTGATCCACAATAGTACACTGCCTCCTATCCCATGACTCTTTAGTTTTGCCAAAAGTCTCTCATGAGGGACCTTGTCAAAGGCTTTCTGAAAGTCCAGATACACAATATCAACCGACTCACCTTTGTCCACCTGATTATTCACTCCTTCAAAAAAACATAACAGATTAGTAAGACAAGATCTTCCTTGTCTAAAGCCATGTTGGCTGTCTCCCATTAGGTCATGACTATCTACATGCTGAGTAATTTTATTCTTTATGATGGTTTCTACCATTTTTCCCGGTACTGATGTCAGGCTCACCGGTCTGTAGTTTCCCGGATCACCCCTGGAACCCTTTTTAAAAATTGGTGTTACATTGGCGATCCTCCAATCTTCAGGTATTAGAGATGATTTTAATGATAGTTCACAGATTACTAATAGCAGGTCTGCAATCTCGTATTTCAGTTCTTTCAACACCCTTGGATGTATACCATCCGGCCCAGGTGATTTGCTACTCTTCAGCTTATCTAATAGTTGTAATACATCTTCCCGATGTATCCATATTTCCTTCAATTCTTCCATACCTTTAAATACCACTTCAGTCATGGGTAACATTCCTACATCTTCCTCAGTAAAGACTGAAGCAAAGAATTCATTCAGTCTCTCTGCTATCGCCTTGTCGCCTCTTAGTGCTCCTTTAACCCCTTTATCATCTAATGGACCAACTGACTCTCTCACAGGTTTTTTGCTATGAATGTACTTGAAAAGGTCTTTACTTCGCGTTTTTGCTTCCGCAGCAAGCTCTTCTCAAACTCTCCCTTTGCCTGCCTTATCAATGCCTTGCATTTGACTTGCCAGTGCTTGTGCTGTTTCCAGGTTTCGTCGTTTGGCTCTTTTTTCCATTTCCTGAAAGATGCTTTTTTGGCAACCACAGCCTCTCTGACCTCACCTTTAAACCATGCTGGCAGTTTTTTGGACTTCCTTCCACTTTTCTTAAAGCGTGGAATACAGCTGGTCTGGGCTTCCAAGATAGTATTTTTCAACAACAGCCAAGCCTGATGTACGTATTTAACCTTTGCAACCGCTCCTTTTAGTTTTTTCTTAACTGTTTTCCTCATTTTATCATAGTCTCCCTTTCGAAAGTTAAAAGGTAG
The DNA here is from genome assembly GCA_033557465.1 of Ichthyophis bannanicus. NCBI lineage: Eukaryota > Metazoa > Chordata > Amphibia > Gymnophiona > Ichthyophiidae > Ichthyophis > Ichthyophis bannanicus. Next base: position 4,595,150 of record JAWIIG010000034.1, read on the forward strand.
TACTGTGGATTTCCTTACTATCCCTCCTCCACTAATTAAATCAAAGGAAATCATGCTATGATCACTATTGCCAAGTGGCCCCAACAACAACCTTATCTCTTCTTCAACACGGAGGTGGGCTCAGTGTTTCTTCCTGCAGAAAGAGTGAACAAGCTTTTGCTTCAGGTGTCGGTGTTTCTGCGAGTCAAGTCTCCATCGGCCTGGCGTTACCTACAGGTGTTGGGATCGATGGCGGTAGCCATAGATCTGGTTCCCTGGGCCAGGGCGCATATGAGGCCTCTTCAGCAGGCGTTGTTGTCTCGTTGGTCTCCGCAAAGTCATCCACTTTTTCAACAGTTGGTTTGCCCAGAAGAAGTACGTGTCAGTCTACAGTGGTGGTTAGTTCCGGCTCACCTTTGGGCGGGAGTGCCGCTGGATCTGCCACAGAGGGTATTACGACGGACGCAAGCCTATCCGGCTGGGGGGCTCATTGTTTGTCACAGATAGCACAAGGCACCTGGTCGGAGGAGGAGAGCGGTTGGTCGATCAATCGACTAGAGTTGCGTGCGGTTCGCTTAGCGCTCATCAGCTTTCTCGGCTTACTCACAGGAAAGTCGGTTCGGGTGTTCTCCGACAATCGAGTGACATTGTCTTACATAAACAGACAGGGGGCACCGGCAGTGTAGTACTGCTGGAGGAGAGTCAGCAATTGTTTCAATGGTCGGAGAGCCATCTTTTAGCCATCTCCGCGGCGCATGTAGCAGGGAAGGACAACATACAAGCCGATTATCTCAGTCGTCATCGCCTAGACCCCGGGGAATGAGAATTGAACTGGGTGATATTTCAAGAGATTTCGCTCCGCTGGGGTCAGCCTGTTATGGATCTCATGGCGACCCAAGCCAATGCCAAAGCACCGCGCTTTTTCAGCAGACGCAGGGAGCACATGTCGGAGGGGCTAGATGGCCTGGTGCAACCTTGGCCGTCGGCTCAACTTCTTTACGTGTTTCCTCCGTGGCCTCTCTTAGGCAGGACCATCCAAAGGATTGCGAACCACGGGGGGCTGGTGATTCTGGTGGCTCCGGATTGGCTGCGACGTCCGTGGTATGCCGATCTAGTCCGACTTCTGGTGGCTCCTCCCTGGAGGTTTCCCGTTCGGTTCGATCTGTTGAGGCAAGGGCCCGTGCGCATGCCGCAGATGGATCGGTTCTCGCTTACGGCTTGGCTCTTGAAAGGAGCCGGTTGCGCCGGAAGGGCTACTCGAAGGCCGTAATAGCCACTTTGTTGCAGTCCCGGAGGCGCTCGATTTCGTTGGCTTACATTAGGATATGGTGCATTTTTGAGGCCTGGTGTTCCGATCGTCAGCTTTCGCCCGGGAGGTCGCAACTCCCCGAGATTTTAGCGTTTCTTCAGGGAGGCCTGGAGAAAGGATTGGCTCTTAGCACGCTGAGAGTTCAGCTGGCGGCGCTGGCCTGCTACACGGGCAGAGTGCAAGGTATGCCGCTTTCCTCGCACCCGGATGTGCTACGTTTCGTGTGGGCCACTCGGAACATTAGGCCCCCAGTGAGGCGCGTGGTTCCTCCTTGGGATTTAAATGTGGTTTTGCAGGCGTTGACGGAGCCTCCTTTCATGTTGGGTTCGTCGGGACGTCTTCGAGAGTTGTCCTGGAAGACAGCCTTTTTGGTGGCGTTGTGTTCGGCAAGGAGAATTTCAGATTTGCAAGCTCTTTCGTGCAGAGAACCGTACCTTCATTTTACGGCCGAAAAGGTAGTGCTGAGACCGGTTCCCTCCTTTTTGCCTACGGTCATTTCCAGTTTTCACGTGAACCAGGTGGTGTCGTTGCCCACCTTTACGAAATCTGACAGTGGTAAAGTAGATCGGTTGCTGCGGCGCCTGGATTTGGGGCGCGTATTACGTAGTTATCTGACAGCAATGGAGTCTTTTCGGCGGTCTGACAGGTTGTTTGTCCTTTTTGGGGGCTCGGCTAAGGGTAAAGCAGCTACTAAGGTGTCCATCGCTCGCTGGGTGAAGCATGCGATACAAGCCGCATATGAAGCAAAGGGCAAGCCGGTTCCAGCGGGACTCGGAGCGCATTCTACTAGAGGGCAAGCTGCCTCTTGGGCGGAGTATGCGTTGGTACCGCCGGTTGATATTTGTCGGGCGGTGACGTGGTCTTCCCTGCATACGTTTGCTAAACATTATCGGTTGGATGTTCAGGCACGAGAGGATGCTAGTGTGGGTGCCTCGGCAATTGTTGCAGGACTCGCAGGCCCCTCCCATATTTAGGTACTGCTTTGGTACTGCCCAAAGGTCATGGACTGGCCCGGAGAGACGAATAGGAAGAAGAAATTAGGCCTTACCTGCTAATTGTCTTTCCTTGAGTTTTCTCTGGGCCAGTCCAGGGCCCGCCCGGGAAGTCTGCGAGTTTTTGAGTTTTCAAGTTTTTCAAGTGTGGCGTTTCGGTAGGAGAGTGTCTGCATTGTACATATTATCCCGTTCGTCCCGACGGGGGCGGTGAGGGGAGCGTGTATGGAGATGGATTCGGGGGATCCCTGGCCTTTTGGGGCGCGGGGGCATTCTTCCGAGGGAACTGGAAAGAGAAGGAAAAAAAAAAAAGCATAATAAGAATCTTGATAATTCTCATAATCCAGGGTTAACCAGGGAGTTTTGGATGGGGCTCGAATAGTATGGCCTTTTCTTTTTCGTCAGGAGGCTAGGTTGTTTTCTGGGCAACGTCGTCCAGTAGTTAGTTTGTTATTTTGACTTTTCTAAGTTGCGTTTTGCTACTTGGTTACCGTAAGACTGATTCTCTGACACCAGGGGGAGCTGGGTAACCTGTCAGGAAAACTGTCAGTATTTCAGTCCTCAGCTGCTGGAGCGGATTGATCACCCAAAGGTCATGGACTGGCCCGGAGAGAACTCAAGGAAAGACAATTAGCAGGTAAGGCCTAATTTCTTCTTTTTCCATAAACAGTTTTTGTAGAAAATTACATTCTTTATATCCATCTAAATGAAAAATAATTCCTCCCTCCTCCCTCCATTTGCCCGCCCATGTTAAGTGCCAGATTTCCCCATATTTGTTTTGTATCCTGAGATCTTACTATACTCCTGGATCTTCTGCAGCAGTGCTGGAAGTGTTGGCCTAGGTTGGCTGATGTAAAAGATGCCATCCTCAAACAGTGCAATGTGATGCTCCTCCTCCCCTACCTGCACTCCCCTTACATCCCCACATTACTGAATCATGAAAGCCAGTGTCTGTGACCAAGGCAAACAATGGTGCAAAGGACATCCATGCCTAGCCTTTCTATGCAATTCTATAGCATCTCCAAATTTGCCTTTGCCTTTCATAGAGGGAGGCTATCTGCCTCATGAAACTGATTCCCAGTTGTTCAGCCTTATATTGCATACATAAGAATAAACATATTGTTGCAGAAAAGAAGTATCACTAAGAAAAACAAAGACGGGACCGAGGTCTTCTCCGACTAGCGCGCCTGACACCAGCCAAGTAGCCTCTGATGGGCCTGGAGCCTTCGGGTTGCCCTCCCACCGATTACTCTGATTTGGAGGACATGGAATCCCCCAATATACGTCGCCACCATGACATCCCCTCAGACTGTCCCCCTCAGAGTCTCTACATCTGTCCCTGCCCGAGGACATGATGTTCCTTGACTGTGCGGGACATGTTGAAGGATCTGGCATTCCCCACGGAATCTGAGGAGGACCTTTGCACGGAGGAGTTAGAAATCTTCCAATAAGAGACTCCACTGAGGGAAACTTTGACGGCCACATCCCGCCCATCCTGGAACGGCTCATGCTCTGCATGTAGGAAACACCGGCATCGGTATCTATCGTGAGCAAGTGGCTCAACTCAATGTATCGGGTCTGCCGGAGCTCTGACTTCCAGAAGGCACAGCTGCCACATATCTCCATAGTGGTGGAGTTGGGCATGCGTCAGCTGAAGAGCTAGAAGATGCACTCCTCTGTGCCCCCGGGTAGGGAGGTCCCCACCTTGGACGTCCTCAGCAGAAAGTGCTACCAGGGCTTGATGCTCATCGGCCGGATCCAGACCTACCAGCTGTACACGGGCATGTACTTGAGAGACCTGGCGAAGGAACTCACTGGGTTCTTGACTGGTCTGTCTGAGAGAACCCCTGCAGCGGTTCAAAAACCTGTCCAGAGCAATCCAGGAGTGCTCCAAGTTTGACTCGAGAAGCCTACTACTGCTTTGAGTCGTTAACTCGAGTAGCCACAGCGGGCATCAGTACCCGACGCCAAGCCTGGCTATAGTCTTCCATCCTTGAGCAATGGGTTCAGGACAAATTGGTCGATGACCCATGCCAAGGGGAGAACCTCTTTGGCAAATCCTTGATGGAGAAGGCTGCCGAGTTGGAGACTGATCTCATGATGAGGACCATCTCCAAGAAGACTGCTGCCCTTTCCGCGATGGAAGGGCTCGGGGAAAAAGTCCTTTTTTCCCTGAGGAAAGTGGCTGCTTACAAAAACTACCCCCATTTCCAGGCCCCGCCCCGCCCCAGCAGGTCAGCAGACTAAGGGACAGGGCATGGTCAACGTAAGCAGAAGGCTCCCAAGCCTCAGATGCCTGCCCCGGCGCAGCCTGGGGGGGGGGAACGTGTGACTCCTTGGGTATAGCCTGTCTTCCCCAAGGAGGACAGCAGTCCACAGGGGTATGTCTGATTTTCTATGCCCACAGGTGGCCAGCCATCACCACCGATTCCTGGGCACTCCAGGTGGTCAGGGAGGGCTACCTCCTCCACCTGGCACAGACAGCCCCCCCTGGTCTCCCCTTCACCGGGACTTCCTATTGAAGGAACTCGCAGGCCTTCTCGAGGACAAGGAGGTAGAACCAGTACCCCAACATCTCAGGGGCAAAGGGATTTTCCTCGTGCCGGGTATTTTCTCGTGCCAAAAAGGACAGGGGGCCTAAGACCCATCCTGGAACTGCGAAACCTCGGCAAGTTCCTGGTGAGGGAGAAGTTCAAGATGCTCTCCCTTGGAACATTGCTGCCTTACCTCCAGCAGGGAGACTGGCTATGCTCCTTGGATCTGAAGAATGCTTATATCCACATCCTCATTCATCCCAGCCACAGGCAATTCCTGCGCTTCATGGTGGGGGGAGGCCGTTACCAATACAGAGTACTACCCTTCAGACTGGCTTCTGTTCCAAGGGTCTTCACCAAGTGTTTGGCAGTGGTGGCCACTTAACTCTGTCTCCAGGGGGTGTTTGTCTTCCCTTACTTGGACAACTGGCTCATAAAGGGAAGCACAGCCACCGACGTGCAGCAGGCTATGGCCCATACCATCCATGACCTACAACATCTGGGGTTCATGATAAACCACCCCAAGTCCCATCTCCTCTGGAGTTCATAGGGGCAAAGCTGGACGGTCCAGGCAAAGGCCTTCTTTCCCCTGGATTGGGCCAACTGTCTCTGAGCATTAGCCACAGACGTGCAGCACCATCGCGCGGTGTCTGCCCGGCTCCTGTGCCAGCTTGGCCATATGTCCTCCACGGGCCAGGTCACCCCTGATGCCTTTCTGCACATGTGGGCGGCCCAGTGGGCACAGGCCACTGGTCGGTTCCAAGACAGTGACCCATCAGCTCACAGACTCTGACATGATGGCAAGACCTGTAGCACCTCCTGGCGGGATGCCCTTCCAAGCCCCCAAAGGGTCCTTATGACAGATGCCTCCTTACTGAGATGGGGAGCCCATTGCGAGGAGCTTCACAAGCAGGGCAACTTGTCACCAGTCGAGGGCAACCAGCAAATCAACCTCTTGGAGCTCCAGGCCAAGCTTTTCACCACCATCTGAGTAATCAGCCTGTGCTGATCCAGACAGACAACCAAGTAGCAGTGTTCTGTGTGAACAAGCAAGGGGGCACGGATCTTGCATTCTTTGTCGCGAGGCAATGACACTGCTCCTATGTGCTCAGTCAGGGAATCCTTCTACGGGCGTTGTATTTACCCGGCCAGGACAGATTGAGCGGGGTCCTACAACTGCACAAATGGCAGCTGAACCCCAGAGTGGCCGCCTGGCTCTTCAGACTCTGGGGGGACCCCACAGGTGGACCTTTTTGCCAGCCCAGACAACTACCAGTTGGCCTGCTTCTGCTCCCCACAGCCCCACCCGGGCAGGGTAGCAGTGGATGTGTTTTTCATCTCCATGGTCGGAAGGGCTCATGTATGCCTTCTCACCTACTCCGCTGATTGCCAAGACCCTTTTCAAGGTCCTGCGCAACAGAGCGTCACTGATCCTGGGGGACCCCCGGTGGCCCAGACAGCCATAGTTCCCACTGCTCCTCCAGTTAGTGGAGGAGGCACCGACTCCCCTGGGGAGGTCCCCTGGACTCTTGTCCCAGGAGGATGGCTTTCTCCTGCTCATCAATCTGGGGTCCCTATCGCTAACAACGTGGCTGCTGAAAGGGTAGCCTTAGCCTCCTTCAATCTCTCAGGGGAAGTGAAGGAGATCCTATTGGCCTCCCGTAAGGCATCCACCAGGAGAGCTTATGCCTTCAAATGGGGTAGGTTCTTGGTGTGGAGCAAAGGGTGAACCCGTTCTGCCCGGTGCAGCTGGTGCTGCAGTACCTTCTCCACCTTTCTCAGTCTGGGATTAAATCAAATTCTGTCAGAGTGCACCTCAGTGCCCTTGCAGCACACCGCTATCCTGTTGAGGGAAAGCCCCTCTCGGCTCAGTCTCTGGTAACCCACTTTCTGAGGGGGCTCCTGTTGTCGAAACCCCCTGTTTGCCCCCCTCCCCCCCCCCCGGCGATGGAGTGAGACTCAACGTGGTGCTGTTACAGCTCACCCATCCACCCTTTGAGCCTTTGGCCACCTGCCATCTCTGGTATCTCTCCTGGGAAGTCGTATTCCTAGTAGTGCTCGCCTCCGCTTGAAGAGTCAGCGAGCTCTAAACCCGGGTGGCAGAGGCACCGTATACCAGGTTCTACAAGAATAGGGTCATGCTATACATGCATCCCAAGTTCCTACCAAAGGTTGTGTCCCCCTTTCATCTCAACCGACAGATGGTGCTCTCCACTTTCTTTTGAGGCCTCACTCCAGCAGGGCAGGGACCGTTCTTCACATCTTTGACTGTAAGAGGGCCCTGTTCTTCTACATTCAACGTATGCAGGGCCACCGCAAAGCTGCTCAGCTTTTCGTTTCCTACGACCCCAGTCGGCTGGGGCAAGCAATGATGAAACTGACACTGTCCACCTGTGTGGCATACTGCATCACCCTCTCTTACGAGCAGGCTGGGCACACGGCACACAGTGTCAGGGCCATGGTGGACCTGTCCTCTGTCCCGATGTTGGACATTTGCTAGGCTGCCACCTGGTCTTCAGTTTATACCTTCGCAGCTCACTATTGTCTGGAGAGGGAGTTCCAATGGGACAGCACTTTCTGCCAGGCTGTGCTCTAATCTTTTCGGGGTCTAGGCAACTCCTACCCTCTGACCCTTCTGTGTTCAGGCCACCGGAGCGTTGATTCCCATTGGACACAAGTCCTACTGCAGTTTGTATCCACAGATTCTATTACTGCTGCACACAGCCCTCCTTGAGGGTGACCGTTGGTTTCCTTACAGGCTTTAGGTAGCCTTTAGCTAGGGAGTCCCATATGTGAGAACTGACTTCCTGCTTGTTCCCGGAGAAAGCGTAGTTACTCACCTGTAACAGATGATCTCCAGGAACAAGCAGGAATGTAGTCTTCACATATGGGTATCGTTGGTATCGACGGAGCCCGCGTGGGAACGCTCCCCAGCGTCCAATAGGAAAGCCTTTGGGAGCATCCCACAGTGCATGCGTGCTGCCTTCCCGCCTCTGTACCTCTCTCACTTCAGTTCTTCGTTTTCCGTGGAGCCAACAGGACATGGTACCCTGTCACTGCAGAAAAATTTACCTTTATTTCTTTTTTGTGGTCGCGTCTGCCTTCATTCGATGCCTACCGGTACCGCTGGTTCTCTTCTTCTTTCCTAAAAACAAACAAACAAACAAACAAACTTGTATTTCTTCAGGGATCTTTCCCTGCTTCTGGTACTAGGCACCATTTTGGGTGCTAGGCCCATTTTTCTTCAAGCATGGAGAAACCAGCTAGTGGTTTCAAAAAAATGCTTAAAATGTGGCAGTACCATTTCCGTCACAAGCACCCATGATTGGTGTCTAAAATGTTTGGGTCCTGAGCATTGTCCAACAGAGTGTCTCTCCTGCACGAGGATGACCAAAAGGGGCCTGTAGAATAGAGCTGCAAAACTCTGTACCCTTTTTGCCGCGGACACAATGTCAGCTGCATCAACGTCTTCCAGGGCTTCATCTTCCTCCCATGGATCTCAGGTAACCAAATTGAAGTCTTCTAAGACTAGCCGGTCCTCGAAGGGTAAATCTCCTTCAAAGTATTGAGATGCCACTGGCGTTTCCCTCGGATACTTCACCGGCAAAACAGCCCCGGCGGGAGTCTTCGGACTCCAAAGCACTAATGGAGCTCCAGAATGTTCCAGAGGCCTCCACCTCTGCGGAACTACTGATGCCATGTTCTGGGGTCGTAGCCGCTTCCACTGGTACCGGCACCCAGGCATCGGCAGGAGCGATGGACCACAGAATCCTCGCTATCGAACGCAGTCTAACGGCCCTCTTAGCGGCTTTGGTACCGGTAAGACCGCAACAGATGGTTCAACATGTATCGGTTCCAATATCGGTACCGGTACCGACAGTACCTGCTTCGACAGGACTGCTTCCCCCCCCCATGCCGATTTCCGGTATCGGGGATCAGGAACCGAGACATTTCGGTACCGACTTTGAGCGGTACCGATACCATGCGTTACAGGAGCACCCGGTGCTTGAGTCTTCCGATTCTGATGACTCTGACGATTCTACCGGTACCAGAGCGAATCTATTAGAAGATTCGGTTCCTTCTCCTCACCGCAGAATGTCTCCAACAGATGTCTCCTCCAGATGCCTCCACATCACCCTGATGACAGATGCCTCTAAACTGGGTTGGGGGCCCATCTGGGCAACCTGATTAAATAGGGGCTCTGGACAGCGCAAGAGTCACAACTCTAGATGATCTCCAATGCCCTCTGGGTGTTCCACCACCACCTCAGAGCACAAGTAGTCCTAGTCAGAATACGGCCAACTGATTGTCCATCCTATGTGAACAAGCAGGGAGGAACAGACTCTTGGGCTCTCTGCGAGGAGGTGATACACCTCTGGTTCTTTGCTATTGCCCATCAAATACATCTCCCAAGCGTTGTACCTCCGAGGGGAGTCCAATGTCTTGGCAGACAGACTGAGTCGCTGCTCTCTACATCTGGACACTATGTCCTACATCTTCCAGATCTAGGGAGCTCCAGACATAGATCTGTTCGCGACTCCTTAAAATGCCAAGCTTCCTTGCTTCTGCACAAGAATTCGTATATCCATCAACCATCAAGTGGATGCCTTCCATCTACACTGGGTTCAGGTTCTGTTTTATGCTTTCCCTCCTATACCCCTCATTCCCAAGACGCTTTTTAAACTTCAATCCGATAAGGGTTCCATGATTCTCATAGCCCCTCACTGGCCATGGCAACCATAGTTTCCACTGCTACTATGTCTGACTCTGACTCATCCTCTGATTGGGATATGCGCAGGATCTCCTTTCCCAGGACAACGGCTCACTACTCCATCCCAATCCACAGTCTCTCTGCCTCAGAGCTTGGTTGCTGAGAGCATAGTTTTACAAGGTTTTGACCTTATTCAAGAGGTTAAGGAAGTTCTTTTGGCTTCTCGAAGGCCCTCCACCAGACGTTCATACGCTAAGTGGTATAGATTCTCTGTCTGGTATTCCCAGAAAGATCTCAATCCCTTTTCTGCTCCAGTGGAGTCACTCCTTCAGTATCTCCTCCACTTGTCCTAAAGACAAACTCTGTGAGTCTACCTTAGTGCCATTGCGACCTCTCACCATCTACTCGATGGACAGCCCATCTTCACACAACCGATGATAGCACGATTCATGAGACACCACCTGCTGTCCAATTTGTCCATTAAGCCACCTCCAGCGGCTTGGGACATGAGTGTCGTCCTAGCGGAGCTTCTCAAGCCACCCTTTGAACCATTTGGCCACAACCTCACTGAAATTCCTCTCATGGAAGGTAAGCTTCTTAATTGCCCTCACTTCAGCTAGAAACATTAGTGAGCTTCAGGCTTTGGTGGCGGATCCTCCCTATGCCTGATTCCACCATGACAAAGTAGTCCTTTGGACTCACCCACACTTTATAGCAACGGAGGTGTCTCTCTCCCATTTAAACCAGTCAATTTAACTTCCGCTCTAAAGAAAACTGGAAGGAACTCTGCACACTCATGACTGCAAGCGTGCATTGGCTTTTTATCTCCAGAGGATGCAAGATCATCGTAAAGCCTCACAGTTGTTTCTCATTTGACCCCAGTCACCTGGGATTACCCGTTTCTAAGTGTACGATCTCCAGATGAATAGCGGACTGCATTTCATTTACCTATGACAAAGCAGGACTCTCCCTGGAAGGGCATGTCCCTGCTCGCAACGTTCATGCCTTTTTGGGTATGTTTTAGGGTTTCCACTCCCTATTAAAAAAAACTTGATTAAAAGGAACATTCTGCTTCGAGGGGACGTAAGTTTTCATGGCAGTAGTTCCGACAAAAAAATTTTCTTTTTGATATATCTCTTATGGTGGTTGTGATTATGGCCACCTCGATGGCAAACCTATGTTCAGTAGCCATCAATGAAATTTGCAAGGCAGCAACTTGGTCTTCCATCCATACCTCTGCTGCCTATTATTATCTGGACAAGGACTCTTGTCGGGATGCCATGTTTGGTCAGGCTGTACTCCAGCACCTCTTTCAGACTTAGATGTAACTCCTACCCTCCATCCCAGACTTTGAAGATACCAGAAATCCTTGTTGGATCCATGACCTCATCATGCCTACTTTGAGGCAAACCTCTACCAGTTCTGATGTCACTTCATCTGGGAGCTAGGGAGTCCCATATGTGCAGACTACATTCCTGCTTGTTCCTGGAGATAGCGTAATTACTCACCTGTAACAGGTGATCTCCGGGAACAGCAGGTATTTAGTCTTCATAACCCATCCTCCTCCCCTAGGATTTATAGGGTTTCATTTACTCTTTTCTCAGCTACAAACTCAACTGAAGAGAGGGAGATGAGAAGGCGGGAAGGCAGTCGCGCAGTGGAGTGCTCCCAAAAGCTTTCCAATTGGACGCTGGGGAGCATTCCCACACGGGCTCCATTGGTACGGACATCGCCCATATGTGAAGACTAAATTACTGCTGTTCTCGGAGATCACCTGTTACAGGTGAGTACGCTATCCAGGATGTGATCAAGCAGGACTATGCCTTGGACCTTGCATGACCCATGAGGGATGGGTTCCTGGTGTTCCCTGGCAGGGCTGTGGGGAAGCATGAAGCCATCTGGAAGATGTCCCAGCATATTTTACAAGTTTGTGTGATTGGTCCAGTGCCTCCAGCTGAGAGGGGCTCCAGCAGGCATTCCATTATTTTGTGGAGCCAAAGGAGGATGGGGCATTTCACCCTATTTTGGATCTCCAGGGCATGAATTGTTGTTTGTGGGTACCTCTATTCTGGTTTGAAACCCTTCAGTCCGTTATCCAGTTGGTGCGGCCTGGGGAATTCCTCACCATACTGGACTCATTGAGGCGTACCTGCACATTCCCATTCTCCTGGTTCACCAAAGATTTCTGTGCTTCGCATGGTTGGGACAAAACTTCCAGTTCTGTGCACTCTTGGATTAGCAATGGTGCCTTGGACGTTCTCCAAGGTGATGGTGGTGATCATCACAGTGGCGCTCCATTGCGACTGCATCCGCTTGCATCTCTACCTAGACAATTGGCTGATTTGCACCAGGTCTCTGGAAGCAGCCTCCCGGGCAGTCCAGGAGGTGGTCCATCTGCTGGAGAGGTTGGGCGGGATTGTTAACCATAGCAAGAACTGCGTGTCTCCATCCCAGGAGTGTGAGTTTCTTGGCACCTGGTTCGATACCGCCCAGGGCAGGACTTTCCTCAACACAGGCCTGTTGCCACAAGTTTTGCAGCCAGCTCCATGCCTTTCTCATGGCACCTGCGCCTTGAGCCTGGCATTATTTGCAACTCTTTGGAGCAATGGTAGCCACGCTTGACCTGGTCCTATGGGCAAGGGTGCACATGTGTCTGCTGCAGCAGGCGCTGCTTGTTCACTGGTATCCCTGCTCCAAGGATTTTTGGAGACGGCTACCACTCCCTCGCAGTGTGCAAATCGGTCTTTGCTGATGGGACTCCCCCAACAACATGCTATGAGGGGTCCCGTTCGATGCACTAGACTAGATGGTGACCACCAATGCCAGTCTGTCGGGATGGAGCGCTCGCTGTCTCATACAGACTGCCCAAGGGTCATCAATCACTTGAAGGTGTACGGCATCCTTCTTGTGCTGCTGTGGTTTTAAACCCTTTTGGAAGGGCAGATCATTCCGGTTCTTTCTGACAACACTACGGCTGTGGCATATGTGAACTGCCAAGAGTATGAAGTACCTGGGGTTGGCCAACGAGATGCAGCTGCTGTTCCCTGGGCGTAAGCCCATCTTCTTTGAATTTCAGCACAGCATATCGCAGGGGAGGAGAATGTCCAAGCAGACTGCATGCTCTCGACCCCACCGAATGGGAGTTGGCAGTGTTGGCCTTCGAATGCATTGTGCGCTGCTGGGGGCGTCCACAGATAGACTGATGGTGATGTCAGCAACTCGGAAGATTCTGACCTTCAGTTGGCAGAGGACAATCACAGCAGCCAGAGTGGATGCCCTGGTACAGGCATGGGCTCATGGTCAGCTTTTGTATGTCTTTCCATTGTGATCCATGATTCCTTGCGTGCTCCAGTGGATAGAGCGTCGCCAGGGTGATCCCAGATAGGCTGCGGCAGCCCTGGTACGCGGATCTAGTGCAGCTACATGTGGATTCCTGTCTAGCACTGGGGTCCCACAGGGGCCTGTTAAGGCAGGGACCCATCCTCATGGACGGCCCAGCTCCCTTCTCGCTTACGGCATGGTTCTTGAAAGGTGGCACCTGACACGGAAGTGTTACTCACCTGCAGTGATTGATAGCCTTCTGCAAGCTAGGCATTGGTCTTTCTCCCTGATCTCTGTTCGCTTCTGGTGGCTCTTCGACCACTGGTGTTGCTCTCGACGGCTGTCACTCTGGAAGGTGCGGCTTCCATCCATTCTCGCCTTCCTGCAGGAAGGGTTGCAGAAGGGCCTCGCGTGGAGTTCTTTGAAGGGTCAGGTTGCAGCCATAGGGGCATTTTGCGGGCTGCTGGCAGGGGCATTCCTTGGCCTGCCACAGGGACATAGGATGTTTTCTTTGGGGTGTCAATTCCTTGTGGCCACTGCTGCGTCCCTCGGTGCCTCCTTGGGACTTAATGGTCATGCTTCAGACCCTGGTCAGGGAGCCATCTGAACCCCTGAGTTGAGCAACTATTAAGGACCTCATATTGAAGACGGTGTGGCGGTGAACTCGGCGTGGATGGTATCCAAGTTTCAGGCCTTGTCCTGTCGGGACCTGTCCCTGTCCTTGGAGGAGTGGGTCACTTTGAGGGCAGTGCCTGCCTGCCTTCCTTCCTAAGGTCCTTTCACCCTTCCATGTCAGTAAAGTGATTTCCCTGCTGTCCTTTTCTTGTGATCATTGTGCCGGTAAGGATCGGCGACACGTTATTTTGACGTCTACAGAGTCTTGCAGAGGTACTTAAAGGAAACCAATTTCTTTTGTCTCTTGGATGATCTGTTTGTGCTCTTTGCTGGACTGTGGAAGGGTCACATTGCATCCAAGGCCACCTTGAGTCAGTGGATTAAGGAGACCATTGCCTCGGGCTAACTCTCGGCCGGTAAGACACTGCCCTTGGGGTTATGGGCCCATTTGACGAATGCTCATGGGCCCAATATTCTGTAGTGTCTCTGCTGGATATTTGAAGGGCAGCGACATGGTCATCCCTCCCCACATTCGTGAGACACTATCATCTGAATGTACAGGCGCACTCCGGCACATTTCGGCACCAGGGTGCTTTCAGCTGCATTGGGGGCCCGCCCAGATGGGGAGTAGCTTGTAAGGGGAAATTTTCATTTACCATTAATTTCCTTTCCTGGCGTCCTGCTAGACCAGTCCAGAACCCAGCCTTGTATTGTCTCGGAGACTGGCATTCTGCAGTGCAATCAGTTTAATTTGTAGATGGTTTCCCCTTCGGATTGTATATAGGCAGGATGCAGGGGGACCCCTTGAAGGCTCTCCAGTGGGACTTGCTTGTTAGAGAATACTGGAGAGTGCTAGCTATACTGGGTATTATGCCAGTGGTGATGTCATGACACTTCTGGTCTTTTCTCTCTCTCATCTGCTGGTTGGGGAAGATTACTGGACTGGTCTAGCAGGACTCCAAGAAAGGAAATTAACGGTAAATGAAAATTTCCCCTTATGACAAGAGTGGGTTTAAATTGTTAAAAATTTCTCTGAACCCTGAATAATACTGCATACATTAATCCTTTAAAAAAGGAACTAATTTTTGGTTATGGGAAAAATTTAAGCGGCTTTGAAAAGTGCTAGAAGATGGCCTATGCACCAATCTATTTTATACATACAATGACAGACGTGAATTTGGGTATGCACATCTTTGACCATACACAATGACTGGATTCGGCTTGTGTTCAGGAAATACCCAAGTATAGAATGGCATATAGTGCTGTGAGAGGGTTTGAAACCCAAATATATAATAACGAGAATTGCAAGTCTTTCCATAATCGTTTTGTCTGAAACAAGCCTTTTATTGTGCAGTAAAGAGAATAAATGTTTGTTGTATTAAAATCTTGATAGTCCATCTTTTGCTTGGCTAGCAGCAAAGCGGTTTACAAATTAAAAAGTTTACTGAAAACAGAGCAGAAAAGAACTCCATAAACTAAGCAACAAGCCTGTTTCTTGAGATGCAGTAATGTGCAATGTAGGTATGTTAAGACACTGTTGCCATCTTGAAAGATGTTGATGCTTGATTATTCTGCATGTTTGACTGATGTGAATGGCATAATACTGCATCCTAGGCAATACTGCCAAAGTGGTTTTCTGCCTAAAATTTAATACTACTCAATAAAATATACAATATCATCAAAATAAAATCAGATATTTTTTCCCACTGAAACTAAAGGAATTTAAAATGTTTTCCTTATTGTCTCTCCAGTCCAGTCCCTCTCGTCTGGGTTGTGTAGCCCTTCCAGCAGCTTGGAGGCTGAGTCTATCATCGTCTTGATGATGCTCTGGTATAAGTACCACTGGCACCACACACCGGCACCAGTAAACCCAGCCTCCAAGCAGCTGGAGGGTGCCTGTAAGCCAGACAGGGCTTACTGGAGAGACTGTAGGCAGGGAGTTAGGTTTTTAAGGGCTCCCAAAGCTGGAGACTATATTTTAATTGGCTCAATTGGGCTTTTAATTTTGCTTTAGATCTTATCTTTAAAGATTTACTTTATTAATCACTGTAACTTTAAATTTAGACTCTCTCCCTCCCCCCCCCCCCCCACCTGCCTTTGCTCAAGAAGCCGTGAACGCCTGATCTCCGGCTTAGACAAGGAGGAGAGGATTGCTTGCTGCCGCGCGGGGGAAGAGAGAAGGAGAAGCTTCCCCTCGCGAGCAGAGCCCGCCGATGCTCCGGGACCCTCTGATGCTGCCTGCCTCGTGCCGAAGCCCTCTGGGTGGCTGAGCGCTAGAGGCGGCTCCGGAGCCTCGAGCAAGAAAGGAGATACCGAGGCTCGGAGCGCTCACGGGAGCAGCGGAAGCGGCGGGGCAGACGGTGGCCGGAGGCACGAAGGAGGCCTCACTACCGCCGGGCTGAACGCTGTATGGCCGTGGCCTAACACGTGGACGGCAGCATAAGCCGGCTGATTTCCTCACGGCTGCAAGGCAAGGGGAGAGGAGCAGGAGAAACAGCAAGGACATTTTTTCTTTCAAAACGCCTTTGGTTAACTTTCTTTAACTTAAAATTTAAATTAAATTAAAATTAATTTAGCTAAAATTTGCCTTACATTTAATCCTAGAGGGAGTTTGCTTGCTGCTAGTCTCCTCTAATTCATCTCAATACCCCTTTTGGGGGGACTAATTAGTTTTGTAACCTGCTAATTAATATTGGACCATGCCCGGCAAGCCACGGTGGTCCGGTCTGCAGCACCCGTCGGGGCACGGACTCGGAAGCAGGAATCTGCAGGGGTTGCACAGCAGGAGGCTGCTTCCGTGGAACAAGAGATCCAATTGGCTTTGTCCCAGGCTTCCCAGGGATCAGGAGACCCTCGAAGGGGGGGGGGGGTGAATGCCCCTCACCTCCACCTTCAACCATGGATTTTCCTGGAACTTCCCAGTCCCACCCCTCCACCTCCTCGGAAGAGGGGGTCTGGGGACACTTTTCACTCAAATTAGTTCGTCCTGCTGCACAAGGCTTATTGCATGTGCCAGCAGGGGGCAGCAGGATCGGGGTCATCGCAGGCAAATGTGTCTTCGAGACGTGCGATGATTGGGACCCAGGACGCGGGGATCCCTCCCAAATGTGCTAGACTGATGAATGAAGAGAGCCCTATGTCCCCTGTGCCAGACACTCTGGAGGAAGAGGTCTCGGACAAGGAAGTAGAAGAAGACGAAGAAGAACTCGAAGAGGGAGAGATCCCAGAGGAGGATCAAGCCCATATTGTACGAGTATTCCGTCGGGAGGCGCTCCCAGCTTTGATTACGGAATCACTGAAAGTGCTCAGTATGGCTCCTGACATGCCAGCAGACGAGGAGGCCCTGGAGGACCCATTAATCCAAGCTGTTAGAAGGTCCCAGAAGGTTTTCCCAGTGCACAGAGTGGTGCGGAAGATGATTCAGGAGGAATGGAATCAACCAGAATCCAGCCTGAGGGGGGTGCGATCTATGGCTCAGTTGTACCCATTGCCAGAGATAGACAAGGAGTTTCTGAAGTCTCCCAGGGTGGATGCGGCGGTGTCAGCAGTCACAAAGAAAACGACTATCCCGGTCGAGGGCAGTGCGGCCCTGAAGGATACCCAGGATAGAAAACTGGATACATTGCTGAAACAAGCCTTTGATGTTAGTGCTCTAGCCTTACAGGCTTCGGTTTCAGGAGCTTGGGTGGCGAGAGCCTGTCTGAGTTGGCCTCAGTAATTTCAGTTAGCAGGTAGTCTGGCTGGAAATGCGCAGACAGAAGCGGCTAGGATGGAGTCCGGAGCGGCCTACCCGGAAGATAGTCAATACGACCTCATTAGAAGCTTAGTAAAGAATATGGCATCGGTGGTGGCAGCTCGGCGACATTTGTAACATTTACATAAGCTGTATATAGTTCCCCCTAGTTCTTCCAGGTTTTGAATACCCTGTTCTATGTAAGCTCAATGTGCCATTACATTGTAGTACGTTTGTTTCAACTGTAAACCGCACTGATTATAATAGCGTGGTATATAAGAAATGTAAATAAATAAATAAATTTGTGATTGCGCAACTGGGCAGCTGATGCCTCTTCAAAGGCACGCCTGAGTAGACTCCCCTTTAAGGGAAAGTTGCTCTTTGGGGAAGACTTGGATAAGTTGGTAAAGGACCTAGCTGAGACTAAAGGGGGCAGGCTTCCGGAGGATAGACCAAAGCAAGGCCGTTCGCCGGCCCCCATGCATAGCCAACCAAGGGAGTTCCGGAGGTTTCGGCCCGCCAGGTCGACATCCTTTCACAGGGGCCATTTCCCCTCGAGAGGACAAAGCTTCCAGGGGTTTCGGAGAGCGGGAAGAGGCTTTGGGGCCTCTTCCTCCTCTGCGGGTCCTAGATAACCGCAATGAAACAATGGGGGCCCGGGAGGGGTGCCTGCCAGAGGGGAGGTCGGTTAAGGCAGTTTCTTCTCGCCTGGGCCTGGGTCACATCTGATCAGTGGGTTCTGGAAGTGGTCCGAGAGGGCTATGCTCTCGAGTTTGCAAAACAGGTATGACTAGCATTTGTTCAGTCTCCCTGCAGATAGCCAACAAAAAGAGCAGCAGTAGAGGACACTCTCTCAAGGCTTCTATTGCTAGGGGCAGTGGTCCCCGTTCCGGCAGACCAACGCGGATCCGGTCGGTACTCAATTTATTTTGTAGTACCAAAGAAAGAAGGGTCCTTTCGTCCGATCCTTGACCTAAAGCAAATCAATCGTTGTCTCAGTACCACACTTCCGAAAGGAAACCTTGAAGTCGGTAATTGTGGCCGTACGCCGGGGGAATTCTTAACCTCCCTAGACCTGACAGAAGCGTATTTGCATATCCCCATCCGAAAGGCTCATCAGCAGTTTCTGAGATTTGCGGTCCCAAGCGGGCATTTTCAGTTTCAGGCTCTGCCCTTTGGCCTGGCAACAGCTCCTCGGACTTTCACCAAAGTGATGGTGGTTGCCGCAGCCCTACGAAAGGAGAGAATCTTGGTGCATCCCTACCTGGACGACTGGCTGATCCTGGCGAAATCAGAGGCGGAGAGTCGCAAGGTGACGGCCAGGGTAGTGGCATTCCTGGAGGAGTTGGGGTGGGTCATCAATCAGGCAAAGAGCAGATAGGTGCCCACGCAGCAGATCGAGTACTTCGGGGCAAGATTCGACACCGCGAGAGGAAAGGTGTTCCTGCCGAAGCAGAGGTTATTGGACCTGAGGAGCCTCTTGTCACAATTTCTAGGCACGCAGAACCCTATGGCCTGGCATTACCTACAAGTGCTGGGAACCATGGCGGCAACGATAGAGGTGGTGCCGTGGGCCAGAGCACATATGTGGCCGCTTCAACGGGCGTTGCTACAACGATGGTCCCATCAGCGTCATCCATTGTCCATGAGGTTACTCTGCCCCCAACTGACCAGAAAGGCCTTACGGTGGTGGCGTTGCCCAAAGAACTTGGAACGCCCCTCGAACCTCCCCTGTGGGTGCAGTTGACAACAGATGCAAGTCTGGACGGATGGGGGGCTCATTGCGAGGGCCAGTTCGCCCAGGGTCGCTGGAATCCAGTGGAGGCTCAGTGGTCCATCAACAGACTGGAGATGCAAGCAGTGTCCCTAGCACTCAGAGCGTTCGAGCCCTTAGTCTGACTAAGAGCTGTCCGTGTCCTCTCCGACAACCTCACTACAGTGGCCTACATCAATCGCCAGGGAGGAACAAGCAGTCCTACTCTGGAGGAGGAAGCGGACAGCCTGTTGCAGTGGGCAGAAGCACACTTAACAGCTCTATCGGCACAGCACGTGGCCGGTATAGACAATTTCTCCAGGACCAAGCAGGAAGTCAGTCCTCACATATGGGTGTCATCGGCGCCGATGAAGCCCCAGCGGAGCATTTCCCCAGCTTTCTATGAAAGCCTTTGGGAATGCAGGCACGCATGTGCGGTTCCCTTCCCGCCTAAAGGTGCCATCTTACCTCAGTCTCTTTTTTTCCGTGAAGCCCGTCGGACGTATGTCCCGTTTTCCCGGTTAAAATCAGATTTTTAGCAATTTTTTGCTCTTTTTTTTTCTACCGGTTTGACGCCAGTTCCTCTCCCGCCGGGTTCGGTACACCGGTATCGAGCCCGATTCTTCTTTTTCGTTTTTTGCCGTTCGTGGCTGGCGTTCGCGCCCTTTTTTTCTCTTTTTCCCTGGAAGGCCTGTCCTTTGACCTCGCGGGGACTCTTTTTTTTTTTTTCCCCCCCCGATGGCTTCCAGTGGCTTTAAGAAGTGTGATCGGTGTAAGAAACTAATGTCTCTCACCGACACACACGACTGCTGCCTTCGGTGCCTCGGCTCCGACCACGATCCTAAGTCATGCGGGGCCTGTGGAAAAATGTCTTCCAAGGCACTACAAAGTCGACAGCAGCAAAAGGAAAGGCTTTTCTTGGACTCAGCCTTCAGCCGGGCCCGGACCTCGTCTGAGGCCTCGACATCTCGGGATTCTGATCCCGAGCGCCATCGAAGCTCCTCGGACAGGGTGTCCCCTGACTGGGAACGCAAGAGGAAGAAGCGGCTCGCGAGGGCGTCATCGGAAGAGGTCCCTGGCTCCTCGAGGGCCAGGTCTAAGACCCCCGACCGTCGCCCCGGGCCTGTGGAACCGGAGAAGCCTGCCAAAGTTCCTCGTGTGGAGCCGGAGTCTGCTGGACACGTAAGCCCCATAGTCCTCGTGGACCCTCCTCCCAGGGAGCTGACGTCGGGCCCGGCGCCCGAGTCAGTGGCTGCTGCGTCTCCCAAGCTGAGTCTCAGGATGACAGCCTTGGAAAGCAGAATGTCTGCCTTCATGGAGCAGCAGCGGGCACTGATGGCCAACCTGTCTGGCGCATCTGCCCCGACCACTGGGACAGCGACGTCAGTCGACCCCGGAGGCCGAGCCGATACTCGAGTCCATCGTGGCTCGGAGTTGACCTCGGTCGCGGTCTCCCTTGACCTCCCATTCGGGACCGAGGGCGTCAATGCCGGTGCTTCCGGCATTGGGGCGGGTGCTCCAGGGCCCCGCGGGGTCGGACCCCGACTCTTCCTCCGACGATTCAGCTTGGGAGACGGAGGACGAGGAGTCTCCCGATACCTTTAAGACTCGGTGCGTCCCTTCAGACTCACCGCAGTCTGAACCCTGGAGTAGGTCCCCTCTGGAGGACACCCGGTTCTCGGAGTTCGTCCGGGATATGGCCACGGCCTTGGCTATTCCGGCGGATCCCGAGGAAGAGCCTCGAGCTGAAGAGCTCAAGGCCCTACAGTATGACTCTCCTCCGAAGGAGGCCTTTACTGTCCCGGTTCCTCTGATGCTGGAACGGCTCCTCTTCCGTATGTGGGAGGCACCGGCCTCGGCGCCGGTTCTTAGCAAGCGGGTCGATTCCATCTATCGACTCTGGAAGAGCCCTGGGTTTCAAAAGGCACAGCTACCACACCATTCCATGGTTGTGGAATCGGCCATGCATCGTCTGAAGAGTCAGAAGATGCACTCCGCGGTGCCTCCTGGCAGGGAGGCCCGAAACCTAGATGGCGTCGGTAGAAAGTGTTTTCAGGGCTCGATGCTTGCTTGCTGTGTCCAGTCTTACCAGCTGTACATGGGCATGTACTTGCGGGATCTGGCCAAGGAGTTGGCTGGATTCTCTGCTGGTCTCTCCGGGGAACCCTTGCAGAGATTTAAGTCCTTGTCCTCGGGGATTCAGGACTGCTCGAAGTTCATGTCCCGCGCCGCCTACGATGGCTTCGAGGCTTCGGCCCGAGTTGCGACAGCCAGCATTGCGGCTCGACGCCAGGCATGGCTGCAGTCATCGGACCTCGAGCCATGGGTTCAGGACAAGTTGGTCGATGTCCCTTGCCGAGGTGAAAACCTTTTTGGCAAGCCCATGACCGAGAAGGCTGCTCAGCTCGAGACCGAGCACCTCACCCGGACAAGGCTGTCGAGGAAGACCTCTGCCCCTTCTCATAAAAAGAAGGGCTCTGGTAAAAAGCCCTTTTATCCGAGGAAGGGCACTGCCTACAAACAGTACTTACAATATCAAGCTGCCCCCCAGGGTCAGCAAGCCAAGGGCCAGGGTAATGGGCCCCGTAGGCTGAGGACCCCCAAGCCTCAGGCCCCTGCTACCACTCAGCAGGGTGGGGGCTTTTGACTCCTTGAGCATAGTCTCTCCTCCACTGCTCTCCCAACCCTGCACAGGAGGTCGTCTCGCCCTCTTTGCCCACCAGTGGCCCCTTATCACCGGGGACAGTTGGGTGCTGGAGATAATCCACAAGGGATATGCCCTCCATTACCACCAACTGCCACAACCATATTTTCCAGGGCAGCCTCCAAGGCCTCCTCTGCACACAGACCTTCTCCGTCAGGAGCTTCAGGGTCTGTTGGTGGACAGGGCGGTGGAGCCTGTGCCTCCCCACTTGCAAGGTCACGGATTCTACTCCAGGTATTTCCTGGTGCCCAAAAGGACCGGTGGCCTTTGTCCCATTCTGGACCTCAGGAACCTCAACAAGTTCCTAGTGAAAGAAAAGTTCAAGATGCTTACTCTTGGAACCCTTCTGCCCTACCTCCAGCAGGGAGATTGGCTATGCTCCCTAAATCTAAAGGATGCGTACACTTACATCCTCATTCATCCAGACCACAGAAAGTACCTAAGGTTTATCGTGGGAGGAAACCATTATCAGTACAGAGTGCTGCCTTTCGGCCTCACCTCCGCCCCCAGAGTCTTTGCAAAGTGCTTAGCAGTGGTGGTGGCCTACCTGAGAAATCAGGGCATCTTTGTCTTCCCCTATCTGGACGACTGGCTCATCAGGGGTCAGACAGGTCAGGAGGCCAATCAAGCTACCCTCAGGACCATTGCTCTTCTACAACGCCTGGGGTTTGTCATAAACTTCGCAAAGTCCACTTTGCTCCCTTCCCAGAACTTGGAGTTCATAGGGGCAAGGTTGGACTCTCTCCTGGCAAAGGCATTCTTGCCAGAAAACAGAGCCCGAAGGTTAATGGCCTTGGCAAGTCAGTTTCTCAGCAGGTCCCTGGTCTCCGCCAGACTCTGCCTGCGGCTTCTAGGCCACATGGCTTCGACAGTACATGTGACCCCCAATGCCAGGCTCCATATGAGGCCTGCACAGTGGTGCCTTCGGTCTCAGTGGTCACAGGCCACAGGCAGCCTCAGAGACAGGATAAGGGTGTCCAGACCATTTCTGCACTCCCTCAACTGGTGGCTTCACCCACCCAATCTGCTGAAAGGGGTGCCCTTTCAGATTCCAGATTACACAGTGATGCTAACAGATGCCTCCCTGCAAGGCTGGGGAGCGCATTGTCTGGGCAAGTGCACCCAGGGCCTCTGGTCTCCCTGGGAAGCTGCACAGTAGATCAATCTCCTCTAACTCAGAGCTATTCGATTAGCACTCAAAGGTTGCACTCCTACCCTGGCTCAACAGTCTGTCCTGATTCAGACAGACAACCAAGTTGCCATGTTTTATGTGAACAAACAGGGCGGAACTGGGTCCAGGATCCTTTGTCGGGAAGCTCAGGACCTTTGTTCGTTTGCCCTCAAGCTCAACATGCTCCTCAGGGCTGTGTACCTTCCTGGCCAGGAGAACTATCTGGCAGACAGATTGAGCAGGATACTGCAGCCCCATGAGTAGCAGCTTCATCCTTCAGTAGTTCAGAAGATCTTCCTGAGATGGGGTCTCCCTTTGATGGATCTCTTTGCCAGCCCCATCAACAAGCAACTGCCACAGTTCTGCTCCAGGCAACCACATCCTCTGCGGACAGCAGCGGATGCTTTTCTGATATCTTGGTCTCAGGGCCTCCTCTATGCGTTTCCTCCCATGCACTTGGTGGCCCGAACCCTATTCAAGATTCTCCAGGACAAGGCCTCGGTCCTGCTGGTAGCTCCCAGGTGGCCGAGACAGCCTTGGTTTCCTCTTCTGCTTCAACTGGCGGTGGATCCTCCACTGCCTCTGGGGTTGCAACCCGACCACCTCACACAGGACCAGGGTTCCCTTCTGCACCCCAATCTCAAAGCTCTCAATTTGATGGCCTGGAGGCTGCAAGGGTAGTTTTGGCTCCCTGGGGCCTACCTCAGGAAGTTGAAGAGGATGTCCTAGCTTCCAGGAAACAATCCACTAGGAAAACCTATGCTCTCAAGTGGAAAAGGTTTTCTGTGTGGTGTCACCTACGTACAGAGGATCCTTTCTCCTGTACTGTGCCAGTAGTTCTTTAGTACTTATTGCACTTATCCAATCAGGGACTTAAGTCCAATTCTGTTCGGGTCCACCTCTCAGCTCTAGCAGCTCACCACTCATTGGTAGAGGGACAATCTCTATCTGTTCCCCCCCATTGGAGTCCCGCTTTCTCAGGGGCTTGCTTTTGCTCAAGCCTCCCATCCGTCCTCCTGCCCCTGAGTGGGAGCTGAATGTGGTCTTGCAGCAACTGACTCGCCCACCTTTTGAGCCGATGGCTACTTGTCCACTACGCTTCCTCTCCTGGAAGACGCTCTTCCTGATAGCCCTTACCTCGGCTAGGCGAGTAAGTGAGCTTCAGGCCCTGGTCTGTGACAGGCCTTACACCAGGATTTACAGGAACAGGGTAGTCCTCAGGACTCATCCAAAGTTCCTCCCTAAGGTTGTCTCCTCTTTCCACCTCAATCAGGAGGTGGTTCTTCCAACATTCTTCCCTAGGCCTCATGCTAGCCAGGCTGAAGCAGTCCTGCATACCCTGGACTGTAGGAGGGCCTTATCCTTCTACCTTGACCATACGCAGGGGCATAGAAGGGCTACTCAGCTCTTCGTATCTTTTGACCCCAATAAGTTGGGGTTGGCTGTGTCCAAGCGTACCTTGTCCATCTGGGTGGCTGACTGTATCACCTGGGCTTACAAGGCGGCTGACCTTCCTTTGCAGGGTAGGGTCACGGCCCATCGTGTCAGGGCAATGGCTGCCTCAGTGGCTCATCTCCGCTCTGTGCCCTTGGTAGACATCTGCAAGGCTGCAACTTGGTCTTCAAGCCAGACTTTTGCAGCTCATTACTGCCTGGAGAGGGAGTCCTGTAGGGACAGTGCTTTTGGCCTGGCAGTACTCCGGAATCTCTTTGAGGTTTAGGCAACTCCTGCCCTCTGTTGGGCTACCAGTGGAGGTTGTGTCCTTGAAAAGCCTTTCTTTGCTGCTGAGACTAGAGGGAGTTCTCTTGTTCAGCCTGGGTTCCTCGGTAGCCCAGAGCTGGGGAGTCACCCATATGCGAGGACTGACTTCCTGCTTGGTCCTGGAGAAAGAGTAGTTACTCACCTGTAACAGGTGTTCTCCAGGAGCAGCAGGAATCAGTCCTCACAACCCTCCCTCCTCCCCTTGGAGTTGCAGTTGTACATAGTTTATTTTTCATTTTTGTGTGCTGTTCTTAGCTATGTCATTTGACTGAGGTAAGAGGGCACCTTTAGGCGGGAAGGGAACCGCGCATGCGTGCCTGCATTCCCAAAGGCTTTCATAGAAAGCTGGGGAAATGCTCCGCTGGGGCTTCATCGGCGCCGATGACACCCATATGTGAGGACTGATTCCTGCTGCTCCTGGAGAACACCTGTTACAGGTGAGTAACTACTCTGTCACGGCCGATTACCTGAGCAGGTGCAGGATAGACCACGGAGAGTGGGAACTAGCTCAGGAGGTGTTTGACCAGGTGGTTGCCTGTTTGGGGAACTCCAATCATGGATCTCATGGCAAGATGGGAATCGGCTAAGGCAAATCGATTTTTCAGTCTCAGGAAAGAAAGGATGTCTGAAGGCCTGGATGCCCTGGTCCAGAACTGGCCTTCAGAAGGCCTCCTGTATGTTTTCCCTCCCTGGGCTCTCATGGGGAGAGTCCTGCAGCGGGTGGAAGCCCACCAAGGGTTCGTAATTCTCATAGCCACGGAGACCATGGTATGCAGATTTGGTGAGGCAAATGGCCGAGCGCCCATGGCGGCTTCCCTGCAGGAGCGATCTTTTAGTGCAGGGATTGGTTCGGATGCCCCAGGTGGATCGGTTCTCGCTTATGGCCTGGCTATTGAAAGGGCACGGCTCCGAAAGAGAGGTTATTCAGGAACAGTAATTTCGACCCTGTTGAGCGTGCGGAAGCGCTCTACCTGCCTCTCGCATGTGAGGGTATGGCGCATATTTGAGGCATGGTGTACGGAGCAAGAGAAGAAGCCCCTAGCGACCTCTGTGCCGGATGTCCTGGATTTTTTGCAAGCAGGATTCGAGAAGGGCCTAGCGGCCAGCTCCTTGCGGGTTCAGTTAGTGGCAATTGCTTGTTATAGGGGTAAGGTCCGTGGAAAGCCCCTAGGTGACCACGATGACATTAGCAGATTCCTACGAGCGGTTAGGCATTTGAGGCCCCAGCAGAGGTCTGTGATTTCCCCCATGGGATCTCAATCTGGTGTTGAACGCGTTAACTAGGGAACCCTACGAACCAGGGGGAAAATCCTCATTGAAGGATCTGACCCTGAAGACAGTTTTTCTGGTAGCTATCTGTTCAGCTAGACGTATTTCTGAACTTCAGGCTCTGTCTTCTAAACCCCCCTTTCTCTCTCTCTTTCTACAAGGAGAAGGTGGTTTTACGGACAATTCCTTCCTTTTTGCCTAAGGTCGTTTCTCTTTCATGTGAACCAGGTGGTATCTCTCCCGTCCTTTCTTAATGAAGGACGGAAGGGGGATGAGGACAGGTTACACCTCCTGGACGTGCGTAAAGTGTTGAAGCACTATCTGAGTCGCACGGCCCTCTTTCGAAAGTCCAAACGACTATTTGTTCAGTTCGGAGGTCCGCGTAAAGGGGAGTTGGCGGCCAAGGCATCCATATCCAGATGGATTAGGGAGGCTATATCCTGAAGGGGAGACAGGTCCCGGTGACCTTTCGAGCGCATTCGACTCGGGTCCAGGCGACATCATGGGCGAAACATAGTTTGGTCCCACTGCTGGACATCTGCAGAGCGGCCATTTGGTCGTCACTACACACCTTTGTCAAACATTACAGGTTGGATGTCCAGGCGGCAGCAAATGCTGGTTTCGGGTATGCAGTGCTTCGGTCCGGGATGGCTAACCCCTCCCAGGCTTGAACTGCTCTGTTAAATCCCAGACGAGAGGGACTGGACTGGAGAGACGATAAGGAAGAAGTAATTAGATCTTACCTGCTAAATAGTGTTCCTGAAGGAACTCCAGTCCAGTCCCTAATCCCACCCAGGTCTTGTAGTTGCAGGATTCCTTTCCAAAAGAAGAGCACCGGACTGAAGACAGGGGTGAAGAAGATGTTGGAGATCTCCTTGTGAAGGTCCTGGGGGCGCGATGGGATGCTAGGGCAGGGCCCTTGGAGTATTGGAGAGGGCTAGTGCAGAGTCAGGTAAGTCTCCTCCTCCTCCCCCCCTCTACCCTTTCAACCCCCTCCTCAGGGGGGCGGAGTATGCCTACAGGGAGGGAGGGGGAGAGTTTATGCTACAAGATTTTAAAAACAAACAAAAAAAATTATTAGATTTTCGTTAAGAAGTTATGGTTACTTATTTGTCTCTCCAATAAGTCTGCTTTTTCAATAGATTACTGGTGCCGGTGGGTGGTGCCAGTGATACTTATACCAGAGCATCATCAAGACGATGATAGACTCTGCCTCCAAGCTGCTGGAAGGGCTACACAACCCAGACGAGAGGGACTGGACTGGAGTTCCATCAGGAACACTAATTAGCAGGTAAGATCTAATTACTTCTTGTCATCTCTAATTGTACTGAAGTTCAGTATAATGGTGTAATATCTAGTACTTTTTTTGAATGTGATGACTACTGGATGTAAAAACTTTAATGGTATTGCGTGTCTCCGGTTTTGATCTCATTCTGTGTGAAATTCCTCCTTGTGTCTAGTGGTTCTGACCTATATTGCATTGTGATGTACTATGGTTAGATTCACCATACAAATTTGATCCATAAATGTTTATGCAGCTAAAGCAGTGTTACAGCAGAAAAGCAGTCGCCCACCTGTACCAATTTCCAATGCAACCAAAAGAAGTTTTTTGGCAAGCCCAGCCAGTGTACCTGTTCAAGCTGATCCACAGGTTACAGTCCCAGCAGCTTCTGAACCTTGTATCAGGTATTACCTGCACCCTGAAGAATCTGACTCTCTGTAAGTCTTGCTTTTTTGCTTGTCCATCTTGTAGCATCACCTGCACTTTGCTGTTCCTTTCAGTAATTTCACTTTCCATTAACTGTTGCATGTGTTATGATTTATGCGTTGCTAAGCTTGGATGCAAGATTGTTGGATTGTCTGCCTTTTGCCAAATATTTTCTTAAATTGGGGAAGTGCACCCCTTTTTTGCTGTATTATTCTTGTTACTCAAATTGCCAAACTACACTGATCACTATTTGAAGAAATAACTTTGAATTCCTGTCCACTTCAAAATTGCCATGCCCTGCATTTTAATTTTAACTAAGTCCACAATTAAGAGCTGCAAATACAATGGTTATTTAACTTCGTACATAATAATTACAGGGAGCAGGGAAATGGGGAGTGTGTTTAAGAATTCACTCTGTAAGTATATGTAAATCTCTGACAATAAAAGGAAATGTAGAATCTAGGATAAGTCATGTGGTAGGGAAACAAGGCTGGACAAACATACCAAAGTAATTTAGAGGGCATATTTTATAGAACAGTTATTTTTTTTAGTCATTACAGCGGACATGAGTGAATCCATGTCTCATGCAATATGAAGACAAAATATGTTAGACATTTTTGGAAAAATAAAAAGCTTGTAACAGGCAGAGAGCCTGGTGATAAAGGGCTAGTGAGGGGGTAACAGAAGTAATGACAAGGAGGGGGGACACATCATACCTGGGATAGTGGAGAGTGATAATGGAGCAGGCTTGAGCAGAGGCGGCAAGAACAATAGTGTTGATTGGGGAAATAGGAATTTGTAGGTTTGTCTATCAAGGCGATAAAGTACAGAGAAGAAACTCTCAAACTGGGCAGACTGGGTGAGGCAGTTTCTTTCACATTTGCTGTTATTTTCTCAGTAAAACAAATCTGTGGGCCAAAGTGTTCATACAGAATGTCTGAAAAGTTTATTTTATAGGAATACTACACTAACATTTGCCCGTGTCTTGCTTTGATCACCGTGTAAACTTAAACAAGAATGACCAATAAACCTGAACATTTTAAGTAGAGCGTTGGCATGCTGACATTGTGATTTTTTTAGTTGTATTCTTTTGGATTTCCTAAATGGTGACATCTGGAATTAATTAGCCCAATTTAATCTCTTAGCACTGCAGAGCTACTATCACCATGCAATGTGTTTGGTTTTTTAGTTTTTTGTAGCTTATGTGCTACTCAAAATTAGCTACTACAATGTTGGACCCTACTGCTGTGCATTAGCTTAAAATCATTACGGCATGAAATGACCAATATTTTCTCTTTTTGTACAACTATATAAAAATACTATTTATAATATGTGAAAAAAATGCCATATTAGTTGTCTTATGATATATTGTGTTTTCCTAGGCTATTTAGTTTTCAAACCTGGATTGCTGAGGGGCTTTCAAAGTTGCTAAAAATAATAGGAAAGATTAAAATGGTAAGGGCAGTGGGGACAATTTTAAATTAATAAAAGCAAAGCTGATTGATCACTTTGTGGGTAGGATGTTGCACAATATGGAGTCTAGGTGAATTGATTCATACCTGATAGAAAACAGCCTATAGTCTGGTGCTATTTGCCATTCTGCTGTCTAAAGTGTAATACTTAATCTCCAGGAACAAGCAGGAATGTAGTCTTCACATATGTGTATCGTCAGTACCGACGGAGCCTGCGCGGGATCGCTCCCCAGCATCCAATTAGAAAGCTTTTGGGAGCATCCCACAGCGCCTGCGTGCTGCCTTCCTGACTTTCCCAACTGCCTCTCTCCAGTTCTTCGTTTTCCGCGGAGCCAGCAGGAGGTCGTTCCTGTCACTGCAGAAAATTTGTCCTTATTCTTTTTCTTTTTTGTGGTCGCGTCTGCCTTCCTCGACGCTTACCGGTACCGCAGGTGGTTCTTTCTTTTCTTTAATTAAAAAAAAAACAAAAACCCCCCCAAAAAAAACCTTTTCTTTACCCATTTTTCCAGGTGCACATGCCATTTTGGGCCTTAGGCCCCAAAAGTTTTTCCATCATGGAAAAACCCGCTTCGGGTTTTAAAAAGTGCACCAAGTGTGGCGGTACCATCTCGGTCACCGACACCCATGAATGGTGTCTGAAATGTTTAGGTCCTGACCACTCCATCACGGAATATATGGCCTGTGCCATGATGTCCAAGAGAAGTCGATAGAACCGAGCTTCCAAGTTCAGTGCCCTGTTTCCCTCTGATGCAGCCTCGGTGGCATCAACGTCTTCCAGGGCTTTGTCTTCCTCCCGTGGATCTCAGGTAACTAAATATAAGTCTAGCCGGTCCTCAAAGGGTAGGTCTCCTTCTAAGCATCGAGATGCCTCTGGTGTTACCCTTTAGGATTCTGCATCGGCAAAATTGCCCCGGCGGGAGGCTTCGGCTTCCAAAGCATTATCGGGGCTCCAGGATGTTCTCGAGGCCTCGACCTCGGCAGAACTACTGGTGCCATGCTCTGGGGTACCGGCGATCTTCTCCGGTACCAACATCCAGGCATCATCAGGGTCGATAGACTAGAGATTCCTGGCTATTGAACACAGTCTGGTGGCTCTCCTTGCGGCATCGACACCCTCGGAACCACGTCAGACAGTGCAACCGGTACCGACAACATCGACATCGGTATCGGCATTGCCGGCACCCAGTCATGCAGTGCCTTCCGGTACCGATACACCGGTACCGATTCCCCCCAGGTACCGACTTCAGTCGGTACGGGTATCGGGCTCTTCAAGAGCATCCGGACAGAAGGTACTTCGAGTCCTCAGAGGAATCTGAGGATTCTGACAGTTCTTTCGATGCCGGAATACTTCTCCCAGAGGAACCTTCCTCCCCTAAACGCAGGATGTCTCCTCCAGAGGACATTTCCTTTCAGGATTTCATCAGGGAGGTGGCTCGAGGTCTGTCTATTACTGTAGCTTCTGAGAGAGCACAGAGCAAAGGAGTTGGAGATTTTACAATATCCCAAAGCTCCTAAAGAGGCAGCTACTTTGCCCATCCATGAGATCTTGCATGATCTCATGCTAAGAATGTGGGAGATGCCTCTTACCACCTCTCCTCACTCTCGTAGACTGGATACAGTGTATCGAGTCCCTCCTTGTCCTGGTTTCCAGAAAACTCAGCTTCCTCACCACTCTATTGTAGTGGAATCAGCTATGAGAAGGATCAGGAGTGCAAAGAGGCTTGCCTCTAATCCTCCAGGACGTGAGTGCAGAACTTTGGATGCTTTTGGACGTCGTACCTTCCAAGCTTCCATGCTTTCTGCCAGGATCAGTTCCTATATTTTATATATGGGAATGTTCCTGAAGGAAGTCGCAGGAGGTTTTGAGCCCTCCTCTTCCTGAGGATAGAAGGCAGGATTTTCTCACATTGGTCAAACATCCCAGGATGTTTCTAAATTTGCCAACCATTCAGCTTTTGACTGTTTTGAGTGCATAAGCAGAACCTCTGCCATTGCCATAGGTGCATGTAGAATTGCCTGGCTCCAGGCATCTGATTTGGAGCTCTGGGTACAAGACAAACTGGGCAATATTCCTTGTACTGGTGAGAACCGTTTGGCAAAGATTGGCAAGAAAAAGCCAATGAGTTGGATGCTGACCACTCCACCTTGGATAGATTATCCAAGGCCACAGCTGATCCTGCAAGAAAGAAATCTTTCAAAAAAAACATTCTTTTCCAAAAAGAAAAGGTTTTATCCTGCTTATTCCCAGCAGGGACGTTCTGCAGGTCAGCCTGCCCGGAAAGGTCAGCAACCACCCAAACAAAGAAAAGCAAAGACAGCTAAGCCTCAACCATCCCAGCAGTCTCAGCCTCCACAAGGCCTTTGACTTTCAGCTAGAGAACTTAGCCTTCCTGGCTCTCAATGGACCAGAGCCTTCCACCATTCCAGGAAGGTTGTCACTTTGCCCACAGATGGGGGCAGATAACAGCAGAGCATTGGACACTCTCCATCATAAAAGAGGGGTACAAGCTTCATTTTTTGAGCATGCCCCCTCCCACAATGATAAGGCAGTTCAATTCTCAGACCTCTCTCATCAAACTGTTAGATCAGGAGGTCACTATGCTTCTTGCCCAAGGGGCAATAGAAGAAGTACCCATCCATCAGCAGGGTGCAGGGTTTTACTTCCCCTATTTCCTTATCCCAAAGAAAACAGGGGGGTACAGACCTATTTTAGACCTCAGAGAATTGAACAAATTCCTGTTCAAAGAGAAATTCAAGATGATTTCTCTGGGAACTCTGCTGCCATACCTTCAGAGTCAGGATTGGCTTTGTTCTCTAGATCTCAAGGATGCGTACACCCATGTTCTCATCCATCCAACTCACAGAAAGTTCCTTCGGTTCCTTTTTCAAGGAAAGCACTACCAATACAGGGTGCTTCCTTTTGGCCTGGCCTCAGCACCAAGGGTGTTCACGAAATGCATAGCTGTGGTAGCAGCATTTCTCCACACTCTAGAGATATTCGTCTTCCCCTACTTAGACGACTGGCTCATTCGAGCCCCAACAGAGTCAGAGGCCAGGACTTCTCTATCCTGCACAATGCGTATCCTTCAGTATTTGGGTCTGGTGGTAAACATCCCAAAATCCAGTCTAACTCCCACTCAGTCTTTAGAGTTCATAGGAGCTTTGCTGAATACAAGAAAGGCAAGGGCCTATCTTCCCCTGGCCCGTTGCCTTCGCGTGGTGCAGTTAGCTTCTCAAGCAGTGCTAAAGCCTCATCTCACTGCCCGAGAAATGCTACAGTTACTAGGCCACGTGGCATCTACCGTGCATGTGGTTCCCTATGCTCGCCTCCATATGAGGGCAGCCCAGTGGACTTTATTAACTCAGTGGACCCAGGCATCAGGATACCTGTCAGACAAAATAGCAAACACAAGTCGCCTTATTTTGTCCCTTCAGTAGTGGAAGTCCACTCAAAACCTGTTGCTGGGGTCCCCTTTTCAACAACCCTTACCCCAGGCAACTCTCACAACAGATGCTTCTCCGATGGGTTGGGGAGCTCATCTGCAAGACCTCTCCACCCAAGGCACCTGGACTCCACAGGAGACTCATCTACATATCAATCTATTGGAGCTCAGAGCAATCTTCCTTGCTCTTCGAGTGTTCCACACCCTACTCAGCTGCAAGACAGTCCTCATTGATACGGACAATCAAGTAGCCATGTTCTATGTGAACAAGCAGGGGGGAACAGGCTCTCTGTCGCTTTGCAACAAGGCTTTGCGACTGTGGGCTCTCGCCAGAGAGCATCAGATTCATCTCCTGGCAGTGTATCTTCCAGGCATACAAAACTCTTAGGCAGACGGACTCGGTCGAGTTCTGCTTCCACACGAGTGGTCTCTGCATGCAGACCAGATGGCCAAGATTTTTCAAATTTGAGGAACCCCAACCATAGACCTCTTTGCAAGTCCGTGGAATGCCAAACTTCCCCGGTTCTGTTCCAGAATTCCGGCTCAGGGGGCTCAGGCTAGGGATGCTTTCCTCCTTTACTGGGGTCAAGACTTCCTGTATGCCTTTCCACCCATTCCCCTAATTCCCAAAACCCTGTTCAAGCTTCAGAGAGACAGAGGCCATATGATTCTCATAGCTCCACATAGGCCACGGCAATTGTGGTACTCTCTGCTTCTACATCTCTCTCAAGCTCCCTCCCTGTAGTTAGGGTCTGCTCCAGATCTCCCATCTCAGGAGAACGGAATGTTATGACGTCCCAATCCCCAGTCTCTGCATCTCAGAGCTTGGTTGCTGAAGGCCTAGATCTCCATGATCTTAACCTCCCTCAGCAACTAAAGGATATCCTTTATGCTTCCAGGAAGTCTTCCACAAGACGCTCTTATGCTTTCAAGTGGAAAAGGTTTATCATATGGTGTTCGCAGAAGGGTCTTAACCCCATTGCTGTACATCTGGAATCATTACTGGAGTATCTCCTTCATTTATCTAATGCAGGACTTAAGACTAACTAAGTGAGGGTCCATTTGAGTGCTATTGCAGCTTCCTTCAAGCCCTTAAATCAGAGCTACTCAAATCCAGTCCTGGAGGTCTGCAACCCTGCAGGTTTTTGGGATATCTCACCACCTATTAGACAATTTTTTGGTGGTGGTGAGTATCGAGGTGGAATGTGACACATTATATCTACCCTTTTGATGTCTAGGACATCTGTACCTTGCCCACTCACAATCTTAATTGACAGAGGTGTAAGGCAGGGGTCTCCAAATCCAGCCCTGGAGGGCCACAAACCAGTCAGGTTGGCAGGATATCTCTAATGCATATATATCTCATACATACTCATTAGGGATATCCCAAAAACCTGCAGGGTTGCGGACCTCCAGGACCGGATTTGAGTAGCTCTGCCCTAAATGAACAACCTATTTCCTCCCATCCTCTTATAGCAAGATTTATGAGAGGCCTTCTGCTAACTAAGCCTCCCATTAAGCCACCACCTGTGGCATGGGACTTAAATTTGGTTCTTGGTCAGCTCATGAAGCCACCTTTCAAACCTTTAGCTACTACCTCCTTGAAATTCCTTTCTTGGAAGGTTATCTTTCTCATTGCAATCACATCAGCACGTCGCATCAGTGAGTTGCAAGCACTAGTGGCTGATCCACCTTATACAAGGTTCCATCATGACAAGGTAGTCCTTAGGACTCATCCACACTTTATGCCAAAGGTGGTCTCGCCTTTTCATCTAAACCAAGCGGTCTACCTACCTGTGTTCTTTCCAAGGCCTCATGCATCAAATGCAGAAAGGAACCTTCATACTTTGGACTGTAAAAGAGCTTTGGCCTTTTACTTACAAAGAACACAGCAACCGAGAAAGTCCTCTCAACACTTTGTTGCTTTTGATCCTTCTCATTTGGGACTTCCAGTCTCCAAAAGAACACTAACTGGATTGCTCAGTGTATTTCCTTTGCCTATCAGAGTAAGAATTTTCCTCTGGAGGGCCATGTCACAGCTCACAATGTGAGAGCCATGGCAGCTTCAATAGCTCATCTGCACTCTGTGTCTATCAACATCTGCCGAGCAGCCACCTGAACCTCGGTTCATACCTTCACAGCCCATTACTGCTTGGACAAGGACTCCCACCGGGATGCCTTGTTCGGTCAGGCTGTTCTCCAACACCTGTTCCATACCTAATCAACTCCTACCCGCCATCCCTGGTTGGATGCCAGAGATCCATGGGGGGAAGTGGTGCCCTGTTCAGGGGCACACAACTTCTGGGGTCTCTCCCTGGCATCTAAAGCTAGGGAGTCCCCATATGTGAAGACTACATTCCTGCTTGTTCCTGGAGATAGCATAGTTACTCACCTGTAACAGGTGATATCCGGGAACAGCAGGAATTTAGTCTTCACAACCCACCCACCTCCCCTAGGAGTTGTATCTCTCTTTCTCTTTCTCTTTCCCTCTCTCTCTTTCTCTTTCCCTCTCTCTCTTTGTCTCAGCTTTAAAGCTCAACTGGAGAGAGGCAGTTGGGAAAGGCAGCACGCAGGCGCTGTGGGATGCTCCCAAAAGCTTTCTAATTGGACGCTGGGGAGCGTTCCCGCGCAGTAACTATGCTATATAGTTGGGGGCCCTTAAAAGCACTGTGTAAACCTTGTAGCACTATACAGCTAAGTACTTTTGCCCTTACTGCACCTTAACAAAGCCTGTGCAGTAAATGCAAGGTCATATTCATTCTCCAGGACCAAGCAGGAAGTCAGCCCTCACATATGGGTGACGTCGGCACCGATAGAGCCCTCATGCGGAGCATTTCCCCAGCTTTCAAAGAAAGACTTTGGCAATGCAGTGCGGTCCCCTTCCCGCCCAAGGGTGCCATCTTGCTCAGTCTTTCTTTTTCCACGGAGCCCGACGGACATGAGTTCGTGTCACCCGGGAAAAGTTGTTTTTTTTCCGGCGATTTTCGCGTTATTGTATACGGTTCGACGCCGGTTCCCCTTCCCACCTGGGCTTGGTACACCGGTATCGAGTCCAGACTTGTGATTTTCGTTTTTTGTCCTTCGTGGCTAGCGTTCGCACTCTTTTTGTGTTTTCACTGGCAGCTCGGTTGTTTGACTTTGCAGGGGCCCTTTTTCCCCTGATGGCTGCCAGCGGGTTCAAAAAGTGTGATCGGTGCAAGAAACTTATGTCTCTCACCGACACACATGACTGCTGCCTCCGATGGCTCGGGCCCGACTGACCCGCTGCCCTGTGGCCCGTGTGGTAAAATGTTGTCGAAGGCGCTTGGGAGCCATCAGTGTGAGAGAATATTCTCTGATTCCGCGTCCGGCCGGGCCCGGACTTCGTCAGAGGCCTCGACATCTCGGGAGTCCGACCCCGAGTGCCGTCGGGGGTCCTCTGAAAGGGAGTCTCCCTCATGGGAGCACCGAAGGAAGAAAAAGCTCATGAGGGCGGCGTCGGTGGAGGCTCCTGGCTTCTCGAGGGCTAGGTCGCGTAGCCCTCACCGCCATCCCGGGCTCTCTGAGTCGGAGAGGCCTTCCACGCTACCTCGTGTGGAGCCAGAGTCCCCGAGTCACGTAAGTGCAGTTGTCCTCTTGGACTCTCCTCCGGGGGAGCCGACGTCGGGCCTGACGCCGTTGGGGCCCGAGTTGGGGGCTGCTGAGTCTCCTGAACTTGGATTTAGGTTGACGGCCTTGGAGAGCACCTTGACTGCCATCATGGAGCAGCAGCGGGTGCTGATCGCCGGTCTGACCGGTGCATCTGCCCCGACCACTGGGACCTCGACGTCTAAGTCGACCCCGGAGACCGAGCCAATCCTTGAATCGATGAAGTCTTGAGTCGATCCTCGGTCAAGGTCCCCCTTGACCTCCCGTGCGGGGCAGAGGTCGTCGACGCTGATACCCTCTGCGTCGGGGCGGGTGGCACCGAGGCCCACATGACCTGAGCCACTCCAGTCCTCCTCAGGCCCGACCATGACCTGCTGGCCTGTGGCCCGTGCTGCAAAATGTCGTCGAAGGCGCTTCAGAGCCGTCAGCATCAGCGTGAGAGAATATTCTCTGATTCCGCCTCCGGTGGAGTCTCGGAAGAGTCGAAGTGGGAGATGGAGAATGAGTAGTCCCTGGACACTTTCCGGACCCGGTGCGTCCCTTCGGACTCACTGGAGTCTGAGCCTCGGAGAAGGTCCCGTCCCCCCCCCCCCCCGGAGGATACCCGGTTCTCGGACTTTGTGAGGGACATAGCCAAGGCCCTGGCCTTCCCTGCAGATGCCGAGGAGGAGCCTCGAGCCAAGGAGCTCGATGCCCTCCAGTATGACTTTCCTCCGAAGGAAGCCTTTACTGTACCGGTTCCTCCAATGCTGGAACGGCTGCTCTTCCGTATGTGGAAGGCACCGGCCTCGGCGCCGGTTCTTAGCAAACAGGTCAATTCCATTTATCGGGTCCATAAGAGCCCTGGGTTCCAAAAGGCGCAGCTACCGCAGCACTCCATGGTTGTGGAATCGGCCATGCACAGTCTGAAGAGTCAGAAGATGCACTCCTCGGTGCCCCCCCCCGGCTGGGAGGCCCGGACCTGGATGCCCTCGGTAGAAAGTGCTTCCAGGGCTCTATGCTGTTTTGCCATGTCCAAACCTACCAGCTGTACATGGGCATGTACTTAAGAGACCTGGCAAAGGAGATTGCCGGGTTCTCAGCTGGCCTCTCCGAGGAACCTTTGCAAAGGTTCAAGGCTTTGTCAACAGGGATCCGAGAGTGCTCGAAGTTTATCTCTCGAGTAGCTTATGATGGCTTCGAGGCTTCGGCCGGGATAGCTGCAGCCGGCATCGGTGCATGCTGTCAGGCCTGGCTACAGTCATCAGACCTGGAGCCATGGCTGCAGGACAAGTTGGTCGATGTCCCCTGTCGAGGTGAAAACCTTTTCGGTAAGCTCATGGCTGAAAAGGCTGCGGAAATCGAGACTGAGACTCTCACCAGGACAAGGCTGTCCAGGAAAACTTCTGCTCCTTCTCAGAAAAAGAAGGGCTCGAGGAAAAAGCCCTTTTTCCCGAGGAAGGGTACTGCCTACAAATCCTACCCTCACTATCAAGCCTCTCCAGCTCCCCAACAGGGCCAGCAGGTCAAGGGGCAGGGGCATGGGCCCCGTAGGCAGAAGACCCCCAATCCGCCAGCTCCGGCTCCTGCACAGCAGGGAGCAGGGTTTTGACTCCCACAGCATAGCCTCTTCTCCACAGCTGGCTCCACTTAGCACAGGAGGTCGGCTGGCCCTGTACGCCTACAGGTGGCCAGCCATCACAGGGGATACCTGGGTCCTCAGCATAGTCCAACAAGGCTACTTGCTCCACTTCCACCAGATACCCCCTTCCTACTTTCCAGGGGAGCCTCCAAGACTCCCTCTGCACAGAAACCTCCTCCTGCAGGAGTTGACAAGTCTTATAAAGGATCGGGCGGTGGAACCGGTGCCTCACCACCTGAAAGGGCAAGGCTTCTACTCCAGGTACTTTCTTGTACCAAAAAGGACAGGAGGCCTCTGGCCTATCCTAGACTTGCAAAACCTAAACAAGTTTCTGGAGAGGGAAAAGTTCAAGATGCTTACCCTTGGAATACTGCTGCCCTACCTCCAGCAGGGAGACTGGCTATGCTTATACGCACATCGTCATTCATCCAGACCACAGACAATATCTCAGATTTGTGGTGGGAGGAAACCATTTCCAGTACAGAGTACTTCCCTTTGGCTTAACTTCCGCCCCCAGGGTCTTCACCAAATGCCTGGCGGTGGTGGTGGCCTATCTCAGAAATCAGGGAATCTTTGTCTTCCCATACCTGGACGACTGGCTCATCAGGTGTCAGTCTCTCCAGGAGGCCAGACAAGCCCCTCTTTGCACTCTCTCTCTTCTCCAGCATCTGGGCTGTGTCATAAACCACGCAAAGTCCACTTTGCTCCCCTCACAGAACCTAGAGTTTATAGGGGCAAGATTAGACACTCTGCAGGGAAGGGCTTACTTGCCCGAGGACAGGGCCCACATGTTATCCACAGTACATGTGACTCCAAAGGCCCGTCTGCACATGCGGGCTGCTCAGTGGGCGCAGGCCACAGGCAACCTCCGAGACGGAGTGAGGGTGTCCAAACCACTCTTGGACTCCTTGCAATGGTAGCTACATCTCCCAAGCCTTCTCAGGGGGTTACCCTTTCAGGCCCAAGCACCCACCAGGGTGCTAACCACCGATGCTTCTTTAATGGACTGGGGTGCACATTGCCAGTGCATGTGCACTCAAGGCCTCTGGTCTCCTCGGGAGGCCACACAGCAGATCAATCTTCTGGAGCTGCGAGCAATCCACTTGGCTCTACAGATTTTTTCTCATGCCCTCTCTCGCCAGTCTGTCTTAGTTCAGACAGATAATCAGGTAGCAATGTTCTGTGTAAACAAGCAAGGGGGCAGAGGGCCCAGGACCCTATGTCAGGAGGCGCAGGCCCTTTGCTCTTTTGCAGTCAAGCACGGCATGTTTCTCAAAGCAGTTTATCTACCGGGTCAGGAGAACTTTTTGGCAGACAAACTAAGCTGGATTCTCCAGCCTAACGAATGGCAGTTGAATCCACTGGTGGTTCAGCAGATCTTCCTACAATGGGGACTTCCATCCATCAATCTCTTTGCCAGTCCTCTGAACCGTCAGCTGCCCAGGTTTTGCTCCAGACAGCCGCATCCCCTGAGAGTAGCAGCAGATGCGTTTCTGATCTCTTGGTCTACGGGCCTCCTGTATGCATTTCCTCCCACGTCCCTGGTGGCCCGAACTCCGTTCAAGATTCTACGGGACAAGGCCTCTGTGATTCTGGTGGCCCCCAGATGGCCGAGGCAACCATGGTTTCCACTTCTGCAATTGGCAGTGGAAACTCCATGCCTTCTGGGGTGGCAACCCGATCTCCTGACTCAGGATCAGGGTGCCCTTTTGCACCCCAATCTCATATCCCTCAATCTGATGGCCTGGCTGCTGAAAGGATAGTGCTAGCTCCCTTTCTTCTTCCTAGGGAAGTTCAGGAGGTGGTCTTGGCCTCGAGGAGGCAATCCACCAGAAAGTCCTATGCACTCCAAGTGGCGCAGGTTCTCAGTGTGGTGTGCTCAGCACAATGAAGATCCTTTCTCCTGCCTTGTGCCAGTAGTGCTACAATACCTTCTTCACCTGTCAGACCTAGGCCTTAAGTCCAACTCTGTTCGGGTTCACCTCAGTGCTCTTTCGGCACACCACTCGCCGGTGGAGGGAGAGGCGCTGTCGGCTCACCCCTTGGTGTCCGGCTTTCTCAGAGGCCTGCTTTTGCTCAATCCTCCGATTAGTCCCCCTGCCACTGAGTGGGACTTGAACGTGGTCTTGCAACAACTTACTCGCCCACCGTTTGAGCCGATGGCTACTTGCCATTTACGCTTCCTTTCCTGGAAGGCGCTCTTCCTGGTAGCTCTTACCTCAGCCAGACGTGTGAGTGAACTACAAGCTCTGGTTTCTGATAGACCGCACACAAGGTTCTGCAGAAACAGGGTGGTCCTTCGGACTCATCCGAAGTTCCTACCAAAAAATTTGTCTCCTCTTTCCACCTCAATCAGGAGGTGGTTCTTCCGACATTCTTTCCCAGGCCGCATACCAGCTGGGCTGAGACAGTCTTGCATACCCTGGACTGTAAGAGGGCCTTGTCCTTTTACATAGAACGTACGAAGGGGCATCGAAGGGCTACTCAGCTCTTCCTATCCTTTAAGCCTAATAAATTGGGGTTACCTGTCTCCAAGCGTACGTTGTCTACTTGGGTAGCAGATTGTATCGCTTGGGCGTACAGGGCAGCCGGCCTCTCCTTGCAGGGTCGAGTCACTGCCCACCATGTCAGGTCGAAAGCCGCATCAGTAGCTCATCTCCGCTCTTTTCTGTTGGCAGACATCTGCTGGGCCGCTACTTGGTCTTCAAGCCAGACTTTTGCGGCCCACTACTGCCTCGAGAGGGAGTCCCGAAGGGACAGTGCTTTTGGACAGGCGGTACTCCGTAATCTCTTTGAGGTTTAGGCAACTGCTACCCTCCGGCCCTTGTGTTGGACTACTCTATGGGAGTGTTCTCAGAGGATATTCTTATCATGGATGCTGAGGCTCTGCAGAGGGAACCATTTTTTCAGCTTTGGGTTCCCGGTAGCCTAGAGCTGGGGAGTCCCATATGTGAGGACTGACTTCCTGCTTGGTCCTGGAGAAAGAGTAGTTACTCACATGTAACAGGTGTTCTCCAGGAGCAGCAGGAATCGGTCCTCACAACCCTCCCTCCTCCCCTGGGGTTGCAGTCATATACTTTATTTTGTTTTTGCTGTCTTTTAGCTATGTCATCAGACTGAGCAAAATGGCACCCTTGGGTGGGAAGGGGACCACGCAGGCGTGCTGCATTCCTAAAGGCTTTCTTTGAAAACTCTGGAAATGCTCTGCACAGGGGCTCTGTCGGCACCGACGTCACCCATATGTGAGGACTTATTCCTGCTGCCCCTGGAGAACACCTGTTACAGGTGAGTAACTACTCCTTTATCTGCCCTGAATTTACCACATAGGCCAGACACTGCATGGACCCATGCATGGAATGTGGCTCCTGATGCTCCGCCTCCCCCTTTAAAAAGAGAGAAAAAAAATGGCAAGTGCAGATGACAGGTATACCCCCCTCCCCCGCACTTAATCTATAGTTTTATCCCTGGTATCTATAAATGTGGCAGGAGCAATCCCCCATTCTCTCCTCCCTGGGTTGAGAATGGCAGATCTGATCCTTAACAGTAATCTTGTGGTACATTAAGCACTTAGTGTTTTTTTTTTTATTATTATGGCACTGTGTTCAGCATATCGTAGCTATTGGCTCATTGTAAAACCCACTAAGTGCTTAATGTACTTTAATAAACTAGTCCCTTAATGCATTTAC
The DNA here is from genome assembly GCA_033557465.1 of Ichthyophis bannanicus. NCBI lineage: Eukaryota > Metazoa > Chordata > Amphibia > Gymnophiona > Ichthyophiidae > Ichthyophis > Ichthyophis bannanicus. Next base: position 4,636,559 of record JAWIIG010000034.1, read on the forward strand.
TGCAGGTGCTTCAGTGCAAGTCTTTTTAAAATTAGGTTTCTGATTTAAGGCATGCTGGGGTCAGTGCCTCATTTAATTTTTTACCATGTGCGTGTGTTGGAGGATTGAGATGAGTACAACACTAATGGATCTTCAAGTTTAAGATGTCTGAGCAGTAGTAGTTATCCATCCCCACCCCCTTAAGCACTGGAATCATGACTGTAAGAGAATAACAGAATGAAGAGGTTATGATCAGCTGGGACATTCCCATTCCGACTGATAAGAAATTGGATGCCAGGAAACCTGACATAGTAGTAAAGGAGAATAATACCAGAACAGCATTGATAATAGAAGTGTCTGTACTGAGTGATTAGTCTGAATCGTGTGGAGAGGCAGAAGATCCTGAAGTACCAAGGAATGTAATTGGAGACCAAGGAAATGTGGCAGAAAGATATGGAAGTATTTCCCATTGTACTGGGAGACACAGGCTTGATAAAGAAGAATTTCCAAGCACATCTTGACAAACTACGCATACCTGTTACGTCTTACGAGCTCCAGCAGGAGGCTCTCTTTGGCACAATGCAAGTATTACGCCAAGCATTAGCAGTAAATTTGAGAGACTAAGATCATACTCAACATACCCTGGCTTAGAAGTGAGGTTCATGACTACCATAGTATGAACAAAACTAGCCCATTTGGAGAAACTACCCCAAGTGAAACATTTCCAACTCTCAGCATCTCTTAACTAACACTTTGTATGTGCTTTGTAAGATGCTCATTAAAAAGTGTTTAGTGTCTTCCCATCCCCTCCTCCTGAGCCCACTGTGGAATAGTTCAGCTTGCTGAGTTCAGGGATTGGAGGCAGGTGATGCATGAATTGAATTGACTGGTATTTTCTCTTATTAGTCTTAAATGGGTTACAATGTAGCTTTGTGTGTCCCAGTCTTTCTACTGTTTGATAGCTTAAACAACCGATCTACGTATCTCCAGAAACAAGCAGGAATGTAGTCTTCACATATGGGTATCGTTGATACCAACGGAGCCTGCATGGGAACGCTCCCCAGCGTCCAATAGGAAAGCTTTTGGGAGCATCCCACAGCGCCTGCGTGCTGCCTTCCCACCTTTCCCACTATTCCTCTTCAGTTCTTCGTTTTCTGCGGAGCCAACAGGTCCCATACCTTGTCACCGCAGAAAATTCCTTCTTTATTCTTTATTTTTTTGTGGTTGCATCTGCCTTCGTTCGACGCCTACCGGTACCGCTGGTGGTTCGTTCTTCTTTTCTAAAAAAATAAATATATATATACACTTCTGAGCTATTTTTCTTCAGAAACTTTTTTCCTCGGTGCTAGTTGCCATTTTGGGCACTAGGCCCATTTTCCTTAAAAATGGAAAAACCAGCTACTGGTTTAAAAAAAATAAATGTTCTAAGTGTGGCGGTACCATATCGGTCACCAACACCCATGACTGGTGTCTTAAATGTTTAGGCCCTGACCATTCTCCATTGGAGTGCCTCTCCTGAAGGAAGATGACTAAAAGGGGCCTGCAGAATAGAGCTGGAAAACTCAGTACTCTTTTTGCTTCAGATGCGATGTCCGTGGCATCGATGTCTTCCAGAGCCTCATCTTCCTCCCATGGATCTCAGGTAGCTAAATACAAATGTAGCCGGTCCTCAAAGGGTAGATCTTCTAGGCATCGAGAAGCCATTAGCGTTGCCCTTGAGGAAACTTCACCGGCAAAACAGCCCCGGTGGGAGGCTTCGGCTTCCAAAGCATTAACGGGGCTCCAGGATGTTCTCGAGGCCTCCACCTTTTATCATTTGTATTCTTTATAATGTTTACATACTTGGTTTTAACATTGTCTATTTTGTTTTAATAATGTTTCTGTATTTTATGTTAGCTGTATGTCCCCCGAGGAAGGCGTTTGCCGAAACGCGTAGGGACTACCATCAATAAAGCAGTCTGTACCAACCTACGTTTCTTGCTCCTTGTGTTTCCTGTTTCAGAGTAAACATTTCCAATACAAAGTTCTTCCCTTTGGTCTGACTTCGGCACCAAGAATATTCACGAAATGCATGGCGGTAGTAGCTGCATTCCTGCGAACTCTAGGGATATTCGTCTTCCCTTACTTAGACGACTGGCTCATTCAAGCCCCCACGGCTCCAGAAGCCAGCTCTGCTCTGTCTTGCACAGTGCGAATCCTTCAATATTTGGGATTGGTCATAAACCTACCAAAATCCCATCTTTCTCCCACTCAGTCCCTAGAATTCATAGGAGCCCGCCTAGATACCAGACAGTCAAGGGCTTTCCTTCCAGAGCCTCGCTGTCTGCGCATAGTGCAGCTAGCTTCCCAAGCAGCAGTAAAGACTTACCTGACTGCTCTAGAAATGCTCCAACTATTGGGACATATGGCATCCACTGTACATGTAGTTCCCTATGCTCGCCTCCACATGCGAGCAGCCCAGTGGACACTATCCACTCACTGGACACAGGCTACAGGTCGCCTGTTGGACAAAATAACAAACTCAACATCTTGTTTTTGTCCTTCCAATGGTGGCAATCATTGGAGAATCTTCTGGCGGGGTCTGCTTTCCAGCAACCCCTATTCAGATCACTCTAACAGATGCATCACAGGTGGGATGTGGGGCCCACCTGCACGATCTCTCTACCTAGGGTACCTGGACTACACAGGAGGCTTGTCTTCACATAAACCTCCTGGAACTCAGAGCAATCTTCCTTGCTCTTCGAGTATTCCAAGCCCAGCTCAACTACAAGATGGTCCTAGTCCAGACGGACAATCAAGTAGTCATGTTCTATGTGAACAAGCAGGGCGGAACCGGCTCTCTGTCATTATGCAGCGAAGCTTTACGACTATGGGCCCTCGCCAGAGAGCATCAAATTCACCTCCTCATGGTATGTCTTCCAGGCATTTAAAACCTTTGGGCAGAAAAACTCAGCCGAGTACTGCTGCCACAGGAATGGTCTCTCCACTCAGACATAGACCTCTTTGCAAGTCCACTGAATGCCAAACTTCCCTGGTTCTGTTCCAGAATTCTGGCTCGAGATTGTCCGGCAAGGGACGCCTTCCTCCTTCACTGGGGTCAAGACTTCCTCTATGCCTTCCCACCCATTCCCTTCATCCCCAAAACACTATTCAAGCTTCAGAGAGACAGAGGTCGTATAATTCTCATAGCTCCACATTGGCCACGGCAAACGTGGTATCCTCTGCTTCTACAACTCTCTCAAGCTACACCTCGAGAGTTGGGGTGTGCTCCCGATCTTCTCTCCCAAGAGAACGGGATGCTATGGCACCCGAATACTCAGTCCCTGCATCTCAGGACCTGGTTGCTGAAAGCCTAGACCTTCAGGATCTCAGCCTTTCTCAACATGTAAAAGATATTCTACAGGCTTCTATAAAAACCTTCCACAAGACGATCATATGCCTTTAAGTGGAAACGGTTTACCATATGATGTTCTCAAAAGGGACTTAACCCCCTTGCGATACCTCTGGTACCTCCATTTATCAAATGCTGGTCTTAAGACCAATTCAGTAAGAGTGCATCTTAGTGCTATTGCAGCTTCCTACAAGCCTCTAAATGGACAACCTATTTCCTCTCATCCACTTATAACAAGATTTATGAGAGGTCTTCTATTAACAAAATCTCCCATTAGCCCACCACTGGTGGCATGGGATTTGAATCGTGTTCTCGGGCAGCTCATGAAACCGCCCTTTGAACCTTTAGCCACTACATCTCTGAAATTCCTTTCCTGGAAAGTCATCTTCCTAATTGCAATCACCTCCGCACGCCGCATTAGTGAATTGCAGGTTGTAGTGGCTGATCCTCCTTATACAAGATTTCACCATGATAAGGTCGTTCTTAGGACTCGTCCACACTTTATGCCAAAGGTGGTTTCCCCTTTTCATTTAAACCAACCGTTTTACCTTCCTGTATTCTTTCCTAGGCCTTATGCCTCCAATGCAGAAAGAAATCTTCATACCTTGGACTGTAAAAGAGCTTTAGCTTTATCTCCAGGAACAAGCAGGAATGAGTCTTCACATATGGGTACGTCGGTACCGACGGAGCCTGCGCGGGAACGCTCCCCAGCGTCCAGGAAAGAGAGCTTTTGGGAGCATCCCACGCGCATGCACGCTGCCTTCCCACCCATTTACTTCCCTCTCATCAGTTTTCCGTTTTCCGCGGAGCCGGCAGGACGTATTCCTGTCACTGCAGAAAATTGTTCTTTTTATTCGTAGTTTTTTGTGGTCGTGTCTGCCTTCCCCCGACGCCACCGGTAACCCTGGTGCTTTTCTTTCTTTTTTCTAAAGAATTTCTTCTTTCTTCAGAAATTTTTCCCTTTTAGTGTCTGACGGTTTGCTAGGCCACTGGGCCTCTATTTTTTCTGTTATGGAAAAGCCAGCCACTATCCTTAAAAAATGTTCTAAGTGTGGCGGTACAAATATTTTTTCAGACACCCATACTTGGTGTCTTAAATGTTTGGGTCCTGACCACTGCTCACTGGAGTGTCTTTCCTGCTGGACCTCAAACAGAAGAAATCTTCAGAATCCAGCACAACTCGATACCCGGTTCACATCGCTCTCGATGTCACCAACTAGAATATCTCCACAGGATCAGGTAACCAAACAAAAGTCTCTAAAGACTAGCCAGTCCTCGAGTGGTAGATCTTTCCAGTATCGAGATGGCTCCGGCCTTGCCCTCGAGGACATCTTGGCAATAAAGCCCCGGCGGGAGTCTTCGGGCTCCAAAGCATTAACGGGGTTTCAGGTTGTTCCTGGGGTTCCTACCTCGGAGAACATACCTGGGCCATGCTCGGTGGTTGTGGCCGCTTCGGGCGGTACCGACACCCCAGCATCGGCTATGGTGATGGATGAAATACTCCTCACCGATGAACGTAGTCTAGCGCTCTCGGTTACCTCGGTACCGCTGGAGTTGCTGCAGACCATTCCTCCAGTATCGGTATCGACATTGGCTTCGACAGACTCGCTTCCTTCGATGCCGAGCCTGGAATCCATCTCTAGCATGGAGGATTCGGTACCGACTCGTCTCAGTATCGACTTCAGGTATCAAAGACATCGCTTTAAAGAAAATCCGATGCTTCATCCTTTCAAGTCTTCCGATCCCGATGACTGCGATGAATCCATCGGTACCAAGGCTGATTTTTCCACAAATCTAGCCTTTACCCCTCATTTTAGAGGATCCTCCTCAGGGGAGTTTTCTTTTCAAGCTTTTTTGCTTGATATGGCAAAGTTACTTGCCATTTCTATACCTGGTAGAGAGTCCTTGCCAGGGGATTCAGAGACCCTGCAATCCCCCTGTATTCCAAAGGAGGTCATCATGCTTCCTTTGCATCAGATCTTACAAGATCTCCTTTTAAAAATGTGGGAAACTCCTTTAACGGTATCACCACGTTCTAAGACACTTGACTCCATTTACAAGGTGCCACCTTCTCCAGGTTTTCAAAAGACTCAACTTCCTTATCATTCTATTGTTGTAGAATCAGCAATGAGGCGTATTAAGAGTGCAAAAAAGCACTCTTCTTATCCGCCAGGTCGTGAGTCTAGAACTTTAGATGCCTTTGGACGTCGATGCTTCCAGGCATCCATGCTTTCAGCAAGAATTCTCATATATTTTCTATATGGGATTATCTCTTGAAGAGGTTACAGAGAGCTTAAAGCTTTTGAATCCTTCTTTTCAAGAGCATAAAAGAGCAGACTATTTCTTACTAGTCAATCATGCTCAAAATATCTCTAGGTTCCTTAATCGTGCTTCCCTGGACTGTTTTGAGTCTATTATCAGAACATCTGCTATAGCCATAGGAGCACGACGCATGGCCTGGCTCCAAGCTTCAGACTTGGACAGATGGGCACAAGAAAGGCTGGGGAATACTCCTTGTACTGGTGAAAATCTCTTTAACAAGGATGCTTTATTTCAAGCTGATCAGTTACACTGATGATATTACTTTCAGAGGATTGTCAAAACTTTCCTCTATCCCAGCTAATAAAACATCTCCTAAAAAGCTATCTCCAGGAACAAGCAGGAATGAGTCTTCACATATGGGTATCGTCGGTACCGATGGAGCCTGCGCGGGAACGCTCCCCAGCGTCCAAAAGGAAAGCTTTTGGGAGCATCCCACAGCGCCTGCGCGCTGCCTTCCCGCCTTTCCCAACCGCCTCTCTCCAGTTCTTCTTTTCCGCGGAGCCAGCAGGTCGCGTTTCTGTCACCGCTGAAGAATTTCTTTATTTTATTTTATTTCTTTGGTCGCGCGTCTGCCTTCTCGACGCTGGACCGGTACCGCCGGTCTTTTCTTTCTTTATTCTAAAAAACAAACCTATTTTTCTCACTTCAGTGCATTTTCTTCTTTGGCCTTAGGCCTAAGAAATTTTTCCTCATGGAAAAGCTCGCCTCCGGGTTTAAAAAATGCACGAAGTGCAGCGGCACTATTTCTGTCACCGACACCCATGAATGGTGTCTAAAATGTTTAGGTCCTGACCACTCCATTATGGATTGTTAGTCCTGTTCCATGATGTCTAAAAGAGGTCTACAGAATCGAGCAGCCAAGCTCAGTACCCTGTTTCCCTCTGATGCAGCTTCGGTTGCATCGACGTCTTCCAGGGCTGCTTCTTCCTCACATGGATCTCTGTAACCAAACTTAAGTCCAGCCGGTCCTCGAAGGGTAAATCTCCCTCTAAGTATCGAGATGCCTCCGGGCTTGCTCTTGAGGAATCCGCACCGGCAAAATTACCCCAGCGGGAGGCTCCGGCTTCCAAAGCTTTATCTATGGGGTCACAGGTTGACATCGATGGCTCGGCCTCGACCGATCACCTGTTGCCATGTTCTGGGGTACCGACTGGTACCGACATCCAGACATTGGTTGCGTCGAAGGATCAGAATATCCTGACCATGCAGCGTGCCATCACGGCATTCATACAAGCTGCGACGCCTTCGGTACCGCAACAAACTCCGTTGCCGGTACCGATATCGGTTCCGCTGCCGGTACCGATATCGGTTCCGCTGCCGGTACCGATATCGGTTCCGCTGCCGGTACCGATATCGGTTCCGCTGCCGGTACCGATATCGGTTCCGCTGCCGGTACCGATATCGGTTCCGCTGCCGGTACCGATATCGGTTCCGCTGCCGGTACCGATATCGGTTCCGCTGCCGGTACCGATATCGGTTCCGCTGCCGGTACCGATATCGGTTCCGCTGCCGGTACCGACTGCATCGACATCGGCTTCGGTACCGACTGCATCGACATCGGCTTCGGTGTCGACTGCATCGACATCGGCTTCGGTGTCGACTGCAGCAGTACACTGTTCTGTGATGCCCATCGGTACCGATCACTCCCGATGTCGATACCACCCGGTACGCGTATCGGGCTCTGCAGGAGCATCCAGACAGGCGATACTTCGATTCCTCTGAAGACTCTGATGAATCAGAGGCCTCTGTTGAAGCATCGGTGATCCATCCTCAGGAGCCCTCTTCTACAAAAAGGAGAATGTCTCCTCCAGAAGACTTGTCTTTTCAAGACTTCATTAGGGAAGTGGCCAGGGGCCTTTCCATCTCAGAGGCCCCTGAGACAGAGCCTAGAGTCAAAAAATTAGATATTTTACAATATCCTAAGGCTCCTAAAGAGGCAGCCACTTTACCAATACATGAGATTCTTTATGATCACATGTTGGGCATATGGGAGACTCCTCTCACCACTTCCCCTCATTCTCGTAGGTTGGACACCATGTATCATGTTCCTCCTTGTCCTGGCTTCCATAAGACTCGGCTTCCTCACCACTCCATTGTGGTGGAGTCTGCTATGAAGAAGATAGAGTACAAAAAGGCACTCTTCTGCTCCTCCAGGAAGAGAATGCAGAACCTTAGATGCCTTTGGCAGGAGAATTTTCCAGGCCATTATGCTTGTTGCCAGAATCAACTCCTATAGTCTCTATATGGGGATGTTTCTAAAAGAAGTTACAGATCACCTGCAAACTTTCTCCTTTTATTTCAGAAGATAAAAGGGAAGAGTTCCTCACCTGGCTCAAACATGCCCAGGATGTTTCCAAGTTTTCCAACCGTGCAGCCTTTGACTCTTTTGAAGGTGCCAGCACAGCCTCGGCTATTGCCATAGGTGCACGCAGAGTTGCTTGGTTACAAGCTTCTGATTTGGAACCCTGGGTTCAGGATGGACTAGGAAACCTTCCTTGTACAGGTGAAAACCTTTTTGGCAAAGATTGGCAAGCAAAGGCCACCCAGATGGATGCTGAAAATTCGACTTTCAAAGTCTACTTCTACTCCTTTTAAGAAAAGGTTGTTCAAAAAGGGATTTTTTCCCAAAAAAGGGAAATATTCTGCTTATGGTAAGCAGTCATCTTCTGCAGGTCGTTTTGCTACAAAGAGACAGCAACAACCGAAACAGGCCAAGCCTAAGGCTGCTAGGACTGCTACGGCCCAACAGCCTCGGCCTCCTCAGGGCCTTTGACTTACAACTAGAGAGCTTAGCCTTTCTGGCTCTAGAACATCCAGAGCCTCTCACCATTCCAGGAAGGTTAGCTCACTTTGCTCCCAGGTGGGAACAAATCACAGCAGAGCAATGAACCCTCTCCATCATAAGGGAGGGGTACAAGCTTCATTTCTTTAAACCTTCCTCCTCGCACCATGGTGAGACAGTTCAATCCTCAGACATCTCTCCTCGACCTTCTCGGTCAGGAGATTGCTACCCTTCTTGCCCAAGGGGCAATAGAAGAAGTACCCCTTCTTCAACAGGGCTCAGGGTTCTACTCCCCCTACTTTCTTATCCCAAAGAAAACAGGGGGCTACAGACCCATATTAGATCTCAGAGAATTGAACAAGTTTCTATGCAAGGAGAAATTCAAGATGATTTCTCTAGGTACTCTCCTTCCATACCTTCAGAGTCAGGATTGGCTTTGCTCTCTAGACCTCAAGGATGCGTACACCCATGTCCTCATCCATCCAACACACAGAAGGTTCCTTCGGTTCCTTTAACAAGGGAAGCACTACCACTACAGAGTGCTTCCTTTCGGTCTGGCCTCTGCACCAAGAGTGTTCACAAAATGCATGGCAGTAGTAGCTGCATTTCTACGCACTCTAGGGATATTCGTATTCCCATATCTAGACGACTGGCTTATCCGAGCTCCATCCCAGTCAGAGGCCCAGACTTCTCTAACCTGCACAAGGCGTATCCTTCAGTATCTGGGACTTGTAATAAACATTCCAAAATCCCATCTCACCCCTACTCAGTCTCTAGAGTTCATAGGGGCCTTGCTGGATACCACAACTGCAAGGGCCTATATTCCCCAGGCCCGTTGCTTACGCTTGGTGCAGTTAGCCTCACAAATTCAGTTAAAATCTCATTTAACTGCTCGAGAGATGTTACAACTGTTAGGCCACATGGCATCCACTGTGCATGTGGTTCCTTATGCTCGCCTTCACATGAGGGCAGCTCAATGGACTCTGTCCACCCAATGGACCCAGGCATCAGGGTGCCTGTCAGACAAAATATCAACCTCCAGTCGCCTCTTTTGCTCTCTCCAGTGGTGGAAGTCCACTCAAAATCTGTTGCTAGGGTCCCCCTTTCAACAGGTGTTACCCCAAGCAACCCTTACAACAGATGCTTCTCCGAGAGGTTGGGGAGCTCATCTTCAAGATCTCTCCACTCAAGGCATCTGGTCTTCTCAGGAGACATCTCTACATATCAACCTCTTAGAGCTCAGAGCAATTTTTCTAGCTCTCAGAGTCTTCCACACCCTGCTCAGCTACAAGACAGTCCTCATCCACACGGACAACCAAGTAGCCATGTTCTACGTGAACAAGCAGGGCGGAACTGGCTCTCTGTCACTTTGCAACGAAGCTCTGAGATTGTGGGCCTTCGCCAGAGAGCATCAAATTCATCTCATGGCAGTGTATCTTCCAGGGGTTCAAAACTCTTGGGCAGACAGACTCAGTCGAGTTCTGATTCCACACGAATGGTCCCTTCATGGGGACCAGATAGCCAGGATCTTCCGAATTTGGGGAACCCCGGACATAGACTTGTTTGCAAGTCCGTGGAATGCCAAACTTCCCCGGTTCTGTTCCAGGATTCTGTGTCAGGGAGTTCAGGCCAGAGATGCCTTCCTCCTTCATTGGGGGCAAGACTTCCTCTATGCCTTTCCACCCATTCCCCTAATTCCCAAGACACTGTTCAAACTTCAGAGAGACAAGGGGTCTATGATCCTCATAGCACCACATTGGCCACGCCAAGTGTGGTACCCTCTACTTCTGCATCTCTCTCAAGCTCCCTCCCTGGACTTGGGATCTGCTCCAGACCTCCTGTCCCAGGAGGAGGGAACGTTGTGGCACCCAAATCCCCAGTCTCTTCACCTCAGAGCCTGGTTGCTGAAGGCCTAGACCTTCAAGATTTGCATCTTTTCCAGCAAGTGAAGGATATCCTTCATGCTTCCAGAAAGCCTTCCACTAGACGTTCCTATGCTTTTAAATGGAAAAGATTTACCATTTGGTGTGCAGAGAAGGGTCTTAACCCTCTTGCAATACCTCTGAATTCTTTACTAGAGTATTTACTGCATTTATCCCATGCAGGCCTTAAAACGAATTCAGTAAGAGTCCTTTTGAGTGCTATTGCAGCATCCCTTAAGCCTCTCAATGGACAGCCTATTTCCTCTCATCCTCTTATTGCAAGATTCACGAGAGGCCTTCTTTTAACTAAACCTCCCATTAGAACATCTCCAGTGGCATGGGATTTGAATTTGGTTCTTGGCCAGCTTATAAAGCCACCCTTTGAACCCTTAGCCACTACCTCCTTGAAATTCCTTTCCTGGAAGGTTATTTTTCTCATTGCAGTCACCTCAGCTCGCCGTATCAGTGAGCTGCAAGCCTTGGTGGCTAATCCTCCTTATACAAGGTTCCATCATGACAAGGTAGTCCTCAGGACTAATCCACACTTTATGCCTAAAATGGTCTCACCTTTTCATCTGAACCAGGAGGTGTATTTACCTGCCTTTTTTCCAGGACCTCATGCATCAACTGCAGAGAGGAATCTCCATACCCTGGATTGTGAGAGAGCACTGGCTTTTTACTTACAAAGGACACAGCAACATAGAAAGTCCTCTCAACTATTTGTTGCTTTTGATCCCTCTCATTTAGGACTTCCAGTCTCTAAGAGAACTCTGTCCAATTGGATTGCTCAGTGTATTTCCTTCGCCTACCAGAGTAAGAACCTTTCTCTGGAGGGCCATGTCACAGCTCACAATGTAAGGGCCATTGCAGCCTCTATGGCTCATCTAAACTCTGTGTCCATCGACCAAATCTGTCGAGCGGCCACCTGGGCCTCGGTTCATACCTTTACAGCCCATTACTGCTTGGACAAGGACTCCCGCCGGGATGCCTTGTTTGGTCAGGCTGTTCTCAAACACCTGTTCCTACCCCCCATCTCTGGTTGGATGCCCGAGATCCATGGGGGTGAGATGGAGCCCTTATCAGGGACTCACAACCTTTGGGATCTCCCTGGCATCTCTAGCTGGGGAGTCCCCATATGTGAAGACTCATTCCTGCTTGTTCCTGGAGATAGCACAGTTACTTACCTGTAACAGGTGATATCTGGGAACAGCAGGAATAAGTCTTCACAACCCACCCACCTCCCCTAGGAGTTGTATCTCTCTATCTTTCCTTTCTCTCTCTCTCTCTTTGTCTCAGCTTAAAACTCGAACTGGAGAGAGGCGGTTGGGAAAGGCGGGAAGGCAGCGCAGGCGCTGTGGGATGCTCCCAAAAGCTTTCCTTTTGGACGCTGGGGAGCGTTCCCACGCAGGCTCCGTCGGTACCGACGATACCCATATGTGAAGACTTATTCCTGCTGTTCCCAGAGATCACCTGTTACAGGTAAGTAACTGTGCTTTATCCCCCTAGGGGAAAAAAGTTTTATCCATCTTCTACCCATTATGCAGATGTTTCCAAAGATGGGCAACATCACACCAGGCTAAGAAAATCAAAATCTCAACAGGCTCAGCAAACCCAGCAGTCGCAGGGTTTCTGATGTTTTATTCACTTTCTGTGTAAGGTTTAGAACTTTTGAGCATACTTCTTTTCAACAGAAGCATCTAAAATTCATCTCATCCATGCTGAGATATCAGTCATACATTGACTCAGTCCTCGACTCTGGGCATGAATCTCTTGCTACGAGAAATCTATCCTTTTAGCTCTAAGAGCTTTTAAGGGCTATCATACCCCTGAGATAACAGGTTTCTCCTTTTAAAACAAAAGGAGCACTAACAACTAACAACAAGGTGACCTATACCCTTCACCTTGACAGTTTCCTGTACGAGGATATCTTATATTTTTAACTGCAAGGGCACCCTATCTCTTCAAAGACTTACCAAATTGTAAGTCTTCTCAACTCTGTATTACTTTCTATCCCTCTTAGCCCAGACATTCAGTCTCTAAGAGTAGTACTAATCAACTGGAGGGCTTATTCTCTAAGCCATAGGATTTTCTTCAATACCTACTCCAGTAAGTAGTTTCCATACAGAGTCTTTTCTCCCCCTTTGCGGTTCATCTTCTTATCTGTGTATCTTTGAGCTAACCTTCTCATACTTTTTTTAAGGCAGCTTTTCGGACTGAAATTGGGTATCACTACTCTAAATTAGGTCTGTCGGTCCTCTCCAATCTATAGGACCTAACTTTTTATGCTGCCTTAATAACAGATAATTCCAAAAGAGGTCCAGAACCCATTTGGACTATTTATTGTTGCAGGCATCAGGCCTGTCTACTATTCTTAGCCATCTTCAATTCTCTTTGGCTCCAATAGAATAGAATAGATTAGGTTGCACACTGGCAATTCAACAGCCAGATCTAAGCAACCTACAACATGCTCTCTGCAATTATACAACAAAGCTCTGCAACTGTGGGCCTTTGCCAGAGAGCTTCAGAGCTACTCCTAGTAGGTAGCTTCCAGATGGTTAAGAAGGGCTTCAGCTGGTAGACTCTACCAGTCATGCTCCTACATGACTGTTTTTTTCCTACTCTTGCCATATTCCTTAAAATTTCCTTTTAAGAAAAAGTAATCAGGGTTTAGACCACGTGAAAGCGTAGAAAATTGCACAATTCCCTGGTTCGTTCCACATCTCACTGGAACTTCCACAACAGGGATGCATTTTTTTCACTGCAGTTGGTCCTTATTCACTACTTTCCTTCTAATTTCCTATACTTCATGGTAGCTTATAATGAACAAAAGAATGCATGATACTCATATTGCCCTCATAGAGAGGCAAACATGGTATCCCCTTATATTGCGTCTTTTTCTCCAGCTACTATTTGAAGTTATAAAAGGATCCAGACTTGCTGTCTTAAGACTAAGGATCTCCTCTGCACTCATTCACGTACGTCTCGAGACCTGATTATTCAGGGGCTAGATCTTTTCAAGAAGTCTAGTCCTATCCCTGTAAGTGAAGAACATAATACCAGTTTCCACGAAACTTTCTCTATTAGTACTTCCATATTTAACCAAACAGAGATTCTCCATCAATATCTTCAAGTAGGTCTTAATCCTTCTTGTTATTGGGTCAATCTCTATACAACATCTGACTTTGAAAGATTGGTTTACTGTCCATATTAATGCTGCCCCAGCATACCATAACACTCAACGGACAACCAATTTCTATGGTAAATTAGGAAATACCTTCTATTACCTTTTAGGTTACGTCACATCTGAAGCTCTACATGTAAGGTCATCATCATAAGTGACATCACTTATGAAAGACTTTACTGATCTTCAAGAAATTGGAGGCTCGAAGCCTAGTACAAATGTCTGTCTTTCATTGGAATAAAGGGCGTCTTAGAGACCTATCCCCTTTTTTCTGCAAAGGGTATTTCTACATTTTTCCTCCAAACAAGTCAGAGTATCTCCACTCTTTCCTAGGACCTTATTCTGCTCCAAGGACAAGAAGTTCAATTTTTTGGACTTTACAGCAGCTTTAGCTTTTTCTCCAAAGTCCAACCTCATTGAACTTCCCCAGTACTTTCTTCTGGGGTTAGTTCTGGCCATTAAGGCTTCTCATCTCTTCCTGTATTGCAAAATTTATTTTTTCCCTCTACTTCACATTGAGGGAATTTCTTTGAAGACAATGTACTGGCTCTCAACCGCAGACCCATATTACCCTCAACAAGTATTTTTGCAATATTTTTGAGTGAGATCCACATTAGAAAATTGGGACCCAATATTTTTTCTAATATTTATGATTTACACAAGGTCTCTCCTCTAGATACCTTGTTTAGTCAAGCTGTTCCACAGCATCTCTTTCTTTTCTAGTTCAACTCCTACCCTCCATCCCTTGGATGCCTGAGGTTTGAGGGATAAGCATGGCCCATTTTACATTGCAACATGCTGGGGCCTCCTCCAGGCATCTTAGCTTGGGAGTCCCCATATGTGAAGACTCATTCCTGCTTGTTCCTGGAGATAGCACAGTTACTTACTTGTAACAGGTGATCTCTGGGAACAGCAGGAATAAGTCTTCACAACCCACCCACCTCCCCTAGGAGTTGCGCTCTCTCTCTCTAATTTGTCTACTTCCCTCCTCCTGTCTCGGCTACAAACCCAACTGATGAGAGGGAAGTAAATGGGTGGGAAGGCAGCATGCATGCACGTGGGATGCTCCCAAAAGCTTTCTTTCCTGAACGCTGGGGAGCGTTCCCGTGCAGGCTCTGTCGGTACCGACGTACCCATATGTGAAGACTTCTTCCTGCTGTTCCCAGAGATCACCTGTTAAAGGTAAGTAACTCTGCTTTACCTACAAGAACACAGCAACATAGAAAGTCTTCTCAACTCTTCGTTGCTTTTGATTCTAGTCATTTGGGACTTCCAGTTTCCAAAAGAACTCTAACTGGATTGCACAAAGCGTATCCTTTGCCTATGAGAGTAAGGGTCATCTCCAGGAACAAGCAGGAATTTAGTCTTCACATATGGGTATTGTCGGTACCGACGGAGCCTGTGCGGGAACGCTCCCCAGCGTCCAATTAGAAAGCTTTTGGGAGCATCCCACAGCGCCTGCATGCTGCCTTCCTGCCTTTCCCAACTGCCTTTCTCCAGTTCTTCATTTTCCGTGGAGCCAGCAGGTCGTTTTCCTGTCATCGCAGAAATTATCCCATATTTTTCATTCTTTTTTGTGGTAGCGTCTGCCTTCCTCGACGCTATACCACTACCGCCGGTTCTTTCTTTCTAAAAAAAAAAAAAAAAATTCTAATCTTCTATCTGGATTTTCCAGCCTTTTTTCTCTCGGGTGCCACGCGCCATTTTGGGCACTAGGCCCAATTTTTCCTCAACATGGAAAAACCCACTTCAGGTTTTAAAAAGTGTTCCAAGTGTGGCGGTACCATCTCCGTCACCGACACTCATGAGTGGTGCCTCAAATGTTTAGGTCCTGACCACTCCATCTCGGAGTGTGTTGCCTGTGGGATGATGTCGAAGAGGGGTCGGCAGAACCGAGCTGCTAAGCTTAGCACCCTTTTTCCCTCCGATGCAGCATCCGTGACATCGATGTCTTCCAGGGCTTCGTGTTCCTCCCATGGATCTCAGGTAATCAAACATAAATCTGGCCAGTCCTCAAAGGGTAGATCTCCTTCCAAGCATCGAGATGCCTCAAGCGTTGCCCTTGAGGGACTTGTACCGGCAAAATTGCCCCGGCGGGAGGCTTCGGCTTCCAAAGCACTATCGGGGCTCCAAGATGTTCTCGAGGCCTCAACCTCGACAGAACTACTGGTGCCATGCTCTGGGGTACCGGCCGCTTCGTCCGGTATCAACACCCAGGCATCGGCAGCATCAATTGACCAGAGATTACTGGCTATTGAGCGCAGTCTGGCGGCTCTCCTTGCGGCATCGGTACCTTCGGGACCGCTTCAGACAATTCAACCGGTGTTGATACCGGTACCGACAGCATCGGCATCGGCGAGTATGCTACCAGCACCGAGTCATGCTATTTCCTCCGGTATGGACAGGCCGGTACTGGACCCCTCCGGTACAGACTTCGATCGGTACCGGTATCGTGCTTTACAAGAGCACCCGGACAGAAGATATTTTGAATCCTCCGATGACTCTGAGGACTCTGACAGCTCTTTCGATGCCGGAGTACTTCTCTCTGAGGAGCCTTCTTCTCCTAAGCGTAGGATGTCTCCTCCAGAGGATATATCCTTTCAGGATTTCATCAGAGAGTTGGCTAGGGGTCTTTCCATCACAGTGGCTCCTGAAACAGAGCCCAGAGCAAAGGAGTTGGAGATTTTACAATATCCTAAAGCTCCCAAGGAAGCGGCTACTTTGCCTATTCATGACATCTTGCATGATCTCATGTTAAGAATGTGGGAAACACCTCTTACCACTTCTCCCCATTCCTGTAGGCTGGATACCATGTATCGAGTACCTCCTTGTCCTGGATTTCAAAAGCTCAGTTGCCACACCACTCCATAGTGGTGGAGTCAGCTATGAGAAGGATCAAGAGTGCAAATTGACATGCATCTAATCCTCCAGGACGTGAATGTAGGACTCTTGATGCCTTTGGGCATCAAACATTCCAGGCCTCTATGCTTTCTGCCAGGATTAGTTCCTAATTCTTATACATGGGAATGTTCCTTAAGGAGATCTCGAGCTTATGAGCCCTCTCCTTCCTGATGATAAGAGGCAGGATTATCTTACACTTGTCAAACATGCCCAGGATGTTTCCAAGTTTAATCGTGCAGCTTTTGACTGCTTTGAGTGCATAAGCAGAACCTCTGCCATTGCCATAGGTGCTCGTAGGATTGCCTGGCTCCAGGCATCTGACTTAGAACTCTGGGTACAGGACAAACTGGGGAATATCCCTTGTACAGGCGAAAATCTCTTTGGCAAGAATTGGCAAGAGAAAGCTAATGAGCTGGATGCTGATAACACCACTTTGGATAGGCTATCCAAGGCTACAGCTGATCCTGCAAGGAGAAAATCCTACAAGAAACCATTCTTCTCTAAAAAGAAGAGGTTTTATCCCTCCTATACCCAGCAGGTGCATTCTGCAGGTCAGTCCGCCCGAAAGGGACAGCAGCCCCCAAAGCAAAGGAAATCAAAGACTGCTAAGCTTCAACTGGCCCAGCAGTCTCAGCCTCCATAGGGGCTTTGACTCCCATCTAGAGAACTTGGCCTTCCTGGCCCTGAACGGGCAAGAGCCTTCCACCATCCCAGGAAGGTTGTGTCATTTTGCCCCCAGATGGGGGCAGATAACAGCAGAAGAATGGACTCTTTCCATTGTAAGAGAGGGGTACCAAGCTTCATTTCTTCAACATGCCCCCTCCTACAATGGTAAGACAGTTCAATTCTCAGGCTTCTCTCAACACTCAGTTGAGTCAAGAGGTCAGGTTACTTCTTGCCCAGGGGGCAATAGAAGACATACCCATTTCCCAATAGGGTACAGGGTTTTACTCCCCTTATTTCCTTATTCCAAAGAAAACAGGTGGACACAGACCCATTTTAGACCTCAGAGAACTGAACAAATTCCTGTTCAAAGAGAAATTCAAGATGATTTCTCTGGGAACTCTGCTGCCATACCTTCAGAGTCGGGATTGGCTTTGTTCTCATCCATCCAACTCACCGAAGATTCCTTCGCTTCCTGTTCCAAGGAAAGCACTACCAATACAGGGTGCTTCCTTTTGGCCTGGCCTCAGCACCCAGGGTGTTTACGAAATGCATGGCTGTAGTGGCAGCATTTCTTCGCACGCTAGGAATATTCATCTTCCCCTACTTAGACAACTGGCTCATTCGAGCCCCATCAGAGTCAGAGGCCAGAATTTCCCTATCTTGCACAGTGTGTATCCTTCAGTATTTGGGCCTGGTCATAAACATCCCAAAATCCAGCCTAACTCCCACTCAATCTCTAGAGTTTATAGGAGCTTTGCTGGACACCAGAAAAGCAAGGGCCTATCTCCCACAGGCCCGCTGCCTTCGCATTGTGCAGTTAGCCTCCCAGGCAGTGTTAAAAACTCATCTCACTGCTCGGGAAATGTTACAACTACTAGGCCACATGGCATCTACCGTATACGTGGTTCCCTATGCTCGCCTCCATATGAGAGCAGCCCAATGGACTCTATCCACTCAGTGGACTCAAGCATCAGGCTGCCTATCAGACAAAATAGCAAACACAAGTCGCCTTATTTTGTCTCTA
The DNA here is from genome assembly GCA_033557465.1 of Ichthyophis bannanicus. NCBI lineage: Eukaryota > Metazoa > Chordata > Amphibia > Gymnophiona > Ichthyophiidae > Ichthyophis > Ichthyophis bannanicus. The sequence goes on from JAWIIG010000034.1 coordinate 4,654,727, forward strand.
CAATGGTGTCAGTCAACCCAAAACCTGTTGGTGGGGTCCCCTTTCCAGCAACCCCTACCCCAGGTCACTCTAATAACAGACGCCTCACAAGTGGGTTGGGGAGCTCATCTGCAAGATCTCTCTACCCAAGGCACCTGGACTCCACAGGAGACCCACTTACATATCAGTCTCCTAGAACTCAGAGCAATCTTCCTTGCTCTTCGAGTGTTCCATACCCAGCTCAGCTACAAGACAGTCCTAATTCAGACGGACAATCAAGTAGCTATGTTCTATCTGAACAAGCAGGGAGGAACATGCTCTCTGTTGCTTTGCAACGAAGCTTTGTGACTATGGGCCCTCGCCAGAGAGCATCAAATTCATCTCCTGGCGGTGTATCCGCCAGGCATTCAAAACTCTTGGGCAGACACTCAGTCGAGTTCTGCTTCCACACGAATGGTCTCTCCATGCAAACCAGGTAGCAAAAAGTTTTCAAATTTGGGGAACTCCGGACATAGACCTCTTTGCAAGTCCGTTGAATGCCAGACTTCCCCGGTTCTGTTCCAGAATTCCGGCTCAGGGTTCTCAGGCCAGGGATGCTTTCCTCCTCCATTGGGTTCAGGACTTCTTATATGTCTTTCCACCCATTCACCTAATTCCCAAAACCCTTTTCAAGCTTCAGAGAGACAAAGGCCACATGATTCTCATAGCTCCACATTGGCCACGGCAGGTGTGGTACCCTCTGCTCCTGCATCTCTCTCAAGCTCCATCTCTGGAGTTAGGATCTGCTCCAGATCTCCTGTCTCAGGAGGACAGGATGTTGTGGTATCCCAATCCCCACTCTCTCCATCTCAGGGCCTGGTTGCTGAGAGCCTAGACCTTCATCATCTTAACCTTTAGCAACAAGTAAGGGATGTCCTTTGTGCTTCCGGAAAACCTTCCACAAGACGCTCTTATGCTTGAAGGTGGAAAAGGTTTTCCATATGATGTTCGCAAAAGGGTCTTCACCCCTTTGCGATACCTCTGGAATCATTACTGGAGTATCTCCTGCATTTATCTAATGCAGGACTTAAGACTAACTCAGTAAGAGTCCATTTAAGTGCTCTTTCAGCTTCTTTAAAGCCTTTAAATGGACAACCTATTTCCTCTCATCCTCTCATAGCGAGATTTATGAGGGGCTTTCTTCTTACTAAGCCTCCCATTAGGCCACCTCCAGTGGCGTGGGACCTGAATCTGGTTCTTGGGCAGCTCATGAAGCTGCCTTTTGAACCTTTAGCTACTACCTCCTTGAAATTATTTTCTTGGAAGGTTATCTTTCTCATTGCAATCACATCAGCACGTTGCATCAGTGAATTGCAAGCATTAGTTGCTGATCCTCCTTACACGAGGTTCCATCATAAGGTAGTCCTTAGGACTCATCCACACTTTATGCCAAGGTGGTCTCACCTTTTCATTTAAACCAGGCGGTTTACCTGCCTGTATTTTTTCCAAGGCCTCATTCTTCAAATGCAGAAAGGAATCTTCATACTTTGGACTGTAAAAGAGCACTTGCCTTTTACTTAGAGGACACAGCATCATAGAAAGTCCTCCCAGCTCTTTGTTGCTCTCGATCCTTCTCATTTGGGACTTCCAGTCTCCAAGAGAACATTGTCCAACTGGATTGTACAGTATATTTCTTTTGCCTATTGGAGTAAGAACCTTTCTCTGGAAGGCCATGTCACGGCTCACAATGTGAGAGCCATGGCAGCCTCAATGGCTCATCTACACTCTGTGTCTATTGGCGACATCTGTTGAGCAGCTACTTGGGCCTCTGTTCATACCTTCACAGCCCATTACTGCTTAGACAAGGACTCCCGTCGGGATGCCTTGTTTGGTCAGGCTGTTCTACAGCACCTGTTCCATACTTAATCAACTCCTACCTACCTTTCCCGGTAGGATGCCAGAGATCCATGGGGGGGAGTGGAGCCCTTTCACAGGGGCACACAACTTTTGGGGTCTCTCCCTGGCATCTGTAGCTAGGGAGTCCCCATATGTAAAGACTACATTCCTGCTTGTTCCTGGAGATAGCATAGTTACTCACCTGTAACAGGTGATCTCCGGGAACAGCAGGAATTTACTCTTCACAATCCACCCACCTCCCCTAGGAGTTGTATCTCTCTATCTCTTTCCCTTTCCCTCTCTCTCTCTCTTTGTCTCAGCTTTAAAACTCAACTGGAGAGAGGCAGTTGGGAAAGGTGGGAAGGCAGCACGCAGGCGCTGTGGGATGCTCCCAAAAGCGTTCTAATTGGACGCTGGGGAGCGTTCCCGCGCAGGCTCCGTCGGTACCGACGATACCCATATGTGAAGACTAAATTCCTGCTGTTCCCGGAGATCACCTGTTACAGGTGAGTAACTACGCTTTACCTGTTTCACTCCATTAATTTATAGACCTCTATCACATCTCCCCTTAGCTGTCTCTTTTCAAAGTTGAAGAACCCTAACTTTTAAGCCTTTCCTTTGTACCTTTTCTAATTCTGCTATGTCTTTTACGATATATTGACTAGAATTGCACACACTATTCAAGGTGCAGTCGCATCATAGAACAATACAGATGCATTATAGTATCCTTTGTTTTATTCTCCATTCCTTTCCTTATGATTCCTAGCATTCTATTTGCTTCCTTGTCTGCTGCTGCACACCGGGCATAGGATTTCAATATATTATCCACGATGACGCCTAAATCTTTTTCCTGGGTGGTGTTTCCTAATGTGGAACCTTGCATTTTCCAATTGTAGTTTTGGTTATTTCCTAGGTGCATAACTTTGCACTTGTCCACATTAAATTTCGTCTGCCATTTGGATGTCCTGTCTTCCAATTTATCAAGGTCCTCTTGCAATTTTTCACAATCCTCTTGTGTTTAACAACTTTGAATAATTTTATGTTCTCTTCAGATTCCATCACCTCACTTGTTGTTCCCATTTTCAGGTCATAATGAATATGTTAAAAAGCAGCAGACCCAGCACAGATCCCTGGGATTCTCCAATACTTACCTTTCTCCATTCAGAAAATTGGCCATGTAGCCCTACTCTCTGCTTTCTACCTTTTAACCAGTTTCTGACCCACAATAGTGCACTGCCTCCTATCCCATGACTTTTTTCATTTCTCCAAGAGTGTCTCGTGCCAATCGAGTGATGTCCTTTTAGAAGGCCTCAGCTGGGTGATCAATCGAGGAAAGGGCCAGCTGTTGCCTTCCCAGTCCCTGGAGTTTCTGGGAGCACATTTTGACACTAGTGGGCAGAGTTTTCCTGCCAGAGGAGAAAGTCAAGACTGTTGGATTTGCCTGGCACTGTTCCGTGCACTGCAGGCTCACAGAGTCTAGGATTATCTTCAGCTCCTCTGATTGATGGCAGCGACCGTAGAGATGGTGTCATGGACACATGCTCAAATGTGACCACTCCAGTCGTCCTTGCTAATTCGGTGGTCCTAGAGATCTCCAGGAACAAGCAGGAATGAGTCTTCAAATATGGGTACGTCGGTACCGACGGAGTCTGCGCGGGAACGCTTCCCAGCGTCCAATCAAAGAGCTTTTGGAAGCATCCCACCACACCTGCGTGCTGTCTTCCCGCCTTTCCCAACTGCCTCTCCTCAGTTTTCGTTTTTCCGCGGAGCCGGCAGGACGACGTCCTGTCACCGCAGAAAATTCTTGTTTCATTTCTTTAGTTTTTGTGGTCGCGGCTGTCTTCCCGACGCCACCGGTACCGCCGGTGTTTTCTTTTCTTTTCTTGTAAAATCTTCCTTGTTCAAGGAATATTTTTTCTTCATAGTGTCTCACGGGGTCTTAGGCCTTTTAGGCCTCTTCATTTTCCTTCATGAAACCGCCAGCCACTTTCTCCAAGAAATGTTCAAACTGTGGCGGTACAACTTTATTTTTAGACCCTCGAAGTCGGTGTCTAACCTGCTTGGGTCCTGACAACAGTTTGGTGAGAAGAGGTCTTCAATATCGAGGTTCCCTCGATACACGGTTTCCCTCCAGCTTCGGGGCACCATCCCCTTCTACACAGGATCAGGTAACCCACAAACAGTCTGTTAAGACTAGCCAGCCCTCGAGTGGTAGGTCCCATGCACAGCATGTAGAAGGCTCCGGCCTTGCCCTCGAGGGCCCACTGGCTTCAAAACCCCGGCGGGAGTCTTCGGTCTCCAAAGCGTATAAGGGGTTTCAGGTTGTTTCTGGGGTTCACCCCTCACAGAACATACCTGAGCCGTGTCCGGTGGTGGCATCCGCTTCAAGCAGTACCGATACCCCGACATCGGCACTGGTGTTGGATGAAACACTCCTCACCAGGGATGGTCATCTGGCGTCCTCGGCGCCTTCGGGACCGGTGGATACACTCCAGACTGACTTTTCATTATCGGTACCAGCACCGATACTACCACCGACGTCGGTACCCTCCAGACGTGCATCGATAGCCTTGATTCCTTTGATGCCGAGTCTGGAATCGCTCTCCAGTCTGGAGGACTGGGTACCGGCTCTCGGCGGTACCGAAGGCTCGGTTCCAATGATTCGGATCCGCAACTCTCGGTTCCCCCGAGGTCGATTGAGTTTGCCACTAGCTGACCTTCATTCACCGGTATCAGACACTGTACCGAAGTCGGTACCGATGTCCTCATTACCCTTACGGTCGGTGCCTTCCTTGCTTCGCTTATCGATGCCGAGTTTAGAATCGCTCTCTAGTCTGGAAGACTCGGTACCAATACTCTTTGGTACCGACACCGATCGATACCGGTGGCTCAGTACCGAGGATAGCACCCGGAGGTTTTCGGTTACCTCGGTACCGATTGAACTGTCACCAATGACTGCTCCGATGTCTTTGTCGGGCTCGACTCCGACATCGGTACCGGTATTGGCATCGCTACCGGTATCCACAGTAGCATCGTGGCCAACTCCTACCATGCTTTTTTCAACAGGATCGCTCCCTTCTATGCCAAGCTTGGAGTCGATACCTGGCATGGACAATGTGGTAATGACGGTCGCTGCTCCTGACAGCCAGTACCGGCAGCCATACTTTAAGCATTCCACACTGCACTGTGCAGGATCTTCTATTCCTATATATCTGCATAGCTCTGTCGCTGCTCAGGCTAGTTCTTCAGATCTAACCTGTCCAAGGGAGATTCCTGTTGGGGATCCCTCTTTTCAGAGTTTCCTCCTGGATATAGCAAGATCTCTTGCCATTCCTATCCCAGGACATGATCCTGCACAAGGCTCTGTTTCTACCAAAGCAAAGGAGAACATAATGCTTCCTTTGCATCATTCCTTGCAGGATCTCCTTCTAGGAATGTGGGAAACACCTTTAAGGGTACCCCCACCTTCCAGAGCCAACTGATCTCTTATATCAGGTGCCCCCCTCTCCAGGGTTTCAAAAGACTCAACTTCCTCATCATTCCATAGTTGTGGAATCAGCAGTGAGGCGGGTAAAGAGCAAGAAAAAGCACTCTTCTTATCCACCAGGTCGTGAGTCTAAATCACTTGATGCCTTTGGACGTCAAACCATCCAGTCATCTATGCTTTCTGCAAGAATTCTCTCATATATTTTCTATATGAGTCTATCTCTTGAGGAGGTCACAGAGCAATTACATCTTTTGACTCCTTCCCTTCCAGGATCCAAGAGTGCAGACTATTCTTCACTGCTCAAGCATCTCCAGAATATCTTTTGGTTTCTTACTCGTGCTTCCCTAGACTCTTTTGAGTCTGTTAGCAGGACTATAACTATAGGGGCACGACGTAGAGCCTGGCTCCAAGCTTCAGACTTGGACAAATGGGCACAGCACAGACTGGGACATACTCCTTGCACTGGAGACAATCTTTTCAACAGGGAGTCTTTACGTCAGGTTACTCAGTTCTCCACTGACTTACCTGTTCCTAGGGGCTGTTCTGCACCTTCTTCTGTCCCAGTAGGTAGGAAATGTCCTGCCAAACTTTCTTCCCACAGAAGAAGGTTTTATGCATCATCTGCCCATCATACAGATGTTCCCAAACAGGGGAAGCATCGTCCTGGTCTGCAGAGTTCAACCTCTCACCAGGCTCAGCAAACCCAGCAACCACAGGGTTTCTGATCAATCCATCAGATGCTTCTGACTCTTGCGATTACAATCTGCAGTTGCTCTTCTCAATAGAGACAATCCACTGCTGTCATTCTAAATCCTAAACATGGATTTCTTCCCAAAAAACATCCATTCTTTCTATGTTTCTATGAGCTGTCAGGATGTTCATGCTTCTAGGTCACAGGGTTCTCCTCTTTTTCCTGCTAGGAAAAGAGGTCTATCCACTATCAAATGGTAGTTTCCTGTGCCAGCATGTCTTTTTTCCTTTCTACAGTCAAACCTCGGTTTTCATGATTAATCCGTTCAAAAAAGTCTGACTAAAACCGAAGCAAGATTTCCCATAAGAAATAATGTAAATTCAATTAATCCGTTCCAGACACCCAAAAATATTGACAAAAAATACATTTTATAGAGAATAACTATCTTTTTACATACAGAAAACAATGAGAAATACATATAAATGACTAATGAAATGGATAAATGAGCATGTAACATCACTTTTACCTTTATTGAAGACTTTTGTTGGCATATGGGACGCACTCCAGCCAGCTCCAGCTGCTCTCCCCTCTGGGGATCGAGCAATCACCACCAGCAGCGGAGGTGGGAACAGCCATCTTGGCCGTCTGCACAATCGGGGCTCCAGCCTGCCTTTTAACTTAGCAGCCATCACACCCAGTTACCAAGCTCACAGTGTCAGGAGAGGTAGTGCCAATGTCAGCAAAAGTAAGGGCACCAGAAAGAGGACAGTGCCCGAAGTCACACCAGCCTGTAGGGCAGCCACTCCTACACAGTGTCGGGATAGGTGGAGAGGTAGTGTCAGCCAAGCAGCAGGCAGTTGAGAAACAGTGGGACAGAGAGTCTTAGGCTGCCTCCGGCCCCCCTAAGGTAGTAGCCTGACACAGGTGAGAGTCAGAGAACAGCGTGGGGCTGTGCCAGCAGGAGCCTGCAGCTGCAGACTGCAAGGTTTCAAGGAGAGGCCGCGTGTGCAGGCCTGCAGGACACCCAAAATCCAATCGGGAGGGCAGGGGCCCCGGCGGGAGACTGGGCCGCCAAGGAGAAGCAGATTCGGTCACCAGCTCCTGTCCCGGTTCAAGGGATGTGCAGGGGAAGAGGCAGCAGGCAGACGTACCCCTCTCAGGATAGATCGTATTGGTGAGGGATGGTGACAAGCGCCGGCGGCTGCCACGTGGATGTTGCTTGGTCCCGATAAATCTCCCCTTCAGTTCTGCAGCGCGACAGCCAAGCTCCAGACGTTTGTAATAGGTTCCTCCTCCCGTTTATCAGACCGCTGCTCAGACCGCAGGCAATAGTGAGGGCTCAGCCCGCAGGCCCCGCAGGAGCCTATCAGGCAGCTTTCTTCTGTGCCGGATACCGCGGCTGGCAGCAGCGTCAATCGGGGGAGAGTCCGGGGCAGGAAGCAGTTTCGGGCAGGCCACGCTGGAGCGTTGAACTCCTCGGCTCCCCAGAGGTCCCGCAGAATCGCTGGCTCAAGCTCCGTGGGAGATCGCTGGCTCACGCTAATCCATGGCAGGTACGGGGGGGGGGGGTTAAAATGCTGTAGTTAGCGTATAAATGCATCCCACTTCTGGCCACAAGATGGTGCTCCATTTTCAACTGTACGAAAACCGAGACAACGTACGAAAACCGAAACAAAATCTTGATGAAAAAAGTCAACGAAAACCGAATCGTACGAAAACCAGGGCATACGAAAACCGAGGTTTGACTGTATAAGCTTACTACTTTGTAAGTTTTCTTCAGCTCCATTCTCTTTACCCTCTTACCAGGTTTTTCCTCTGTAAGAGCGGTATTGCTTCACTGGAGGACTTTTTCTTCAGCCTCTCTAGTTTTCTTACTTTTCCAGTGTGGAGTTCTCTTCTCTGAGTTGACTCCTCTTTTTCAATCTTGCTTTGAAGCAGTTCATCAGACACATCCAGAGTTTTCTACTCTAGTTTTGTCTGTTCTTTCTGTTTTTAAACAGTACCATTCTTCTGCTGTCTGGCAAGCAGCTGCCAATGCAGGAGCCTTAATGTTTGGACCACTGGTTCTTGTCCACCAGCAACCAGATTTGTCCTCCACTAACATTCTGTCTGGTCTTAGTAGTGGCTCCAAGTCAGTGCTGTCATCTGTCTTCGAAATTTTTTCACTACAAGCTTGTTGGATTGTCCTCTCTTTCTGCCATCTCCATTCCCCTGGGTTTGGCAGCATAGTTGACGTAGGTACTGGCTCCCCTGCAGCCAGTTCTATCTCCTCATTCTCCTGCATCATGCTCTCTGCAATCCTACAGAGAAGCTCTCCACTATGGGCCCTTGCTAGAGAGCATGGGGGGCTTTTTCTCCAACAGCTATACTAGATGGTTGAAAAAGGCTTTTTCAGTCATGTCTCCCATGACTAGAAAAGTTCTCCTTTTTAATATAAAGGACATAGGCCTCCTTTTACGTGAAAGCTTAAGGAGTTGCTAATTCCCTGCTTTGGTCCATATATTTCCAATAGGGAATATGTTTTCTCCTTCCAGCTCGTCCTCATGGTAAGAACGCATGATACCTTTTTGCCCTTAAGCAGGTCAGCATGGTATCTCATTCCTATGCGTCTTCTGTTCACTTACCATGCTAGGGTTCTAGAATACTCGGGACTTGCTGGCTGCAGACTGATATCATCCTCTGCTTTTCACGTAACCATCCTGGTTATTCTACTACCTAGCATCCCTGTAGCCATAACCAGTGGGAATTGATTCTCTATATATCTTCTCAGGTAGGTTCCACCTTCTTGTTGTTAGATAAATCTTTCCTCTCCACATTTTCCTATGTGAGTACCTCTTTGTAAGCATATCTCTGTCTGCTTCTTGCAGACTTCCATATAGAGGCCTATATATTCATACCTATAGCACACGTCTTACAGATGTCTAGGTCCATCATTTGTGTGTATTTTATGCCCTTCATATCTCACTATAGATATATTCTATATTACTATCGGTAGATATGTATTCTGCTTTATCTACCTGACTGTCGAGGCTCATATAGCTATATGATTCTGACAGATGGGCTTTACCCATACGTATGCTATCCAGCATGTTTTGGGGTCCTACACTCACAACCACTTTGGTGGTAGTTAACACCTACCATAACCTTAAGGTTAGGTATCCCTGAAGCTCTCCATGTTCCAGTATCTCTCCCAGCTGACTTCAGTCAGGAGAGACATTGCGGATCTTCAGCTAATCACAGGCTCTGACGCCTCCGGCGTTTGTCCTTTCTTTTGGGATACAAGGGGTTCCCATACCTTTTCTCCCCACAAGGACTGGGCCTGTTTGTCCAAATCGGTTAGCCTTTCTCTTTTTGCTCCTAAGAGTGAGCCACTTTCCTGCCAAAAGAGTTCGGCTTTCATCATAAAGCCTTCCGCTGAAGGCCCACCGTTTTTGTATTACCCCAGTTTTTCCTACTGGGGTTACCTGTTACCTTTCAGGATTCTGACCTCCATCACTTTTCCTACAGGTTTACTACCTCCACTTGCAGTGAGGTCCTTCTCGAGGTTCCTCTACTGGGTTCCCCAGTAGATCCCATGAACCTCCATACTTCTCTGAAGTCCTGTTAGGGGAGGTCCATATTGCAATATTTTTTCTTTGCAATATCATTGATGACAATTATCATCCACACATGGACTCCTTGTCTGCAATCCTATGCTAGGTTAACTGTTCCACAGCACCTTTCTCTCTTCAACTCCTACCCTCCATCCTCAAGATGCCTGGTGTTGTGGGGGATAGCATGTTCCAACCTATGACATGCTGGGACTCCAGGCATCTCAGCTTGGGAGTCCCCATATGTGAAGACTCATTCCTGTTTGTTTCTGGAGATAGCACAGTTACTTACCTGTAACAGGTGATCTCTGGGAACAGCAGGAATAAGTCTTCACAACCCACCCACCTCCCCAGGAGTTGTATCTCTATCTTTCCTTTCCTCTCTCTCTCTCTTTGTCTTAGCTTTAAAACTTAACTGAGGAGAGGCAGTTGGGAAAGGCGGGAAGGCAGCACGCAGGCGTAGTGGGATGCTTCCAAAAGCTCTTTGATTGGACGCTGGGAAGCGTTCCCGCGCAGACTCCGTCAGTACCGACGTACCCATATGTGAAGACTTATTCCTGTTGTTCCCAGAGATCACCTGTTACAGGTAAGTAACTGTGCTTTCTCAGGGGTTCGAACACAGGCTCCCACTTCCGTTGATGGTGAAATTCAGTCTGTGCTGATGGCAGCAGCCCTGTCTTCTGAGGAAGGATGTGCTACTGGACAATTTCTCTGGGACCCTCCTAATGTTGGATGCCATTCTCATGGGCTGGGGAGCCCATTGCCAGGGCCGTATGGCATGGAGCCATTGGAACAGTAGGGAAGCAGTGTGGTCCATCAGCTTCCCTGAGGCGAGGGCCATCAGATTGCCTCTTCTGCGATTCCGGCCGCTGGTTAAGGGCCATGGTGGTTTCAGACAACGCCATGGCAGTAGCTTATGTCAACTGGCAAGGCAGCACAAGGAGTACTAGACTAGTTCTGGAGATGGCTGTCATGTTTGCCTGGGCAGAGAAAAACCTCAGTGTGCTGAACTGACAAGGTTAGGAGTGGACAGTGTGGCAGTGGAGTTCTTCAGCCAGCACTCTCTTGGCCCTGGAGAGTAGGATTTGAGTCGGAAGGCTTTTCAGTTGATTCTGTGCAGCTAGGGTTGCTCCAATGCCAAGTTTGCCGCTTCTTCAGTTGCCACATAGAGATAAAGTGCGAGAATGTTGACGCCCTGACCGAGCTTAGCCAAGTCAACACCTGAACATAAGATATGCCATACTGGGTCAGACCAAGGTCCATCAAGCCCAGTATCCTGTTTCCAACAGTGGCCAATCTAGGTCATACATACCTAGCAGTTTCCCCAAAAGACACAGGTTCCGCAGTGCTTGTACTGGGTCAAGCATTGATATCCTGGGTCCCTTCTTAATGGTTTATGGACCTTTCCTCCAGGAACTTGTCCAAACCTTTTTTAAACCCAGCTACACTAACAGCCTTTACTACATTCTCTGGTAACAAATTCCAGAGTTTGATTACACGTTGAGTGAAGAAATATTTTCTTTTATTAGTTTTAAATAGTTTACCCTGTAGCTTCATTGCATGTCCCCTAGTCTTTCTATATTCCAATAACGTAAACAATCGATCTACGTTTACCCGTTCCACTCCGTTCATTAATTTATAGACTTCTATCATATCTCCCCTCAGCCGTCTCTTTTCCAGGTTAAAGAGCCCTAACCTTTTTAGCCTTTCTTCATAGGAGTATCCTTCCATCCCCTTTACCATTTTGGTGGCTCTTCTCTGAACCTTTTCTAATAACGCTTTATCCTTTTTAAGATACGGCCACCGGAATTGCACACAATATTCAAGGTGCAGTCTCACCATGGAACGATACAGAGGTATTATAATATCCTTTGTTTTATTTTCCATTCCTTTCCTTATGATACCTAGCATTCTATTTGCTCTCTTGGCTGCCGCTGCACACTGGGCCGAGGGTCTTAACATGGTATCCACAATGACGCCTAAATCTTTTTCCTGTGTGGTGGTTCCTAATGTGGAACCTTGCATCATGTAACCATAGTTTGGGTTGTTCTTCCCTAGGTGCATAACTTTGCACTTGTCCACATTAAATTTCATCTGCCATTTTGATGCCCAGTCTTCCAATTTATCAAGATCCTCTTGAAATTTTCCACAATCCTCTTGGGTTTTAACAACTTTAAATAGTTTTGTGTCATCTGCAAATTTGATAACCTCGCTCGTTATTCCACTTTCCAGGTCATTTATGAATATGTCAAAAAGCAGCGGACCCAGCACAGATCCCTGGGGTACACCACTATTCACTTTTCTCCATTGGGAAAATTGGCCATTTAGCCCAACCCTCTGCTTTCTATCTAAACCTGCTGTACATGTTTCCTCCATGGCCCCTGGTGGAGTGTGTGATTAGACGTATGGAGCGCCGCCTGGGTAGGATTGTTCTGGTGGCGCCAGGTTGACCAAGGAGAGTGTGATTTCTAGACCTGATGCGGCTCTTTGTTTTCCTCCATCTCGAGGCCTATTGCAGTAGGGGCCCATTGTTCTGGAGAACCCAACTCCTTTCTCGCTTATGGCTTGACTCTTGAAAGTAGACACCTAGTGTATAAGGGTTACTCTCCAGCAATGATCTCTACTCTGCTTGGAGCCCGGAGGAGATCTCCCCAGCTAGCATACGTGTCAATCTGGTTCCTCTTTGAACGATGGTGCAGTGCTCGGTGGTTGGTTCCTTAGGCTGCCAAGGTGCCCGCCATACTAACCTTTCTGCAGGACACCCTGGAGAAGGGTCTTTCCCTTAACTCCCGTGTTTGGGTGGAAACTTTGACCTATTTCCAAGGTCTGGTGGCTGGTAAGTCTCTGGCCTAGCACCTAGATGTCTTGCGTCTGCATTCTCCCTTCCTGTCTGTGATCCCTTCCTGGGATCTCTGTCTGGTGCTCAGGGCCCTGATGGCAGCACCCTTGAACTGTTGAAGCACACTACCTTAAGAATTTGGTGTTCAAAATGGTTGCCTTGGTCGCAATTTATTCTGCAAGGCAGATTTCTGAGCTGCAGGCTCTCTTGCTGAGCTCCTTATCTGTCTTTTTGTCAGAGGAGGCAGTTTCCATTTGGCCTGTGCATTCCTTCTTGCCTAATGTGTTTTCTCCCTTCATGTGAGCCAGGTGGTTTGCTTGCCCTCCTTCTCTAAGGAACAGTTTCGCAGGAAGGATAAGGATCTTCACCTTGTGGATGTCTGGAGGATGCTTCTCTGGTACTTGGAGGTTATGGATTCCTTTCATAAGTCCCGATCTTTTTGTGTTTGCTGGCCCATGCAAGGGTGATATCGCGGCCAAGTTGACTTTGGGGTACTGGATTTAGGCGACAATTGCCTCAACATATCTGTTGCAGAACCAGTCAGTTCCAGAATTTGTGTGCACATTCTACCCAAACATGAGCATCTTTGTGGAGTGGAGCTTGGTAGCCTCTGCAGACGTTATTGGGCGGCTATGTAGGCATCACTTTCCTATTGTCAAGCATTTCCGCTTGGATGCCCAGACGTGGGTGGACATGAATTTTGGCTCAAGGGTTTTGCAAGCTGCTGTTATGTTGTCTGGACTGGTCTAGCAGGACTCAAGGAAAGGACATTAGCTGGTAAGTAAAATCTCACCTTCCATATCGTCCTGCTAGACCAGTCCAGGGCCTGCCCCTGAAACTGTCCTTTCGCTGTACTGCTATGGTATCCTTGTATCTGTCATCTTTTGTTACACTCTGCTCTGCAGGTTCATCTTCTACTGACTTCCTTCTGTTTATGCTTTCCTGTACATCATTCTGTACTGTTGATTACTCTTTGTTGCCCACAATTGATGATGTGTGAGGCTTGCCATGTTTCTCCCAAATGCTTTGGGATGAACACTGAAGGGACCTCTGGTGGCTGAGGTGAATAGAGGCATAGGAGTTACGTCATTGAAATTTGGGCTTTTCATTGGTTCTTTGTCTCCACCAATCTGCTGGCAGGGAAACACAACCCACTTGTCTGGACTGGTCTAGCAGAACTCAAGGAAAGGACATTAACTGGTAACTAAAATGTTGCTCCAGCCACAGGAACTATGTGTGATTCATCGTGGGGAAACGCCACTTCCATTATGAAGTACTGCCTTTTGGCATTGCTTCTGCTTCGTGTATACTTATAATATATGCGGTAATTGCACTGGTTCTATGCAGATTGGGTGTGCATGTTAGCCAACCAATCATCCAAGCAGGCAAAGAGGACCACTCAAGAAGGAGTTCAAGAATATCTGCGCATCACTATCTGATGCTGGGGTTTCTAGGGTATGTCATCAATTACCTCAAGTCAAGCCTTTCGCACAGATTAGAATTCATTAAAGCTCTGCTAGACACAACACAAGCGAAAGCCTATCTCCAGGAACAAGCAGGAATAAGTCCTCACATATGGGTACGTCGGTACCGACGGAGCCCGTGCGGGAAAGCTCCCCAGCTTCTTAGAATAGAAGCTTTTGGGACCTCCCACTGCACATGCGCACTGCCTTCCCGCCTTCCTGAACAGCTCTCCTCAGTTTCTCTTTTTCCGCGGAGCCAGCAGGTCGTGTTCCTGTCACCGCTGAAGAAATTGTTATTTTATTTGTTTCTTTAGACCGCGTACCTGCCTTCCCCATACCGATACCGGTATCGCCGGTCTTTTCTTTCTTTCTTTAAAAAATTATAATTCTTTTTTCTTATTTTTTAGCTTTTTGGTCACTTCAGAGAGGCCTCTCGGCCTACTCAATTTCTCCTCATGGAGAAGCCAGCCCCTGGATTTAAGAAGTGTACCAAATGTAATGCTGTTATTTCAGTCACAGACACCCATGACTGGTGTCTGAAATGTTTGGGGCCTGACCATTCCATACCGGACTGCCCATCTTGCTCCCACATGTCTAAACGTGGGCTGCAGAACCGGGCCAACAAATTCCATGTGCTGTTTGCTTCAGAGAATACAGCATCACAGTCATCCAGGTCTTCTTCTCCGGATGGATCTCAGGTAACCAAACCTTCTGTGGGCAAGTCCTCAAAGAGCAAATCTCCTTCAAAGCATCGAGAGGCTCTTAGCTTAGAACTTGAGGACCCTGCCCCAGCCAAACAACCCCGGCGGGAAGTCCAACTTCCAAAAACGCCAATTCAGGGGTCTCAGGTTGATATCGATGCTACGGCCTCGACAGATCACCTGTTAGCCTGCTCTGGGGTACCGGGTCACTCCGGTACCGACATCCAGGCAGCTATGGCGTCCATGGGCGATACTGTACAGTCCATGCAGCAAGCCGTCATGGCTTTCATTAAAGCTGCAACGCCATCGGTTCCGCTTTCAGCGGTTCCGGGCCCGATACCGGTATCGTCCGCCATGCCGGTATCGAGGCCGTCCACCTCTAAACGCAAGTCGGTACCGTATGGGCTTTCGCTCCATACCGGTTCCATACCCGATACGCCCGATATCGATACCGATCGGTACGCGTATCGTGCGTTAGAGGAAAGCACCGATTCCTCTGAGGATTTTCACTCCTCTGATGATTCTGCTGAGTTTTCACTCAACTTACCTGAGGAGCCCTCTTCTCCTAAAAGGAGAATGTCCCCTCCAGAGGATTTGTCCTTCCAGGACTTTGTTTTAGATATGGCTACAGCCCTTTCTATTACCACATCCTCTGAAAAGGAACCCAGATCCAAAAAACTGGATATTTTGGGATACTCAAAGGCCCCTAAGGAGGCAGTTACCCTGCCTATCCATGAAATCCTTCAAGAACAACTGATGGATTTCTGGGAAAATCCTTTGACTTTGTCTCCTTATTCCCGTAGGTTGGACACCATGTATAGGGTCCCTCCTTCTCCTGGTTTCCAAAAGACTCAATTGCCCCACCACTCTATTGTGGTGAAGTCTGCAATGAAGAAGATTAGGAGTACCAAAAGGCACTCTTCCACCCCTCCAGGACGGGAATGTAAGACTTTGGACTCTTTTGGTAGGAAAATTTTCCAGGCTAGTATGCTTATAGCCAGGATTAATTCCTACAGTCTCTATATGGGCATGTTCCTGGAGGAACTTGCCAAAAAGGTGCGGCATTTTGCCCCCTTTATCCCTGAGGATAAAAAGCAGGGATTCCTTTCCCTAGTGAAACAACTCTTAGAGGTTTCTAAGTTCTCTAATAGGGCAGCATATGATTCCTTTGAGGGAGCCAGTAGGGCTTCGGGCATTGCTATTGCAGCCCGACGTCTTGCTTGGCTCCAGGCCTCTGATCTGGAACCTTGGGTTCTAGATGGCTTACGGAATCTGCCCTGTACAGGTGAGAACTTATTTGGGGAAGAGTGGCAAATCAAAGCCACCCAGATGGATGCTGAAAATGCCACCTTGGAAAGACTTTCAAAGTCCACTTCAATTCCTACTAAGAAAAAGTCTTTTAAAAGGCCTTACTATAAGAAGGCCAGAGTTGCTTCAAATACTGGCCAGCAGTCTTCTCAACCTCGCTATACTGCTAAGCGTCAGCAATCCAAACAAGCACGAGCTAAGCCTGCAGCAGCTACTGTAGCTCAGCAGGCTCCAACCCCTCAGGGGTTTTGACTTGCTCCTAGGGAACTTGCCACTTCTGGTTCTAACACAACCAGAACCTCTCACCATACCCGGAAGGTTGGTTCACTTTGCTCCCAGATGGGAACAAATCACAACAGAACAATGGACCCTCTCTATCATTCGAGAGGGTTACAAACTTCATTTCTCCAGCCTTCCTCCCCATCATATGGTGAGACCATTCAATTCTCCCCCATCTCTCCTAACCCTGTTGGGTCAAGAGGTTTCCTCTCTTCTTGCCCAAGGGGCCATAGAAGAGGTTCCTCTTCCTCAACAAGGGTCCGGTTTCTACTCCCCTTATTTTCTCATTCCAAAGAAGACAGGGGGATTCAGACCAATCCTAGATCTGAGAGAATTGAACAAATTTCTCTTCAAGGAGAAATTCAAAATGCTGTCTCTCGGCATTCTCCTTCCTTACCTCCAGGGTCAGGACTGGCTTTGTTCTCTAGACCTACAGGATGCGTATACACATATACTCATCCATCCATCCCACAGAAAGTATCTTCGCTTTCTGTTTCAGGGAAAACATTTCCAATACAGAGTACTCCCCTTCGGTCTAGCCTCTGCTCCAAGAGTATTCACAAAATGCATGGCAGTCGTAGCCGCATTTCTAAGAGGCATGGGGATCTTTGTCTTCCCATATCTGGACGACTGGCTCATCCGAGCTCCAACTCAGTCACAGGCCCAGATTTCCCTGGACCACACAAGGAGCCTTTTGCAGTATCTGGGACTGGTAGTAAACCTTCCCAAGTCCCAACTCATCCCTACTCAATCTCTAGAATTCATAGGGGCCCAGTTGGACACCATCACTGCAAGGGCCTACCTTCCACATGTTCGAGGCCAGCGCCTCCTGAGTTTGGCCTCCCAAGCTCAGTCCAGCACTCACTTGACAGCCAGGGAAATGCTACGCCTACTGGGTCATATGGCCTCCACAGTGCATGTGGTGCCCTATGCTCGTCTTCATATGAGAGCAGCTCAATGGACCCTGGCCACTCAGTGGACTCAGGCGTCAGGAGCGCTCTCAGACCAAATACAAACCTCCGATCGTCTGTTTTGGTCCCTCCACTGGTGGACTTCCACCAAGAATCTGTTGTTGGGGGCTCCATTTCAACCATTGCTACCCCAAGCAACCCTCACAACAGATGCCTCCCAAACAGGGTGGGGAGCCCATCTGCAAACTCTCTCCACTCAGGGCACTTGGTCTCTACAGGAGACCACCCTTCATATCAATCTTCTGGAACTGCGAGCAATTTACCTTGCCCTCAAGGTCTTCCACTCCCTCCTAGCCAACCTCACTGTCCTAGTTCAGACGGACAATCAGGTGGCCATGTTTTACATAAACAAACAAGGAGGGACGGGCTCTCTGTCGCTTTGCAACGAAGCTCTAAGACTATGGGCCTTCGCCAGAGAGCATCAGATTCACCTGCTAGCAGTGTATCTCCCAGGAGTTCAAAACTCTCGGGCAGACAGGCTCAGTCGAGTTCTGCTGCCACACGAATGGTCCCTACATTTGGACCAAATAAACCGAATCTTTCAGGAATGGGGGACCCCGGACATAGACCTCTTTGCAAGTCCGTGGAATGCCAAACTTCCCCGGTTCTGTTCCAGAACTCCGTGTCAGGGAGCTCAGGCTACGGACGCCTTTCTCCTGAATTGGAATCAGGCATTCCTATATGCCTTTCCACCCATTCCTTTGATTCCCAAGACTCTGTTCAAACTCCAGAGGGATCATGGAACTATGATCCTCATAGCTCCACGCTGGCCACGCCAAGTGTGGTTCCCTCTACTTCTACAGCTCTCCCAGGGATCCTACTTGGATCTGGGAGCTGCGCCAGACCTCCTGTCTCAGGAGGAGGGGACTTTGTGGCACCCAAACCCCAAATCCCTTCACCTCAGTGCTTGGTTACTGAAGGCTTAAGCCTTCAAGACTTTCATCTTTCCCAACCAGTGAAAGATATCCTTTCTGCCTCTAGGAAACCCTCTACCAGGCGTTCCTATGCTTTCAAATGGAAACGTTTTTCCATTTGGTGTGCTCAGCAGGGTCTTGACCCTCTGGCACTTCCTTTGAATTCTCTTCTTGATTATCTCCTGCATCTATCTAATGCAGGCCTCAAGACGAATTCGGTAAGAGTCCATTTAAGTGCTATTGCAGCATCCTTGAAACATATAAATGGACAACCTATCTCCTCTCATCCTCTTGTTGCAAGATTCATGAGAGGCCTGACTCTCACTAAACCTCCCATCAGACCACCCCCGGTCGCATGGGATTTGAATCTAGTGCTCGGTCAACTTATGAAGCCACCTTTTGAGCCAATGTTTTCCACCTCCTTGAAATTTCTTTCCTGGAAGGTCATCTTCCTCATTGCAGTCACTTCGGCTCGCCGCATCAGTGAGCTGCAGGCTTTAGTGGCTAATCCACCTTACACAAGATTTCATCATGATAAGGTGGTCCTTAGGACGAATCCCCACTTTATGCCTAAAGTGGTCTCGCCTTTTCATCTTAATCAAGAGGTATATCTACCTGTCTTTTTTCCAGCTCCTCATGCATCCAATGCAGAGAGGAACCTTCATACTCTGGATTGTAAAAGAGCTCTCGCTTTTTACCTTAATAGGACTCAGCCACATCGAAAGTCTTCTCAACTTTTTGTGGCCTTTGATCCTTCCCATTTGGGACTTCCAGTCTCCAAGCGTACACTTTCCAATTGGATTGCTCAGTGTATTTCTTTTGCTTACCAGAGCAAAAACATTTCTCTGGAAGGCCATGTCACTGCTCACAATGTGAGGGCCATGGCAACTTCTATGGCTCATCTGCACTCTGTTTCCATAGATCAGATCTGTCGAGCCGCTACCTGGGCCTCGGTTCATACCTTCACAGCCCATTACTGTTTGGACAAGGACTCCCGCCGGGATGCCTTGTTTGGCCAGGCTGTCCTCAAGCACCTGTTCCATTCCTAAACAACTCCTGCCCACCTTCCCAGAATGGATGCCTGAGATCCATACGAAGATGGCGAACCTTTACAGGGGATCCCATGCATCTAAGCTAGGGAGTCCCCATATGTGAGGACTTATTCGTGCTTGTTCCTGGAGATAGCACAGTTACTTACCTGTAACAGGTGATCTCTGGGAACAGCAGGAATTAGTCCTCACAACCCACCCACCTCCCCTAGGAGTTGTATCTTTTATCTATCTATCTTCCTGTCCTCTCTCTGTTGACTCAGCTATAAACTCGAAACTGAGGAGAGCTGTTCAGGAAGGCGGGAAGGCAGTGCGCATGTGCAGTGGGAGGTCCCAAAAGCTTCTATTCTAAGAAGCTGGGGAGCTTTCCCGCACGGGCTCCGTCGGTACCGACGTACCCATATGTGAGGACTAATTCCTGCTGTTCCCAGAGATCACCTGTTACAGGTAAGTAACTGTGCTTTCTTTCCACAAGAAAAGCTGAACAGCTTTGTACCAATTATGAAAGTAGTACAACAGAATCGCCGAATGTAAGTGTGAACCATGTTGAGCATGTTAACATAGTAACATAGTTTATGATGGCAGATAAAGACCAGTATGGCCCAGCCAGGTGGTAAGAGTAGGTGCCCCTGCCGCAATGTTCCCTCTAATTTTCTGTAGGCTGTGTGCGCATAAAATATCACCTGTGTGCAGCTTTTGAAGGAAGGTTATATTTTTGTGCGCCACATAACAACACTCGGAGTTATATACTTTAAAATTTGACTACACGTCAGAATACAGTATGTACACCACATTGATTTTAATCAAATCAAATGAAAATAGACGATTACTAAATGAAGCGGGAAATTTCTAGTAGTTACAATCATAACTTTTAAATTTTAAGACGTCTGTGTTGTGTTCTATCAGAATCAGAGCCGTAATTTTTGTGCGCTCTGTTGTAAAGTATGTGCCCTCGCTCGGCGAGGTGTGTACACGCGCACAGCTTAGAGGGAACAGTGCCCTGCCGCTCCATGCAGGTCACCCTTCACCAGGCCTTTGTTTAGAGGTGTACCCACCGCTCCGTGTAGATAACCCCTATTTGTTGAAATATAAGAGAGTTATGATTATTTTGATTTTATCCTGTTGCTATAAAGGGATCCACTGTGTCTGTCCCAAGCCACTTTGAATTCTGTCACTGTATTTGCCCCCACCACTTCCATCAGGAGAGCATTCCAAGCATCCACCACCCTTTCAGTGAAAAAGTATTTCCTGATGCTGCCTTTCAATTTACCCCCTTGCAGCTTCATGTTATGCCCTCTAGTTTTACAGTGTCCCCACCTTTGGAAGAGGTTTGTTTGTTCATTAATTCTCTCTTTAAGTATCTAAAGGTCTGAATCATATCTCCCCTCTCTCTCCTCTCCTCCAGAGTGTGCATATTTAAGTCTTCAAGACTCTTCTCATATGTCTTCTGACGCAGGCTCCAAATCATTTTGGTCACCTTCCTTTGAACATTTTCCTGTCTTTTTATATCCTTTGAGATATGGTCTTCAAAACTGAACCCAATATTCCAAGTGAGGCCTCACTAGCGACTTGTACAGTGGCATTAGTACCTCTTCCTTTCTGCTGGTAATTCCTCTTGATAGGCAACCCAGCATCCTTCTGGCTTTGCCACTGCCTTGCCACACTGTTTCACCACCTTGAGATCCTCTGAAACAATCACCGAGATCCTTCTCCTGGTCTGTGCACACCAACCTCTCGTCCCCTATTGCATAAAATTCCCTTGGGTTTCTGCTTCCCAAGTGCATGACACTGCACTTCTTCACATTGGTCTAATGCCTGGCAGTTAAGATTTATTCTTCCAGCTTTTGTAGATCTTTCCTCGTGTTATCCACTCCCTCTGGGGAGTCCACTCTGTTGCAAATTTTCGTGTCATCTGCAAAAAGACAGACTTTTTCATTCAGTCCTTCAGCAATATCACTAACAAATACATCGAACAGTACCGGTCCCAGGACTGAACTCTGGGGCACACTGCTGATCACCTTCCTTTCATCCGAGTGAGTTCAATTTACCATCACCTTATGTCGTCTGCCAGTCAACCAATTTCTGATCCAGTTCACCACCTTGGGACCCATCCCCCAAGCTGTAGAGTTTATTAATAAGCCTCCTATGAGGAACAGTATCAAAGACTTTGCTGAAATCTAGGTAGATCACATCCATTTCATGCCCTTGATCTAGTTCTCTGGTCACCCAGTCAAAGAACTCAATTAGATTTGCTTGGCAAGATCGTCCTTTGGTAAAACCATGTTGCATTCGATCATGCAACCTGGTGGTTACGAGAAAGTCTACTATTCGCTCTTTCATGAGCGCCTCCATTACTTTTCCTGCCACTGAGGTAAGGCTTACTGGCCTGTAGTTTGGCACTGCTTCCCTATCACAACTTTTGTAAAGAGGTATCACATCAGCCCTTCTTCAGTCCTGTGGAACTTCTCTTGTCTCTAAGGATTTATTAAAAACATCCTTTAACGGCTCTGCAAGAACCTCTCGGAGCTCTTTCAGTATCCTGGGATATATGCCATCCGGTCCCATGGCCTTGTCCACTTTCAGTTTTGCAAGCTGTTCTAACACATCTTCTGTGAATGGTGTGGTATCTACTCCATTCCCATTTGTATACTTGTCAATCACAGGTGGACCTTCTCTAGGATTTTCTTTAGTAAAAACAGAACAGAAGTATTTGTTTAGCATTTGTGCTTTCAATGTCACTTTCCACAAATCCATTCCCAGCACTTTTGAGTCCTGCAATTCCACTTCTGATTTTCCTCCTCTCCCAAATATACCTGGAAAATGTTTTGTCCCCACACTTCACATCTTTAGCCATATTTTCTTCTGCCTTGGATTTTGCTATCTTTGTTTTTCTTTTTGTCTTTTTTAGTTTTTTCCTGTATTGTTTTCTATATTCCTCTGTTTGTGAACCTCTGAATTTTGTGAAAGCTGTGTTTTTTACCTTTATTTGTGCAGCCACTTCTTTGGCGAACCAAATAGGTTTCCTTTTCCTCTTGCTTTTATTTGACATACGGTCTCAAATTGCACCTTTTTATCCTTGACTCCTTGCCCTGTTGGATTCCAGTCTGGTTAAAGGTCTGTTCTTTCAATTTCTGCCTTCCAAAAATTGCTCACAATGGATGCATCTAGGCTGGGGTGCCCATGTAGTTGGGTTCCATACTCGAGGGGGAGGGGGGGTGTTAGTCTGCCTGGAAAGTCTCTTTCAGATCAATTTCCTGGAACCAAGAGAAATGTCTAGTATTCCAAGGGCTTTTAAAGGTTTGTTAGTCAGCCGAATTGTTGTCATTCAGATAGGCAGGTAGCAGTGTATTGCATCAACAAGCAGGGAGGAGCAGGTATCATACCTCCTGAGTTGGGAAACTGGTCAAGATGTGGAACATTACATGTGGGGCATTGCATTAAGGGATAGCTCTCAGAATCACATATCTACCTGGCACGAGCAATGCCCTGGCTGACAGGCTGAGCTACATCCTTCAGTCTCACGAATAGACCCTGAACTTGAGGGGGCAACCTTTCAATAGATTTATTCACCACTCTTCAGAACAGGCAGGTGCTAGAGTTCTGTCCCAGGGTAGGGACACACTGTAAACTAATCTTGAATGCATTCCTTCTCCATAGGGGTGGGGGTAGGTTCTTTTGTACTCTTATCCTTCTATTCCTCTGACAGCAAAAACTCTCCTGAAGCTCAAGATGAGGGTTTGATTCTCATTGCACCTTATTGGCTCAAGCAACTGGTTTCTTTTCAAACTTTGCATCAGGGATCCAGATTGTCTAGGCAGCTAACCAAACCTGATAATGCAAGATCAAGGGATGCTGTTGCACCTCAACAAAGTTCCTTGCCCTTACAGTTTGATGTTGAGGTGAGGACATTTTCTTCCTTTGAACTTGCCGGTTGGTGTCACTAACATCCTCTTGGCTTCCAGAAGAGATTCAACATAGAGGTCTGACTAATTTTGCCATCTGGTATGAGGGACAGGCCTTAGACCCCCTTCTCGTGTTCCACATAAACTACTTGAATACCTTATACATTTATCTACGTTTGGCTTAAAGACCAAGGCCGAAAGAGTTCACCTTAGTGCAGTTGGCACTTACCACTATTATGCCGAGTGTAATCCATCTCTACAATCTTTAGTTGTACACCTCCCTTTAAGCCTTCTGCAGTATCTTGGGAGACCTCAATATGGTTTTAATTCAGTTGATGAAAGCTCCCTTTTGAGTTGTTGGATACCCTTGCTTTTGAAGTTCCTTACCTGGAAAGTTCTGTGTCTGGTGACAGTAACTTAAGCATTCAGCGTTAGTGTGCTGCAGGATGTAGTAGTAGATCCGCCCTTTCCAAATAGTTCAACAATAAATAGGGTGGTGGTGTGTACTCATCCTAAATTCCTTCCTAAAATGGTGTCTGATTTCCACCTTAATTGGTTAGTCATGCTTCTAATATTTTTCTGAAGATCTCCCGGTCACAAAGGGGAAAGTATATTGCACCCATTAGACTGCAAGAGAGCCTTGCCCTTCTACTTGGAGCAGACTAAAGCCCATAGAAATTCCACCCAGCATTTATTTCTTTTGATGCCAAACGTTTGGGAGCTGCTGTCAACACATACTCCTTTTGAAATACCTGGGAGATTGCATCTTTTACTTATAATCGGGCAGCTCTGATGCTTGAGGGTGATATCACAGCTCATAACGTCAAAGCCATGGCTGCATTGGTGGCTCCCTCGCGATCAGCGTCCATGGAAGAGATTTGTAGAGCTGCAACTTGATTTCTGTACAGACATTCACTTCCCACTACTGTCTAGAAAAGGATTCTCACATGACAGCAGATTCAGCCAATCCATTTATCAGAATCTGTTGGGGATTAGAATCCAACACCAGTCCCTCCTAGGCACTGTTCTTTTCTGTTCCATGCTGCCTTGTTGTAAGTAACTTCTGTAAAGGCCTTTTGCCCGAAAATAATCCTCAGAAAAAAATTATGTGGTGGTGTCTGCTTATTGTGACACTGTCTGTTTTTCTTTGCCAGGCAGCCAGTAGGTAGGGAATACCTTATGAGCACTTATCCTGCTTGTCCATAGAGAAAACAGTTACTTACCTGTAGTAGGTATTCTCTGTGGACAGCAGGATAAGTCATCACAACCCTCCCACCTCTTGGAGTTGTATTCTGGCATTAGCTAAACATTGGAATGAGGGAATGAGGCTCAGTGATGTCAGGTGAGAATTTTGGATTGGTTCTATGATGTATGTGCATCAGTTTCTGATGAAGCAGGGAGAGGTTCCCGTGTGGGGCCCTGTTGATATCACCTGTATGTGAGGACTAATCCTGCTGTCCACAGAGAAAACATGCCACAGGTAAGTAACTGTTTTTTCCTTTGCGTCCCTCTAGTCCAGTCCCGGAACCATAGAGTTGAGAACCTCCTCCAGCAGCTTTGGAGACTGAAAGACATCACATCTTTGATGACACTGGTATAAATAGGCAAGGACTGCCCTCATCCACCAGTACTTTCAGTCTCCAAGCAGCTGGAGAATGTTCTGAGCCTGGGACTGGGCTCAGGGGACACAAATAAGCAGAGCTAGGTTTTTTTTCTAAATTTGGGGAATTTCTTTTTGGATTGATTTTCTGTTTTGGTTTTGTTATAGGGGAGGTCTGCTGCTGGAGGTGTTCCTGTTTCCTTCTGTTTCTCTCCTCTTTCTCTCCCCCCTCCTTTTCCCCCCTCCCCAGCGATTTAGACGAGCAGTGGGGGGATAAATCTCAGAAGTCTGCCTTCCTGCTCCCGAACCCGCAAAAAAGGGTGAGGAGCAGGTTGAAGGCAGCATCGGCAGGATTCTCAGGGGAATAGAGTTAGTCCTGCTTGTGTGAGTGCTGCCTCCCACCGGAGCGGAAGTCGCGATAAGGGTTGAGCTCCGGTGCCGGTAAAAACCCCTCTCCCACTCTTCTCGGCGGCAGCGGTGAGTTCCTTGAGCGGCTAGCCATGTGCAGCACGATGGGGGGCAGGAGTAAGCGTCTGCAGACTTTTTCGCTTCAGTGCTGTTAAGGGGACCGCGTGGCTCGGCGCGGGAAGCTTGGCGGCGCCCATTTTGGCAGCTGCGATTTTAAAACCATTCAGCTTCCTCGTCTTAGTTGGCGGGTTTAGAAGCTTCGTCTTGGAGTTTGTTTAGTCAGGCAAGGCTTCCCAGCTGACAGTACTCATTTTGTGAGTTAAAAAAAAAAAACCCCAAAGCTCCGAGGCCTTTTTTATGGCTTTCAGTGTCTTCTGGCATAGGGGCAAGGCAGAGTCACTGTATTTTGGTGGGAGAGAGGAGGTGTTTTTTGTGGCCCTGTGCACTATGCCTTCCAAGCCTCGTTGTTTAGTCTGTGGCACGAGGCGGGGGGAAGTGTTGGACTCCGGAGTGTGCAGGGTTTGCACTTTGGAGGCCGTGGTCATGGATAAGGCATTAGGAAGTCCCTTGGGGGAGCGAGTGGAGCCTCCCTTAGAGGCGGAGGGGTCCCTCCCTCCTATCTTGGCGCCTGCGGATCCGGTAGCAGGGCCGTCCTCTGAGGAAGGGACTACTCGGTCGCTGGACAAGGGTCCAGAGAGTGGTACTCCAATGATTCCACCGGATTTCTTCTCCCTCATGCAGCAAGCCTTTGCTTTATTGCAACCCGGGCTGCAGGTTTCCCCTACACAGGGATATACGGGGCGAAAGCGGCCTGGGGCTGGCGGCCTTCCGGAAGAGGGGGTGACCCCATCCAAGAGGAGTAAGGGGGTCAATGGACGACGGTCCGCCTTCGCGGCTTGGGGACGTGTTGGCGGATGCGGATGCAGCGGAGGTCTCTGAGGAGGACTTAGAGGAGGGGGAGTTGCCTGATTCGGAGCAACAAAGTCTGATTATCCGAGTGTTTCGGCGAGAGGAGCTGCCGGCTTTGATTGCTGAAACGCTCAAGACGCTTAATATGCCCTCGTCAGGCCCGGTGACAGAGGAGGAGTTGGAGGATCCTCTGTTGCAGGCGGTGCGGACGTCCCATCGGGTTTTCCCGGTTCATAGAGTTTTTTTTAAAAATATGATTCAGGAAGAATGGGACTCGCCAGAGTCGGCCCTGAGGAGGTCGCGGGCCCTGGCCCGGCTGTATCCACTATCGGATCAGGATAGGGAGCTCTTTCGCTCGCCTAGGGTGGATGCGGCGGTATCTGCGGTGACTAAGAAGACTACGATTCCAGTTGAAGGCGCCGCAGCGTTGAAGGATGTGCAGGACAGGAAGTTGGAGGCTTTGCTGAAGCAAGTGTTCGATGTTTGTGCTCTTTCCTTGCAGGCCTCGATAGCGGGGGCGTGGGTGGCGAGAGGCTGCTTGCGATGGTCCCAGCGGTTGCAGGGGGACCAGGTGGAAGGGCAGGTGGATGAGGTGGCTAGATTGGAGTCTGGCACCGCTTATCTAGCAGATATTCATTATGACCTCATCCGAGGGCTGGCAAAAGAGTATGGCGTCGGTGGTGGCGGCTCGACGCTATCTCTGGTTGCGAAACTGGTCGGCGGACGGGTCGTCTAAGGCTCGTCTCAGCAAGCTCCCATTTAGAGGAAAGCTGTTGTTTGGAGAGGAGTTGGAAAGGTTGGTAAAGGATCTCGAGGAGTCCAAGGGGGGGGTCGGCTGCCAGAGGACAAGCCCAAACCGGGACGAGGTGCTACGGGATCCAGGGGGGCTCCGAGAGACTTCCATAGATTTCGCCCCTTTCGTTTTAGCCAGCCCCAAAGGGGCAGGTTTCCGGGATGTGGACAAGGGTTTCGAGGCTTTAGGGGGGCAGGCAGGGGGTTTGCCCCTTTCCAGTCCTCGAATGTTCGCAAGTCCCAATGAGATTAGGCGGGCTCAGGTAGGGGTTGTTTCCCATGGGAGGCAGGTTGCGGGAGTTTTACCCTGCTTGGGTCCACCTTACAATCAG
This sequence comes from Ichthyophis bannanicus, assembly GCA_033557465.1. Lineage (NCBI taxonomy): Eukaryota > Metazoa > Chordata > Amphibia > Gymnophiona > Ichthyophiidae > Ichthyophis > Ichthyophis bannanicus. Next base: position 4,681,816 of record JAWIIG010000034.1, read on the forward strand.
ACCAGTGGGTGTTGGAGGTCTTTCGGGAGGGATATGCCCTAGAACTCCATCGGCCAGTGTTAGATTCCTTTGTCCAATCTCCATGCCGAGCTCCACAAAAGCGAAGGGCGGTGGCAGAAACGCTCCAGCACCTCCTGCAGCTCAGGGCGGTGGTTCCCGTTCCGGAGGACCAGTACGGTTGCGGTCGATACTCCATCTATTTTGTGGTCCCCAAAAAGGAAGGCACGTTTCGCCCGATTTTGGATTTGAAGCGGGTGAACCAGTGCCTTCGCATTACCCATTTCCAGATGGAAACGCTACGCTCCGTCATCGCGGCGGTCAGGGCAGGGGAGTTCCTGACTTCTCTAGATCTCACGGAGGCTTATCTTCATATTCCGGTTTGCCAGGAGCATCAATTCCAGGCGATGCCCTTCGGGTTGGCGACGGCGCCTCGAACGTTCACCAAGATTATGGTAGTGGTAGCGGCGGCGCTCCGCAAGGAGGGAGTGCTGGTGCATCCCTACTTGGACAATTGGTTGATTCGCGCGAAGTCCAGGGAAGAGTTCCGCGGCCACGGCTCGGGTGATGCAGGTGTTGGAGAGCCTGGGCTGGGTGGTCAACTTGGCGAAGAGCAGGTTGGTCCCCTCGCAGTCCCTGGAGTATTTGGGTGCGCGCTTTGAGACAAAGCTGGCATCTGTCTGTCTTCCGACTCACAGAGCACAGGGGTTGCGCACTCTGGTTCGGAGGTTTCTGGCTCAGCAGGCTCTGACGGCGTGGCAGTACCTTCAGTTGCTCGGAACGATGGCGGCCACAATAGAGGTGGTGCCGTGGGCCAGGGCTCACATGAGGCCGTTGCAAAGCGCTCTGCTCTGACGTTGGTCTCATCAGAGGGATGCGTTGTATCAGCGGCTCGTTTGTCCCCTAGGGGTACGACAGAGGCTTCGGTGGTGGATACGGCCGGAAAGTCTGGCAGCGGGTGTGTCCCTGGAGCCTCCGTCTTGGCGACTGGTAACGACGGACGCCAGTCTTGTAGGTTGGGGAGCGCATTGCGAAGGACATTTTGCCCAGGGGCAGTGGTCTCTGAAGGAACAAGAGTGGTCTATCAACCGGTTGGAGATGCGAGCGGTATGGTTGGCTCTTCAGAAGTTTCAAGGTTGGTTGCATCGGACGGCGGTCCGAGTGCTCTCCGACAATGCGACAACCGTGGCTTACATCAATCGGCAAGGAGGCACGGGCAGTGTGATGCTAGAGACAGAGGCCAGTCAGTTGTTAGGTTGGGCCGAGCGGAACCTGTCGGCCCTTTCCACGCAGCATGTAGCCGGGGTAGACAATGTCGAAGCGGATTTCCTGAGTCGCCGCAGAGTGGATCCGGGGGAGTGGGTGCTTCACCCGGACGTCTTTGCATTAGTGGTACGCCACTGGGGGGTGCCACTGATGGATCTGATGGCGACGTTCGAGTCTGCGCAAGTGGAGCGGTTTTTCAGCAGACGAAGAGAACGAATGTCGGAAGGGCTCGATGCGTTGGCTCAGGCGTGGCAGAAGGAGGGGCTTCTCTATGTGTTCCCCCCGTGGGCTCTCATAGGCCGGGTAGTGCAGCGGATAGAAAGGCACCACGGCCTGGTGATTCTGATAGCGCCCGATTGGCCCAGACGACCTTGGTATGCGGATTTGATTCGGCTGTTGGTGGACAAGCCGTGGAGGCTCCCGCAGCAGGCGGATCTGTTGCTGCAGGGGCTGCTACGCATGCCACAGGTGAATCGATTCTCTCTTACGGCATGGCTATTGAGAGGGCTAGGATGACGGCCAAGGGTTATTCCCTGGCGGTCATCTCTACGATGCTGAGGGCGTGGAGACGGTCCACTTCATTGGCGTACGTTCGAGTGTGGCGCATTTTTGAGGCCTGGTGTGCAGAACGGAATCTGCGTCCTTTACGGGCATCGGTGTCGCAGGTCCTTTCATTTTTACAGGCTGGGGTGGAGAAGGGCCTGGCGGCGAGTTCCTTGCGAGTGCAGTTGGCGGCCATTTCCTGTTATCGGGGAAAGATTCAGGGTCAACTGTTAGGAGCTTATGGCGACATTCGCCGTTTTTTGCGAGCCATGTTACTCATGCGTCGTCCGAGGCGCGGTTCGGTGCCTGCGTGGGATCTCAATTTGGTGTTGGAGGCCTTTATTAGGGTGCCGTTTGAGCCCTTAGGTGAGGCTTCGCTGAAGGATCTCACGTTAAAGACGGTCTTTTTGGTGGCTATTTGCTCCGTGAGGTGTATTTCCGAGCTGCAAGCATTGTCCTGTAAGGAGCCGTATTTGGCGTTCTTCGATCACAAAGTCATGTTGCGTACGGTGCCGGCATTCTTGCCGAAGGTGGTTTCGGTGTTCCATCTTAACCAGGTGGTATCGCTTCCGGTATTTTCGGCAGAGCAGAAGGGTCAGTCGGAAGGCAAGTTGCATCTGCTGGATGTTCGTCGTGTCCTTAAGCGGTATCTCCGCAGCACTGCGCCGTTCCGGAGGTCTGATAGGTTGTTTGTGGCGTTTGGTGGTCCGCGGAAAGGAGAAGCAGCGGCTAGGTCCTCTATCTCACGGTGGGTGAAAGAGGCGATTGCGACAGCGTACCTCCTGAAGGGCAGGGTGGTGCCGGAGGGTCTCCGGGTGCATTCCACTAGGGCGCAAGCGGCGTCTTAGGCCGAAGTCAGTCTGGTGCCGGTAGCGGACATTTGTAGAGCGGCGACTTGGTCTTCGTTGCATTCATTTGCAAAGCACTATCAGTTGGATGTGCAGACAGCGGGGGATGGGCCTTTTGGCTCAGCAGTGCTTCAGGCTGGGCTTGCGGGTCCCTCCCGTTGATATTCACTGCTCTGTTACATCCTCTATGGTTCCGGGACTGGACTAGAGGGACGCAAAGGAAGAGTAAATTAGACTTACCTGCTAATTGTTGTTCCTTAAGGAACTCTAGTCCAGTCCCGGATCCCTCCCAGTCGTTTGCGGGAATGTTCAGCCTGAAGTTTGGTGTGTGTGTGGCTCCGAGAGGGCTTCTTGAGGTGCCGCAGAGTGCAGACGCGGGGGGGGGGAACCCCTTCGCAGCAGTGCCAGTATGACTCGGGGAGTTTGGTTTTTACCCTGGCGGATTCCCACATTGTAAAAAAAAATAAAATAAAAAGAAAATAAAATGAAATTTATGCAGATGGGAGGGAAAGAAACTAGGTTTTTCGTTTCTCAGATTGGGTGTTCGTTCAGTTTATTGCATTGCCTTTTTAACTACTTATTTGTTGCTCTGCTCAGTCTGCTTTGTCAATAGGTACTGGTGGATGAGGGCGGTCCTTGCCTATTTATACCAGTGTCATCAAAGATGTGATGTCTTTCAGTCTCCAAAGCTGCTGGAGGAGGTTCTCAACTCTATGGTTCCGGGACTGGACTAGAGTTCCTTAAGGAACAACAATTAGCAGGTAAGTCTAATTTACTCTTCCATGCAAAAATGAAGCTTTGATATCCTGCAGGAACCCCTTGGCTTTTCATATTTTTGTTTTGCTGAGTGTTCCATTAATAAATCTGTAAAACATGTCAATCTAAATATTTGTAATCATATTAGAGTTTGATATGTTTAATTGTTTTAATATTTTACAAAAAAAATAATTTGTACAGTAAGGCAATTGTAATGTTAAGTTTGCAACCTAATTTTGTCCATTGAAATGTTTCAGTAGTATTTTGGTATGTTTGCAGCAGTGGTAAGGGGAGTCCTGCCTTCAGTCCATCCCATCCTTTATTGCCTTTAAGGCAGAAGCAACAGAAATCGCTGCAGGGAGAGGATAGTCCAGGTAAGCTGCTTTCTGTAAGTGTTTTTAAAGCTTCAAGTTTAAAATGTTTGTCAATAGACTCAACCTTTCAGTGACTGTCTATCTTCATAAAGACTTTTTTAGTTCTTGGAGTGATATGGATGGTTTTGAAATTGTGTTTATAGTAGTAATATGAAGTATTGTTATTTATTTTGTTTGCCATTATTTTTTGTCATTTTAAAAATGTTTTGTGTTCATGTGACATTTTGTCTTAATTGTGCATACATTAATAATCTACCTTGTCTTGGGTGATACTAGTTACTGTTTGAATCTGAGATGTACATTTTCTGTTTATGTAATCCTCTAATCTTGTGAAGCTTACATCATCGCTTTTTGTTTACAACTAAGACGGTATATGTATTTTATTTTCCTCTTGTGCTTCAGTTAAGATGTGGTTCTACAGAATCTAATGAAATGGTGGTGTATCTTGTATAGACAAGCCTGTGTCTACTGTGCACCCATAAATGAAGACTTTCATCTTGCTCACTAGTTGACTTTCAAACCAGTTACTGATCAGCCAGGCCATATTGTGAGCCAGCAGCTTGAAGCACTAGTTCTTTTGTTTCTTTTAAACTTGTTAAAGATCTTTCCACACACACATACATACATGCACGCACGCATGGGAAGATTAAGGTCAGCAGCAGCTGAGCAATGTGGCACTTTTGTAGGAATGGGAGAGGAATTGGGGATGCTGCTTTTGGGGCCCTGAGCTTCTGTTGGGGGCTTTGCTGCTGTGGTAGCCTGCCCTTGGAACTGTAATTTTCCTTTCTGCAGAAGCACTGCCACACACGTTGGCTTTATGGGGCTCTGGGCCCTGCACCTCGCTGGTGCGAGTTCTGCTGTTGGGTGGGGGATGAGCATTAATGGGGGCTTGCAGAGGAAAGGTAGATTGGGTTGGAGAGGGGAAAGTACTGAGGATTTGGGATTTGAGCACACATGGAGACACAAAAGCATATAATGTAATGAATGCCTATAGAAATTTTGTGTACTTACAGTAAGAGTATCTCTTTCCACTTTTGAGAGGGAATGAATTGTTTGTGTACTACACAGTGACATATTTAAACTCCAAATCCTCTCATATGTGACTGCCATTCTTTAAGCATACATCTAAATACATGTGTGTATATATGTATATATACATACTGTGTGTGTGTGTGTATAATATTATAAATTGTCTTTTTGAATTTATATTTAATTGCAAGTTATCTTTTTGAAAGATTATGGTAATATTATCGAGGCTGGCCCTTGAACCAGGTGGTCGCCTAGGGCGGCAGATCCTGGTGGGCAGCATAGCTATCCCCCCCTCTCCGGGAAGCGACAGCTGAATTGCTGCTTCAGCACTGCGGTGGGCTTTAAAATGCCCTCACGCGTGCACGCAGTTCCGACCTGCCCCCTTGCCCCTTTCAAGGAAGTTGCGTCTGAGGTGGGAAGGAGCGGCAGGCGGTGAGCGCACATGCATGCAGGTACTTTAAGGCCCAATGCAGCGCTGAAGTAGCAGTTCAGCCACCGCCGCTTCAGCAGGAGGAGAAATGGGGGCAGTAGCACGGAGGGTCTTCCTAGGGTGGATGAAACCCTCTTGACTCCACTGAGTATAATCTTTGGAGAAAATAAACTGTTCCTTAGCGTTCCTCCAGCTTAGTCCTCCACCTATGGGTAGTGCACCTCCTCCTGCAGCTTGAAGACTGGACCAAGCAAATCTCAGCATCACTGGAGGTAGCGTACTGGAATCCCTCTATAGCCCCAGTGTGTTCAGTCTTCATGCAGCTAGAGGACGTAGTGAGCCTAGGTGCTGGGCTCACTAGGGAAACAGTTAAGGAGCAAGATATTTAGCTAACCTATTTAAATTTCTTTAATTGGCATACTTTATTTCATGTGCCCAAAATAACTAAAATCAGAGGGAAATGAAATAAAGTATGCCAATTAAAGAAATTTAAATAGGTTAGCTAAATATCTTGCTAAATATCAGTTGTTCTGGGTCTGGTGAGGCTGTTTCTTTAAAAATTGGAACAGACAACGGCCCTCGGGGAGACCTGTGGAGAGTTCCCTCCCCTGCCTAGCCACAGCCGCATTCATATTTAATTGTTGTACTTAAGGATCTCTGGCCCCTGGGCTGTTCGGGGCAGAGCTCCTGGATCGGTCTACAGGCGGCTCAGTTTCTACGGGGTGAGAGTCCGCGGCTTACGGGACAGCATCTTTCTGCTGTTTGTTACCCTGAAAGCAGAGCCGGCTGACCGTCCTAGAGATCGCGGCTACTTTCTCTTTCTGCTCCTCGCTTTTGCGGGGCACTGGAGTTATAGCAGGGCACATCCTGTCGGCAAAATTGCCTGACTGACCGGATCAGGAGAGCGGGCAGGAGCAGCGCGCCAAAACGCTGTGGGGAGCCGCGGCCATTTTGAGCACGCAGCTCTCGTTTTTTTCTGAAACAAGCGGCCTCAGCGCGGTTCCCTGGAGCTGCAATTTCCTCCGGGCTGCGGTCTGTGCAGTCCTACAAGGTATTTCCTTGCTTTTCCATAACTTTCTTTGCTAAATTTTTTTCTTTGTTTAGTTTATTATTTTGCTTTGAGTCTTTTTTTGTTTGGGAGTTTGATTTCAGTTTCATGTTTCGCGGTCTGTGGAGTCGGGCTCGAGGTTGACTGAAAGGTGTTCTGAAGGGGTTTCCTTTCCCTGGCGGTTATCTCCGTGGCTCAACATCCCGCGGATGTAAAAAAAAACAACAAACCACCCCCTCCTCCCCCACAGATAACTTGAAAAAAAAAATCTGTTATTGAGTTGCAGGCCTGGGGTAAGAACAGTAGGCTGTCTCTAGAGCCCGGCACTTCCTAGTCTCAAAGGACCCCAGGGGCTGTACAGCTTTTGGATCCATGTCATCAAGCTCCCAGTGTGTCATCTGTGGCTCTCGTAGGGGCGCTGGCACAGAGACAGGCATCTGTCAGCGCTATGCGTCAGTGTCACTCAGTATGGAGCAGCAATTGGAGAATTCCATGACTCCTGTTGCTCAAGCAGCTCTCGTGGGAGCAGAGAGTGCAGTGGCAGTAGCGGGTCCATCAGCTACAGTGCCTGAAGCAGCTTCGGGCGCTTCTGGCGCGCAGTCGGAGCTTGGGAGCGCGTTGCAGTTGGATGATTTTTCTCCAGACTTTGTTTTGCTGATGCATCAGGCGTTTTGTCGCAGACGGCAGGGGTTCGTGGCAGGGTCCCTGCCCCTTCCTTCCTCTAGCGCGCAGTCTGGTATAGCGGAGCGTGAATCTTTAGGAGTGAAAGCAGCCAAGAGACCGCAGGCGGCTGATCCTTTTCTCTCTGAGGCGGACTGGCAGGAGGGAGAGGACGCCGACTTTGATATGGATGCTGAGATGGAGGAGTTAGAGGAAGGGGAAATCCCTGAGCCTGAGGATCAGGCGAAGATCATAAGAGTATTTCGCCAGGATGAGTTGCCGGCCCTTATTGCGGAGGCTCTTCAGACGTTTAGGCTTTCTGATGAGCAGCCGGTCGAGGACAAGGATGGCGCGGATCCCATTATTCAGGCAGTCCATCAGACGCAGGTGGTTTTCCCTATCCATAAAGTTATTGATCAGATGATTCAAACTGAGTGGGATAATCCCAAATCCGGACTTAAGGGAATAAAGATCATGAACAAGCTGTATCCCCTGGCGGATAAAGATAAGGACAGGTTTCGTTCCCCAAAGATTGATGCTGCGGTCTCGGCAGTCACTAAAAAGACCACAATCCCGGTGGAAGGCAGTGCGGCCTTGAAGGAGGCACAAGATAGAAAAATGGATGGCTTGTTGAAGCAATTATTTGAGGCGGACGCAGTTGCGTTGCAGGCTTCCATATGTGGGGCTTGGGTTGCCCTGGCCTGTCTTCGCTGGGTCCAGCACCTGAGGCAGTCTGCGTCCTTTGAGCTAGACGAAGTGCGTGAGCTCCAGCGCTTAGAGTCTGGATCGGCTTATTTTGCGGATGTGCAATACGACCTCATCAGGGCCCTCTCTAATAGTATGGCCTCCTTGGTAGCGGCACGTAGATCCCGTTTGGTTAAAAAATTGGGCGGCGGATGGATCTTCTAAGTCGCGTCTTGGCAATCTCCCGTTTAAGGGAAAGCTGTTGTTTGGTGAAGATCTTGATAAGTTGGTTAAGGAGTTGGGGGACTCCAAAGGCGGCAGACTGCCGGAAGATAGGCCTAAGCAGGGTAAATCCACTTTGTCCTTTAGGTGGCAGTTTCGAGACTTTCGGAGGTTTCGGTTGCCCCGGTTTGTGGGTTCCCAAAGAGGAAGGTATGTGTCTAGAGCCCAGGGGTTTCGGGGATTTCGCAGTGCAAGTAGAGGATTCGCAGCGGCGGCCCCTGCAACCCTTCGGAAATCCCAATGAAGGGCGGCGGGTCCCGGCAGAATTTCAACCGATTGGAGGTTGTCTTCAGGGTTTTCTTTCTGCCTGGACCCACATCACGTCCGATCAGTGGGCCTTGGAGATCATTCACGACGGATATGCATTAGATCTCGCGAGGCCGGTGTTGGACTCGTTTGTAAGGTCCCCCTGCAGGAGTCCTCAGAAAGCGCTTCAGGTGTGGCAAACGCTGGACCGCCTTCTGCGGTTGGGAGCGGTCGTTCCCGTTCCGCCAGCAGAATATGGCATGGGACGTTATTCCATTTATTTCGTGGTGCCAAAGAAGGATGGCACTCTTCGTCCCATTCTAGATCTCAAAGGAGTGAATCGCTGTCTCCGGGTACCGCATTTTCGTATGGAAACCCTACGATCGGTTATTGTCGCGGTTCGGCAAGGAGAGTTTTTGACGTCCCTCGATCTCACAGAAGCTTATCTCCATATTCCCATCAGGGCGTCCCATCAAACGTTTCTGCGCTTCCTTGGGGGCATTACCAGTTCCAGGCTCTGCCCTTTGGGTTGGCAACAGCACTGCGCGTGTTCACCAAGATGGTGGTGGTGGTGGTGCGAAAGGAAGGAGTTTTAGTCCATCTGTATCTGAACGATTGGTTGATTTGAACAAAGTCCCAAACCAAGAGCGAGAAGGCCACAGGGAAGGTTGTCGATCTTCTGCAGTCCTTAGGCTGGGTGGTCAACCCAGTCAAGAGTCATCTGGCGCCGACTCAGTCTCTCAAGTACTTGGGAGTGCTATTCGATACTCAGAAAGGGTCGGTGTTCCTAACAGAGCGGAGAGCCCTGGCTCTTCGGGGTCTGGTACGGGACTTCCGGAAGATCGCGGCCCCGTCGGCGTGGAAATACCTTCAAATGTTGGGGACGATGGCAGTGACGTTGGAGGTGGTGCCTTGGGCCAGGTTTCACATGAGGTCGTTGCAGCGGGCCTTGCTTCGATGCTGGTCCAATCAGTTTGATTCGTTGAGCATGTGGCTTCCTTGCCCACCGCGGGTCAGGCGGGACCTGCAGTGGTGGCTACGTCCGGCGTGTCTTCGGGCGGGAATGCCGTTGGAGCAGCCAGAGTGGATTCCGCTATTAACGGATGCCAGTCTAACAGGCTGGGGAACGCATTGCGGAGTAGACTTTGCGCAGGGTCTCTGGTCCCCGGAGGAGAGCGGTTGGGCGATCAACCGGTTGGAGCTGAGAGCGGTGTTTTTGGCGCTGCAGAGCTTCGAAGTTCAAGTCACGCACCGGGCGGTGCAGGTACTTTCCGACAATGCCGCGACCGTAGCTTACATAAATTGGCAGGGCAGTACCGGAAGCGCGGGCATGGAAGAGGAATCCCAGAGGCTGTTCGCCTGGATAGAACCGCGGTTGCAGGCGATATCGGCAGCGCACATCGCCAGAAAAGACAACGTGGCGGTGGATTTTCTCAGCAGGGTTCAAGTGGATGCAGGGGAATGGGAGCTGCATCCCACGGTGTTCGCGCAGCTAGTGTTTTGGTGGGGTGCGCCTGTCATGGATCTCATGGCCACGTATCACTCCGCGAAAGTGACTCGGTTTTTCAGCAGAAGACGGGAACCCATGTCTGAGGGAATTGACGCCCTCATGCGACCTTGGCCCTCGTCGGGTCTTCTCTACGTGTTTCCTCCGTGGGCGCTCATAGGGTGAGTGATTCAGCGCATCGAAGCGCACCAGGGAAGGGTGCTATTGATAGTGCCAGATTGGCCCAGGCGTCCGTGTTATGCAGACCTGGTAAGATTGCTAGATGGAACTCCATGGCGTCTCCCGTTGTCCCAGGAGCTGCTGATCCAGGGTCCGCTCCTGATGCCGCGAGTAGAGAGATTCTCGCTTACGGCTTGGCCATTGAAAGGGCGCGGCTAAAAAGAAAAAGTTATTCCAAGTCTGTCGTGGCGACTCTGCTTCAGGCGCGTAAACGGTCGACCTCGCTCGCTTATGTCCGCGTTTGGCGAATCTTCGAGGACTGGTGTTCGAGACATCAGGTCCGCGCTGCCACGGCATCTGTACTGGTGGTATTGGATTTTTTGCAGGATGTCTTCGTTAAGGGGCTAGCTGCCAGTTCCTTAAGAGTGCAGTTGGCGGCTCTGGCCTGTTACAGAGGTAAAGTACAAGGCGTGACTCTGGGAGCGCACACCGATGTCATGCGTTTTCTGAAAGCGGTTTCCAGATTGCGTCCGGCACGTCGAATTCCCGTTCCACCATGGGATCTCAACTTGGTGTTACGGGCGCTCGGTAGAGCTCCGTTTGAGCCTTTCTCCCAAGTTTCGGTGAAGGATTTGACCCTTAAAACTGTATTTTTGGTGGTGATTTGTTCAGCAAGGCGTATTTCAGAGCTTCAGGCGCTTTCCTGTAGGGAGCCCTTCCTATGTTTTTCGGATCAGAAAGTGGTTCTCAAGCCGATGCCTTCCTTTCTGCCTAAGGTATCTTCTCCCTTTCATATGAATCAGACGGTATATCTTCCTGTCTTGCAAGCGACAGGAGAGCAGGCTTCTGATCGAGGCCTTAGTCGCTTAGACATTAAGAGTGTTGCGTCGTCATTTGAAGGTCACCGAGTCCTTCCGCAAGTCAGATCGGTTGTTTGTGCTGTTTGGGGGCCCCAGGAAAGGGGAAGCTGCGGCGAAAGCATCCATTTCCAGATGGATTAAAGAGGTGATTGTCTCGGCTTACTTGTTACAGGGGCGCCCGGCTCCGGTGGTTCTAAGGGCTCATTCTACTAGAGCGCAGGCAGCGTCCTGGGCGGAGCACAGTCTGGTCCCGCCGGTAGAAATTTGTAAGGAGGCGACGTGGTCATCGCTGCATACTTTAAGTAAGCACTATCGGCTCGATGTGCTGGCAGCAAGGGATGCCTGTTTTGTATCAGCTGTCTTGCGTGCCGCCTGGCAGGGTCCCTCCCGTTAATGCTGCTCTGCTACATCCCATAGGTGGAGGACTAAGCTGGAGGAATGCTAAGGAAATAGTAATTACACTTACCTGGTAATTGTAGTTCCTTGAATGACGACAGCTTAGTCCTCCTTCCCGCCCTCGGGGTGATGATTTGGCACGGCACGCGTTCAGTCCTGAGAGCTGTCTACCCAGGTGAGTGTTTCAGATTGAACATGTTCTCGGGTTCGCTCTTTTTCGTCTGTCTGCTCTTTTCTCTCGCTAGCTGGTTATGGCTCGGCAGGCGGGGGAACCTTTTCTTTTGAGGGTAATTTCATCCTTTCCATTTTTAGGGAAGGATCAGGTTTTCTTATCATTTTGAAAATGTTTTAAAAGGTTAGCTAACTGTTATTGCTTTTTTGAGTCTGCTTTGTCAGTAGTTCACTGGGGCTATAGAGGGATTCCAGTACGCTACCTCCAGTGATGCTGAGATTTGATTGGTTCAGTCTTCAAGCTGCAGGAGGAGGTGCACTACCCATAGGTGTAGGACTAAGCTGTCATCACTCAAGGAACTACAGTTACCAGGTAAGTGTAATTACTATTTTTAACATTTATCCTCAATTCCGAAGATTTGGCACAGGAGAAGCCATATTGGTAATGGTTTTAGAGCTCTTGGTATGTATCTTATACTGCCATCTGTTGGTTGATCAAGCACTTACTACTAGTAAATATGCCAAGTGGGCCACATTTAAAATATTTTTAGGGAAGGCCTTACATTAAAAAAAAAAAAAATTACCCACAAATAAACCAAACACAAACTAACTTACTATAAATTCTTTGAACATTTTTAGCTCATCGAAACCGTTCTAATTCTTTAACTCGAGTTGATGGGCAGCCACGAGGCTCAATAATTGCTTGGCCAGAAAAAAAACCCAGGCGAGTATACTGCTTTTAATTTAGTTAAAAACAATAAACTGTAGCCTCCAGTACTTCAAAAGTATGCATCCTAAGTACAAACACTCAGCCTCTATCAAATTCCATTTCAAATTGTTAAGCTTCTCCATCGTGCCCCTGACTATTTGGGTACAGTCATGGCTAGAGCATTGGGTTAATTCTTGGAATGGAATCTGTTTTTTGTGTGATTTGTGACCTCTGACAGTATGACTTCTGGGAGCAGCCATGTTAGTGAGTCACAAATTCTCCCAAACTGAAGGTGAGATGGGAAGAAGCTGCTTGTAAAATATTGAACAAGCACACAGTGACCACGTGTGTATATCTGCATAACTTTTTTGACATGCTGTTCAGTACACACATGGTATAGCTTCCTTTCATGTTTGTTTGTATAGTAGCTTTTCATTAATTGGTGTATTTTTTTTCAGAATCCATTTTTGCTGTTGAAATCCTTTAATATTTGTCAGTAATGATAATAAGACATAGATGTTGTCAGAAAAAGATAACTTAATGTAGTTAGTGTACCCATTCATACTTGCTGACTGTGCTGTTACAGGAATTAAGTGATCTGTGGCCCTCTGTTTGTCATTGAGGTCCCTATAAAACAGAAAAAATATTGAATTTTAAACTTAATGAGGTACTATGTTAAACTTGAGGAATATAACACATGAACAAGAAGGTGATTACTGAAAATGATCAGTTGGCCCATCTCTAGTGTGCCTAAGTCATTCTGTCCATGTTGCCCAGGATGTAGCCTACCTGCATGGTATTCTGTTCTGTTCCCTAGTGTTCCACCAGCTTGTGTAGATGAGCATACAAGTCCCCTGTTTGATTTCCAGGTCAAATCAAGTTACCTTTGAGAGCTTCTCTAAATGTAAAAGATCTATTTTACAAAGTCTCATGGTTTTTCAGTGACAGGGCTTCTACAACCCATTGCCAGGAAAGATACACAAGGCAGAGGCTGTTGGAAATGATACGAAATTGCCCCAAGTAATCTCTTTCCAGTATTCTTATAGTTGTGTGTGCCAGATCTAATGCAGAAGTACTGCAGAGCTTTTCCATGAATTGTTTAAAAAAAATGTAGCGTTTTGTTTTGTTTGGAATTGAAAGCATTTATCAGTTCGTATTCTCTCTTCCAAAAAGAGGCCTCCAGAAAAGGTTATAGTTAACTTCAGCAACCTAAGTTAACAAAAGCAGTTCACATATAATGCCCCTAAATATTCAGGAGCCAACCCTGTTGAGAGCAGTCTTTTATAAATGTCACCTTAAAACTGCATTGTGTTGTGATATCTTAGAATACAGACCAAGTGAGCCACCCACATTAGCCAGTGGGATACCAATGTGCATAATATTTGTAGTACTTTGAAGTATAGCTGATTTCAGGGATATACAATATGATATCTTGGAAATTTTTAACTAGATTGTTAAACAATTTTTCTCTCAATGTCCCATCTAAACATTTTCATTTTTAAGCAATGGATTATTTAATTGTGTATGTTTTTGAGGTATTTTAGCTTTTGTATTTTAAGATCTGTTGGTATTTCATGTTAACATTCTAGATAAATTACGTTTGGCTTAAAGACCAAAGACGGGGAGGCAGGCAGTGGCAGTATTTTAAAAGCTGCAGCTTTGTGCCACCACTTTCTTGTCTGTGGCAAGCCATGTGCCGAAGCACATGGCCTGCCACAGGCAACGAAGCAGCAACACAAAGGTGCTCACCCAGTGCAGCTGCCTAGTTTGCCTAGTGGACAGGCCGGCCCTGCGTTTATTATTTTGTATAAATGTTAAATAAAATAATTTATATGGCTTCAGTTTTGATTTGCTTTCTGTTTAGAATACCTAAAAGAAAAATGTTCTCAAATTTAACTTGGCTTTTCTTCTCTTTCCCTTTTTAGACCTTTGTCTCAACCACCGCCATTTGCTCTTCATTATGCTGCAGATAGTGATGTCGATCCTGGTTCTGGTGATAGCATTAGCCTGGCTAGATCAATTAGTAAAGACAGCCTGGCTTCAAATGTTATCAGCCTGACTCCAAAGCATCAACCTAATCTTACACCTATAAAACCTAGTGGAAGAAGCTTGCTTAGTGATGTAGATATTCAAGATGAGGATGAAGAGCTCACTGTCATGAAAACTGATGAAATACCAAACCATGGTGATCTTGAGTTGAAAAGTATATCTTCCAGGGCATCCAGCCAAATAGCCATGGCACAGTCTCCTAAAAGACAAGCAGAGGCCTCTGAAAACAAGCCAGATAGCTTTTTCTTGGAACCACTGATGCCTGCAGTACTAAAACCAGCTAAGGAAAAACGAATCATTGTTAACAAACAGGAGGAGCGTGGTGAGGAAAAACAAAGGAATTTTGCTTCAAAAAGGTCAAATGAGGGACACTCATCTTCATCACGTCTGAAAGTAAATCATGTAGACCATGATCTCAACAGAACGTTTACGCCCGTTTCCAATTCTGTGTTCACAACAGCAGCTAATTCTGCTGCAACAGAATCTATACAACTCTCAACAGAGGTTGGATTTGGAACTTTTAGACCAATAGGTACAAGCAGTGTAGATCCTTCATCTCAGGAGCAGCTGTGTGGAGGATTCTTTCTTCATGATACCAAGACTGGAGAAGACGAAGAAAAAAGCTGTGGAAAAAATGGCATCTCCCATACCCCTGATACTGCGTGGACCTTAGTGAGGCAGGATTCTGATTCGGATGTATTGGATATAGAGGAAGTTGAGCAAGACCTGCTTGGAGACAGTTTGGTTATGCGTAAATATATAGGCGAGGAAGAATCTGCAAAACTGCAAGAGGACATGAAGGTGAGAGAACATGAAGACAAAGATGATGCCAGTGGACGTTCAAGCCCATGTCTGAGCACCATTTCGCAGATTAGTAGTCTCTCCATGGCCAGTGGCAGTGTCCGAATGACCAGCTTTGCAGAACGCAAACTTCAAAGGCTCAACAGCTATGAAACTAAGTCCAGCACTAGTAGTTCTCAGAAGACCACACCAGATGGTTCAGAAAGTATTTCGGTTCCATTAACCACATGGAAGCAAAAGCGAGAACAGAGTCCAGGCAGGCAGAATAAAGACAATGCCAACCTTTTGGCTTCAGAACTAGTTCAACTGCATATGCAGCTGGAAGAAAAGCGAAGGACAATAGAAGCACAGAAGAAAAAAATGGAAGCTCTGTCTGCTAGACAACGGCTAAAGTTGGGCAAGGCAGCTTTCTTGAATGTTGTGAAAAAGGGGAAAACGGAAGGCATTCCTCAGCCACTAAAGCCAGGACATTTTTCTAAGGAGCACACGAGTCAAAATGGGGAGGAATTTGTTTCTCTTTCAATGAATATGAATACTGAGCAGTACTTCCTAAAAGATGACACACAAGCTATAAGTGAATCCCACAGCAAAGCAAAAGAAATGAAAATTCCAGATAATGTAGCTGTTGTGGAGCACAAAAATAGAGAACCTGCTGTTATTAAGGACCTTAAAATGACAAAAGCTATTTCTGCTAGTATCCTAGAGGAAGCTATTCCTGATGTGGATGTAAATGATTGTGAACTCTCTATTGAGAAACTAAATGAAACTATCAGCACACTTCAACAGGCTATATTAAAGATATCGCAACAGCAAGAGCTTCTTATGAAATCCCCAACACCAAGTTCTAGAAGCATCTCATTGGACCATAATATAAAGCCACCTATTCACTTTGTGGAGTTGCTCTCTCCCACAGGCATGGGCACCAGTCGTAAACCACCTCGGCTTGGTCAAGGACGAACCCCTCGTGCAAACCGACCAACTGAACTAAAGGTTGCTAAGGATAGACAGCAGAGCACTTCCCGTGTAATCACTCCAACACAGAATGTAGAAACATTGTCCCATTTTAGGTCTTTCACACCCCATAAACCATGTACTATACAAACTGAAGAAGTTTCTTTTGAAAATGATCTAGATAATGGTTCCCAAGGCCATCTTCTCGTTGGGAGTTATAGACTTCATGATGAAACCAATCGCAGGGCATTTGTACTGTCCACATCCAAGGATGCAAATATCACTGAGCAAATGAGTAAAGAAACTTCCACTTTAAGATCTGTGGGAGCAAAATCTTTAGATGACTCGGGAAAAGAAAATGTTCCAGTAGATGAACCACTAAAAAATAAGACAAATCTCATTGAGGTGGACTTATCTGCAGAAGATGACGATGAAATAGAAAACCTTGAAATCTCTGCAGACATAAGTAGTGAAGATCAGAAATCCGGTGTAGGGTTTTTCTTCAAGGTACAAATTGCTTCCTTTAATTGCTTTATCAAAGTAGCAACTTGAGTGTACTTTTTTAAATTTAGGTACTTATGTCTTCCTTGCCTATCTTGCACTTTATTTTATAAGGACAAATGTGACTGTGGCTTGTATAAAATAGCTATCTTTAAAGCTCCCACTCAACTTTCACCTGCCCAAAGGCAACAGTAACTTTATATCTCCAGGAACAAGCAGGAATGTAGTCTTCACATATGGGTATCGTCGGTACTGACGGAGCCTGCGCGGGAACGCTCCCCAGCGTCCAATTAGAAAGCTTTTGGGAGCATCCCACAGCGCCTGCATGCTGCCTTCCCGCCTTTCCCAACTGCCTCTCTCGTTCTTGGTTTTCCACGGAACCAGCAGGTCGTTGTTCCTGTCACCGCAGAAAATTCTTCCTTATTAATTTCTTTTTTTGTGGTCGCGTCTGCCTTCCTCGACGCTTTACTGGTACCGCCGGTTTTTTCTTTCTTTATTTCTGTTCTTGGGAAAAAGTGTGGGGTTTTTTTGTTGTTTTTTTCCCGGGTGCACTTTTCCTATAATGGAGAAACCTGCTTCAGGTTTCAAAAAGTGCACCAAGTGTGGTGGTACCATCTCCGTCACCGACACCCATGAATGGTGTCTAAAATGTTTAGGTCCTGACCACTCCATCACGGATTGTATGTCCTGTGCCATGATGTCTAAAAGAGGTCGGTAGAACAGAGCTGCTAAGCTCAGTACCCTGTTTCCCTCTGATGCAGCTTTGGTGGCATCAACGTCTTCCATGGCTTCCTCTTCCTCCCATGGATCTCAGGTAACCAAAATAAGTCCAGCCGGTCCTCAAAGGGTAGATCTCCTTCTAAGCATCGAGATGCCTCTGGCGTTGCCCTTGAGGATTCTGCACCGACAAAATTGCCCCGGCGGAAGGCTTTGGCTTCCAAAGCATTATCGGGGCTCCAGGATATTCTCGAGGCCTCGACCTCGGCAGAACTACTGGTGCCATGCTCTGGGGTACCGGCTGCCTTCTCCGGTACCGACACCCAGGCATCGGCAGCGTCGATAGACCAGAGATTCCTGGCTATTGAACGCAGTCTGGCAGCTCTCCTTGCGGTATCGACACCCTCGGAACTGCGTCAGACAGTTCAACCGGTACCGATAGCATCGACATCTGTGTCCGCATTGCTGGCACCCAGTCTCTCATTGCCCTCTGGTACCGATACACCGGTACCGATTCCTCCCGGTACCGACTTCGGTCGGTACGGGTATCGGGCTCTACAGGAGCATCCGGAAAGATACTTCGAGTCCTCAGAGTAATCTGAGGATTCTGATAGATCTGTCGATACCGGAGCACTTCTTCCGGAGGAGCCCTCCTCCCCTAAACGCAGGATGTCTCCTCCAGAGGATATCTCCTTCCAAGACTTTATCAGGAAGGTGGCTCGGGGTTTTTCCATTACTGTGGCTCCGGAAACAGAGCCTAGAGCAAAGGAGTTGGCAATTTTACAGTATCCTAAAGCTCCTAAGGAGGCAGCTACTTTGCCCGTCCATGAGATCTTGCATGATCTCATGCTAAGAATGTGGGAGACCCCTCTTACCACCTCTCCTCATTCTCGGAGACTTGACACTATGTATTGAGTCCCTCCTTGTCCTGGTTTCCAGAAAACTCAGCTCCCTCACCACTCTATTGTAGTGGAATCGGCTATGAGAAGGATCAGGAGTGCAAAGAGGCATGCCTCTAATCCTCCAGGACGTGAGTGCAGAACTTTGGATGCCTTTGGACGTCGTATTTTCCAAGCTTCCATGCTGTCTGCCAGAATCAGTTCCTATATTTTATATATGGGAATGTTCCTGAAGGAAATCACAGGAGATTTAGAGATTTTGGATCCTCTTCTTCCTGAGGATAGAAGACAGGATTTTCTCACATTGGTCAAACATGCCCAGGATGTTTCCAAATTTGTCAACCGTGCAGCTTTTGACTGTTTTGAGTGCATAAGCAGAACCTCTGCCATTACTAGGGCCGGATTTACCTGTACGCCATGGCGTAGGGCCCACAGCTGGAAAGGGCCCACCCACCTCAGGGCTTCAGAGGGAGCCGGGTAAGCTCGCGCGAGGCCCCGACTCCCTCTGTACAGCCGCCAGCGTGAAGAGCCTTTTCCTTCACGCTGGCGGCTGTATCTGTAAAGCCGCGATTGCTGGGAAAGGTTAAAGGCAATGCCCTTTAACCTTTCCCAGCATTCGCGGCTATGATGGGCTAGATGAAATAAATGACTGCTTCTTGGAGCAGCTGGTTCATGAACCGACCAGAGGGGAAGCCATATTAGACCTAGTCCTTAGTGGAACACCAGATCTAGTGCAAGAGATAAGGGTGTTGGGGCCACTTGGCAATAGTGATCATAGCATGATCGCCTTTGATTTAATTAGTGGAGGAGGGATAGTAAGGAAATCCACAGTACTGCCCTTTAACTTTCGAAAGGGAGACTATGATAAAATGAGGAAAACAGTTAAGAAAAAACTAAAAGGAGCAGTTGCAAAGGTTAAAGACGTACATCAAGCTTGGATGTTGTTGAAAAATACTATCTTGGAAGCCCAGACCAGCTGTATTCCACGCTTTAAGAAAAGTGGAAGGAAGTCCAAAAAACTGCCAGCATGGTTTAAAGGTGAGGTCAGAGAGGCTGTTGTTGCCAAAAAAGCATCTTTCAGGAAATGGAAAAAAGAGCCAAATGACGAAACCTGGAAACAGCACAAGCACTGGCAAGTCAAATGCAAGGCATTGATAAGGCAGGCAAAGAGAGAATTTGAGAAGAAGCTTGCTGCGGAAACAAAAACACGAAATAAAGACCTTTTCAAGTACATTCGTAGCAAAAAACCTTTCAGAGAGTCAGTTGGTCCATTAGATGATAAAGGGGTTAAAGGAGCACGAAGAGGCGAAAAGGCGATAACTGAGAGACTGAATGAATTCTTTGCTTCAGTCTTTACTGAGGAAGATGTAGGGATGTTACCCATGACTGAAGTAGTATTTAAAGGTGCGGAAGAATTGAAGGAAATATCGATACATCGGGAAGATGTCTTACAACTATTAGATAAACTGAAGAGTAGCAAATCACCTGGGCCGGATGGTATACATCCAAGGGTGTTGAAAGAACTGAAATATGAGATTGCAGACCTGCTATTAGTAATCTGTGAACTATCATTAAAATCATCTCTAATACCTGAAGATTGGAGGATCGCCAATGTAACACCAATTTTTAAAAAGGGTTCCAGGGGTGATCCGGGAAACTACAGACCGGTGAGCCTGACGTCATAATCGGGAAAAATGGTAGAAACCATCATAAAGAATAAAATTACTCAGCATGTAGATAGTCACGACCTAATGGGAGACAGCCAACATGGCTTTAGACAAGGAAGATCTTGTCTTACTAATCTGTTATGTTTTTTTGAAGGAGTGAATAAACAGATGGACAAAGGTGAGTCGGTTGATATTGTGTATCTGGACTTTCAGAAAGCCTTTGACAAGGTCCCTCATCAGAGACTTTTGGCAAAACTAAAGAGTCATGGGATAGGAGGCAGTGTACTATTGTGGATCAGGAACTGGTTAAAAGATAGAAAGCAGAGGGTAGGGCTAAATGGCCAATTTTCCCAATGGAGAAAGGTGAATAGTGGTGTACCCCAGGGATCTGTGCTGGGTCCGCTGCTTTTTGACATACTCATAAATGACCTGGAAAGTGGAATAACGAGTGAGGTTATCAAATTTGCAGATGACACAAAACTATTTAAAGTTGTTAAAACCCAAGAGGATTGTGAAAAATTGCAAGAGGATCTTGATAAATTGGAAGACTGGGCATCAAAATGGCAGATGAAATTTAATGTGGACAAGTGCAAGGTTATGCACCTAGGGAAGAACAACCCAAACTATGGTTACACGATGCAAGGTTCCACATTAGGAACCACCACCCAGGAAAAAGATTTAGGCGTCATTGTGGATACCATGTTAAAACCCTCGGCCCAGTGTGCAGCGGCAGCCAAGAGAGCAAATAGAATGCTAGGTATGATAAGGAAAGGAATGGAAAATAAAACAAAAGATATTATAATGCCTCTATATCGTTCCATGGTGAGACCGCACCTTGAATATTGTGTGCAATTCTGGTCGCCGTATCTTAAAAAGGATATAGCGATTTTAGAAAAGGTTCAGAGAAGAGCCACCAAAATGGTAAAGGGGATGGAAGGATACTCCTATGAGGAAAGGCTAAAAAGGTTAGGGCTCTTTAACCTGGAAAAGAGACGGCTGAGGGGAGATATGATAGAAGTCTATAAATTAATGAACGGAGTGGAACGGGTAAACGTAGATCGATTGTTTACGTTATCAGAATATAGAAAGACTAGGGGACATGCAATGAAGCTACAGGGTAAACTATTTAAGACTAATAAAAGAAAATATTTTTTCACTCAACGTGTAATCAAACTCTGGAATTTGTTACCAGAGGATGTAGTAAAGGCTGTTAGTGTAGCTGGGTTTAAAAAAGGTTTGGACAAGTTCCTGGAGGGGAAAGGTCCATAAACCATTATTAAGAAGTGACCGAAGATATCAATGCTTGACCCAGTACAAGCATTGTGGAACTTGTGTCTCTTGGGGAAACTGCTAGGTACATATGACCTAGATTGGCCACTGTTGGATACAGAATACTGGGCTTGATGGACCTTGGTCTGACCCAGTATGGCATATCTTATGTTCTTATGGGTATTGGGAGAGTAAGAGGGGCTTGAAAATGGAAGGGTGAAATTTAAATGGATGATAAAGGAATAAGGAAAGAATTGGGGGAAAGAGCAAAAGGGAAACAATCAGTATGTTAAAGCAGAAATAGAGAGAGAATGGAAAACATCTAAAAGAGAAGAAAGGACAAATGGATAGCTAGCAGAAGACACGAAGAAACCAGAAGAAAGTGACTGGAGCAATTGCAACTGAAAAAATGCCCAAACAGAAGGTAGAAGAATACTTTTTATTTTGAATTTATTAGCTGGAATATGTCTTTTTTTAATGTATTTCTTGAATTCCGATGCTGATTTTGTCCCTATTGCCTCTTTATGTCAGGCAATTCTATACATCTATTGCCATTTCTGTTTTGGTAAGTTGATCTCGTTTTTATTTTTTCTGGGGGCCCACAATTTTTGTTGGCGTAGGGCCTCACTCAAGGTAAATCCAGCCCTGGCCATTACCATAGGTGCACGAAGAATTTCCTGGCTCCAGGCATCTGATTTGGAGCTCTGGGTACAGGACAAACTGGGCAATATTCCTTGTACTGGTGAGAACCTGTTTGGCAAGGATTGGCAAGAGAGAGTCAATGAACTGGATGCTGACAACTCCACCTTGGACAGACTATCCAAGGCCACAGCTGATCTTGCAAGAAAGAAATCTTTCAAGAAACCTTTCTTTTCCAAAAAGAAAAGGTTTTATCCTGCTTATTCTTAGCAGGGACGTTCTGCAGGTCAGCTTGTCCGGAAGGGTCAGCAACCACCCAAACAGAGAAAGGCAAAGACTGCTAAGCCTCAACCGTCCCAGCAGTCTCAGCCTCCACAAGGCCTTTGATTTGCAACTAGAGAAATTAGCCTTCCTGGCTCTCATTGGACCAGAGCCTTCCACTATTCCAGGAAGGTTCTGTCACTTTGCCCCCAGATGGGGGCAGATAACAGCAGAGCATTGGACACTCTGTATCATAAAAGAGGGACACAGGCTTCATTTTTTGAGCATGCCCCCTCCCACAATAAGGCAGTTCAATTCTCAGACTTCTCTCACCAACCTGTTGGATCAAGAGGTCACCATACTTCTTGCCCAAGGGGCGATAGAAGAAGTACCCATTCATCAACAGGGTACAGGGTTCTACTCCCTCTATTTGCTTATCCCAAAGAAAACGGGGGGGATACAGACCTATTTTAGACCTCAGAGAATTGAACAAATTCCTGTTCAAAGAGAAATTCAAGATGATTTCTCTGGGAACTCTGCTGCCATAACTTCAGAGTCAGGATTGGCTTTGTTCTCTAGATCTCAAGGATGCGTACACCCATGTTCTCATCCATCCAACTCAGAAGGTTCCTTCAGTTCCTTTTTCAAGGAAAGCACTACCAATACAGAGTGCTTCCTTTCGGTCTGGCCTCTGCACCAAGAGTGTTCACGAAATGCATGGCTGTGGTAACAGCATTTCTCCGCACTCTAGGAATATTTGTCTTCCCCTACTTAGATGACTGGCTCATTCGAGCCCCAACAGAGTCAGAGGCCAGGACTTCTCTATCCTGCACAATGCGTATCCTCCAGTCTAACTCCCACTCAGTCTCTAGAGTTCATAGGAACTTTGCTGGATACCAGAAAGGCAAGGGCCTATCTCCCCCAGGCCCGTTGCCTTCGCATGGTGCAGTTAGCTTCTCAAGCAATGGTAAAGCCTCATCTCACTGCCCGAGAAATGCTACAATTACTAGGCCACATGGCATCTACCGTGCATGTGGTTCCCTATGCTCACCTCCATATGAGGGCAGCCTAGTGGACTTTATCCACTCAATGGACCCAGGCATCAGGATGCCTGTCAGACAAATAGCAACACAAATTGCCTTATTTTATCCCTTCAATGGTGGACATCCACTCAAAACCTGTTGCTGGGGTCCCCATTTCAACAACCCTTACCCCAGGCAACTCTCACAACAGATGCTTCTCCAATGGGTTGGGAAGCTCATCCTCAAGACCGCTCCACCCAAGGCACCTGGACTCCACAAGAGACTCATCTACATATCAATCTCTTGGAGCTTAGAGCAATTTTCCTTGCCCTTTGAGTGTTCCACAGCCTGCTCAGCTACAAGACAGTCCTTATTCATACGAACAATCAAGTAGCCATGTTCTATGTGAACAAGCAGGGGGGAACCGGCTCTCTGTCGCTTTGCAACAAAGCTTTACAACTATGGGCCCTCGCCAGAGAGCATCAGATTCATCTCCTGGCAGTGTATCTTCCAGGCGTACAAAACTCTTGGGCAGACAGACTCAGTCGAGTTCTGCTTTCACACGAGTGGTCTCTGCATGCAGACCAGGTGGCCAAGATTTTTCAAATTTGAGGAACCCCGGACATAGACCTCTTTGCAAGTCCGTGGAATGCCAAACTTCCCCGGTTCTGCTCCAGAATCCCGGCTCAGGCCAGGGATGCTTTCCTCCTTTACTGGGGTCAAGACTTCCTGTATGCCTTTCCACCCATTCCCCTAATTCCCAAAACCCTGTTCAAGCTTCAGAGGGACAGAGGCCATATGATTCTCATAGCTCTACATTGGCCACGGCAAGTGTGGTACCTTCTTCTCCTACATCTCTCTCAAGCTCCCTCCCTGGAGTTAGGGTCTGCTCCAGATCTCCTATCTCAGGAAGGTGGAATGTTATGGCATCCCAATCCCCAGTCCCTGCATCTGAGGGCTTGGTTGCTGAAGGTCTAGATCTCCATGGTCTTAACCTCCCTCAGCAAATAAAGGATATCCTTTATGCTTCCAGGAAGCCTTCCACAAGACGCTCTTATGATTTCAAGTGGAAAAGGTTTACCATATGGTGTTCGCAGAAGGGTCTTAACCCCATTGCCATACCTCTGGAATCATTACTGGAGTATCTCCTTCATTTATCCAATGCAGGACTTAAGACTAACTCGGTGAGGGTCCATTTGAGTGCTATTGCAGCTTCCTTCAAGCCCCTAAATGGACAACCTATTTCCTCCCATCCTCTTATAGCAAGATTTATGAGAGGCCTTCTGCTAACTAAGCCTCCCATTGAGCCACCACCGGTGGCATGGGACATAAATTTGGTTGTTGGTCAGCTCATGAAGCCACCTTTCGAACCCTTAGCTATTACCTCCTTGAAATACCTTTCTTGGAAGGTTATCTTTCTCATTGCAATCACATCAGCATGTCGCATCAGTGAGTTGCAAGCACTAGTGTCTGATCCTCCTTATACAAGGTTCTATCATGGTAAGGTAGTCCTTAGGACTCATCCACACTTTATGCCAAAGGTGGTCTCGCCTTTTCATCTAAACCAAACGGTCTACCTACCTGTGTTCTTACCAAGGCCTCATGCATCAAATGCAGAAAGGATCCTTCATACTTTGGACTGTAAAAGAGCTTTGGCCTTTTACTTACAAAGAACAGAGCAACATAGAAAGTCCTCTTAACTCTTTGTTGCTTTTGATCCTTCTCATTTGGGACTTCCAGTCTCCAAGAGAACACTATCTAACTGGATTGCTCAGTGTATTTCCTTTGCCTATCAGAGTAAGAATCTTCCTCTGGAGGGCCATGTCACAGCTCACAATGTGAGAGCCATGGCAGCTTCAATGGCTCATCTGCACTCTGTGTCTATCGACGACATCTGTCGAGCAGCCACCTGGGCCTCGGTTCATACCTTCACAGCCCATTACTGCTTGGACAAGGACTCCCGCCAGGATGCCTTGTTTGGTCAGGCTGTTCAACACCTGTTCCATACCTAATCAACTCCTACCCGCCATCCCTGGTTGGATGCCAGAGATCCATGGGGGGAAGTGGAGCGCTGGTTCAGGGACACACAACTTCTGGGGTCTCTCCCTGGCATCTAAAGCTAGGGAGTCCCCATATGTGAAGACTACATTCTTGCTTGTTCCTGGAGATAGCATAGTTACTCACCTGTAACAGGTGATCTCTGGGAACAGCAGGAATTTAGTCTTCACAACCCACCCGCCTCCCCTAGGAGTTGTATCTCTCTCTCTCTTTGTCTCAGCTTTAAAACTCAACTGGAGAGAGGCAGTTGGGAAAGGCGGGAAGGCAGCACGCAGGCGCTGTGGGATGCTCCCAAAAGCTTTCTAATTGGACGCTGGTGAGCGTTCCCACGCAGGCTCCGTCGGTACCGACGATACCCATATGTGAAGACTAAATTCCTGCTGTTCCCGGAGATCACGTGTTACAGGTGAGTAACTATGCTGTATGTGCCGATAAGAGTATCTTTTCTTTACTTTTATTTTTTGGGGTATACTTTATCAATAAAGTAACTCTGCGGATTACAATAGCATGAGTTAACTGTTAGGAGCAAGCAATAAGAATAGAACTAACAACGGATGATATTCAGTAGGTAACATGCTGATCCTGATCTGGTCATTCTCCATCCCTGGAAACATCTAGGCCTATGCCTCATAAAAGGAGGCCCTATGATTTTTGATCGCTTACTTTTATGTGTACATTTCTATGCATGCTTACTTAAACATGCCAAACAGAATTCTAACTGCTCAAGCTGCTTTTATAAAACTACATTGAAAGTGTGTGACTAAATGACAAAAGCCCAGTATGCTGAGAGTAAATGTAAATAGAGGTAGAATAGAACATTTTCTTTTTTGAGGCTTTTTCAAGGCTGTTTGTTTTGACTATTGGCTAATAATATCTGTCTCTTGCCAGACCAAATATAACCATGAAGATACTTATATATTCACAACATACTCTGCTCAGTATAAAGCAAATTCTTTAAGGAGATTGGTTGGTTATAGTACTGAGACATTTTGTGTAAGAATAAAAAAATTAGTGTTTGCATTTTACAAATGTTTGAAATTGAGGCGGTGACAAGTTTAAAAATAGATACTGAACTAGAGCTATATGTATTCTGAAATTTTTTTTAAATTTTAATTACTAAACAAAAACTACCCAACTAATTTCCCTCAAATACCCCGAATCCCCACTAACCTTTAACTGTTTTCTCACAGCCAAGTTACAAAGTAGGACCAAATCTCTTCAAATTGGATATAGTTATCAGAATGAGGAGCACTCAGTCTGTGCATATCACATAAGTATCCAAGTTCATATTATACCATTTGTAAAGAAGGGCCTTATATTTACTTCTATACGTGCCTACTTGAACATACAACATTCTGACTACTCAAGCTGTTTCTATAAAACTACCTTAGAGTGTGTGACTAGATGTCAAAAGCCCAGTTTTCTGAGAGTTGACAACAATCGCCATTCTAGCAGCTGTGATCCCCGGCTTTACCAACCTACCTGCCGGCCCTCCCAACCCTGCAGTCCAACAGTTTGAGTGCCACTTCCGCCTTCTTGGGCATAGTTTTCCTCACTAATGTACCTAGAAATTCAAAAACTTCCAATATTTGTTGACTCTTTATAAAGGCCCCCCCACACATGGAGAAAAGTTCCTGGGCCTCACATTCCCTTCATCTTAAAATATTACAATACCATCATAAGAGGACCTTGTTTCTGTTCTCCAGCACTTGATATATAATGGAAAGCATTGCTGTCCTCTCAAATTGTTCCATTTTTTAAATTCCAATTCTCTCCCCAGGTCTTTTTCCTGAGTCAACATATATTCCTACTCGTCTGCTTAACTCTGGTACTCAGTACCCTGCAAATCTTGGAAATCAGCCCCTTGGATTTTTTACACACTAAAAGACTCTCAAAAGGAGTCTTCTCTCCTGCCAGATTCTCTTTACAGTAACATTTGAGCTAAAGATATGGGAAAATATCCCTAACTATTAACTGATAATATTCCTGAAGTTCCCCAGAAACCTAATCTTGCTACTCCCAAACAGTTGACCTAAACTATTCAGTCTCTTCTCTAACCATCTTTGAAAGATAGTATGGCCATGTTTAGGAGTAAACTCTGCATTGTGTCAAATAGGAAGTATTCTTTTTATACTCATCTCCTGCAAGAGGATCTGCTTTAAGGAGTCCCAAATCTTCAAAGTTAATTCCACAAATGGATTCTTTATCCCTTCTTTGATCTCTTTACTTATCACCAACCGATGCCTGATTTTTTTTTTTAAAGGGAGAACCCCTCAAACTGACATCTTCCAACTCTACCCACTGCTTAGTTGATGTTCCCCACCACTCCTATAAGGCCCTTAACTGAGCTGCTAAATAAGTCTTCTGAAGATTGGGAAGTCCTAGGCCCCTGGCTTTTTTAGATAGGTACATTTTTCTCTCTAGCTACCCTTAGGAGCTGTTCCTACCAGATAAAATTAAAAAGCTTCCCCTGAACCCTCGGAAATCATCTATTAGGTACTTCTACTAGAAGTACAAAAATTTAGGTAGCGCCACCATCTTTAGCATTTCAGTCCTTCCTAGCCAGAATAGATTAACCTTTTTTCCACCTTTCCAAATCTTGCTAGACAGTACTCCATAAGGGCCCGTAATTTAACTGGAACAACCTATTCAAATATGCCCCCAGTTGCACCCCTAGGTATTCAAGGATGATGGCATCCACCGAAGCAAAGTATTTCTTGAAGTTAGTCACTTTTTCAGCCGAAACATTAATATTCAAAACGGATTTATTCACAATTACCTTAAAACCTGATATTGCCCCACACTCATCCAGTTTCTTCCATTATATGAGTCAGTTTGTTCTGTTTCAGTAACAGTAAAGAGCATATCGTTTGCAAATAATATCTTATACTCTTTTTCATTAACCTTAGTGCCCCCTACCCTCCATTCGCTCTGATTTTCTGTGCTAAGGATTCAATAACAAGTGTGAAGGGAAAAGGGGATAAAGGGCATACCTTGCGAGTCCCCCGCCCCCCACCTTAACTCAGAAACCTTAGTATAAACTCCATTTATCTTCAGACAAACCAAAGGATTAGTATAAATCGCCCTAATCCAATTCATAAACCTTGGTCCTAGTCCCACCATCTCTAACACTTTAATCCTAAAACATCATGACATGCAGTCAAATGTTTCTTCCACAGACCAAAAAAGTAGAAATGGAATGAAATGACACTCCAGGTAATATTCATTACCCTTCTAATTCCTTCTAATGTTGTTCAAAGCCTGTTGACACCAGACAAATTCCAATTGATCAGGGTGAACCAACCTGGGAAGTTTTACCCATCAGCTACTAAGCTAATACCTTAATATTTTTATATCCCATCCCAATAGGGAGATTGGCCTATGGGGTCCACATAAAGAACCATCCTTGCTTGGTTTATGAATTGTAATAATACTTGCTAATCTGATATTTCCTTATCCCTCCAGTTCAGTCCAGACATGTGGATTGTGTCCCATTACCAGCAGCTGGAGACTGAGCTTTAGAATCTTGATAATGTTATAGTATAGAGGCTCTGTGCACATGTTCCAACACCAGTATTCTCTGTCTCCAGCATCTGGTGATGAGTTACTGTGCAGTCTGCTTCACTGACAGGATGATAAAAAGAAAAAAGAGAAATAGTCCTAAGGTTTGCTGGCTCTAAGTGAAGGCAGAGAGGCAGAGGATTTAAAAAAAAAACTTAGAGAAATGGAGGTTCCTCTACTTCAGACCCTAAGCTATTAAGTCATCAAGTAGTTCTAAGGCTGTGGGGTGTTAAATCTGGTAATCCAGGTCCCTCCAACTGCCACCTGCATACCTTCAAGCCTCTTCGGAGGCTGGTGAACGTTTTTTGGATCATTTCTTCTCTAATTTGGTGAGTCTTTTTGTGTAAATCTAAAACGGTATTGGGGGGGGGGGGGCGGCTCCCATGCGGCTCCAGAGAGTCTGATGCAGCCAGTTCCTGTCCTCAGCCATGGCAGTTAGTGATTTTGATGGGAATTGCAACCATTTTGTCTGATGAGGACTTACAGACAGTTCTGCCTTCTGGAGAGTGTCCAAAAAAGAGAAGAGCAGTAATAGCTGATCACTATGATTTATCACTAAATGTTGGAAAATTTGTCTTGAGGAAACCTCCTCTCGTGACAACTCTTCCTTTTTACTCAAATAGGTTCACTGTTTAATTTTAAGTAAACCTTATGTTAAAGATGTGCAAAAAAACAACTTTGTGCCTTACACAAACTTAACTAATAAATTGTCCTAAAAGATACCCATGTGCAAATCAGTAGACTTATCTGAAGAAATGACTTCAAATGTCCATTGTGAAATAGATGTCCATCATGGAATACGGGATCTGTTCAAACTAGATTTGTTGAGCCAAATATGTAATTTCTAAACAGTTGTGATAATCAACCTCAAGATCATTTCAAAATATAGTGCACTGTGTCAGCGGACACAATACTGCATTTAGGGCATACTGACTGTGAAACGCCCTGTTTCAACGCTCCTGAACCAAACTGCAAGATGACATCCTGAAGTAACCAAACAGCATGGATCCATTCAAAACTTAGCTTATATTTAAATCACATGTCAGATTAGTTTTGTGTGTTCTGCTTTATTTATTAGCTCAATCAGCCACTAATAGATCACAAGAGGCTTGTCTAATCCAATTCCTGATTCAGGCTACCCAGGGATACAGTTGATAATTTAAAAATCCAAGATTATTCTAAAAATTGTAGTTTCTCTATTGCCACCACAAGGATTTGGTGGAACATAGTCCAACACTCGCCATTTTAAATTGTGAAAATCATGATGCAATATGCAGTGTTTAACAATAGGTGCACTTGTAGTCCGATTATGTAAACGTGATGACTGCTTCCGTAGACTCACCTTCACCGGTCAAATAGTACGTCCAGTGTAGACTAGCGAACATGGGCACAATAACATGTAGACCACATAATAGATTGAACATGTAATGTGCCACCTAGCCTTGTGTAGCAGAATAGAATTAGGAAATTTGCCACTCAAGTCCTTTCAGTGATTGTATTCAGCAATCACATGTACCACAAGGAAAATGGCCTAAAGGATCCAAATTTACATTTAAAAAAATGATCTATCCAAAGAAGATGACGTAGGGCCCACTAAATCACAAGATTAGAACCTCTAGTATAGGCAATTTTCAGTGGTTTTTGAAAACATGCATGAAAAGATAATGCAGATTTTGAAGAAACATTGGGATGTTTTATTTGATGAGATGGAAGGAAGTGAACAAGGGGCATTGTAGGTTGCCTCATCTATCATGTTTGTGTCGGTCCTCCCTTTATTCCTGTGAAGGTTTTCCAGTAGTGTGCTTAAAGCAGAAGAGCTTCCATGAGTTAGCATATGAATCTAGTCGTATGGTGATGTCCTAGAACATTCCTAATGATGTAGTTTTCACATCTGCCTGCGTGGATACAAAGTCGATAGGCTTTGCACCAGTTTGCAATGCAGAAAGTAAAATCATGCTTTCTCTTTTAAACATCACTCCAAGGAAAAAGTGAGAGCAAGGATTTGCATGTGGTTTTCTGTGGGTACCTTTCCCCCTTGCAAATAACATCTAAATGTTGAAAAAGTATTCCATATGAGTTATTGCTCTTCCTTAGACTAAAGATGTCCCTCTGAATGCCTTGTCCAAATACACTTGTTAATCCCTGCTTGTGCTTTTTAACTACATGATTTTCAAATAGCAAATTTATGCTGGGTTGATGTCATTCATGAAAATTACCTTCACAATATTTTTTAGTTCCTCAGATGATTTAGTTGCCTCTAGCTTTCTCTCAAGCAGATTAATAGTACTGCCCAAAAGACTAGTGCTATTTTTAATTTAAAGGTGGTAGACAGAGAGAAATTGTTTCCTACATAAACCTGGGCCCATCTGTGGTACATATAGAATAGGCCTTCCAAAAGAAAAGAGGGCTGCTTTACAAGTGCCTATGAAGAGAAACCTTTTTACCTTCAGATTTCACAAGATCTAAAGGACTTAACTTCTATTAGAGAATGAAAAATATATAGACATCAATATGGGAACTATTAGTTTGGGGTTTTTTTAGATAGCATACTCTTTTCAAAATTTCAGGAACTTCATCTGAAATCTATCAAATGAGAAGGCAACAGGAGTTATAGAATCTTGCTCTTTACAAATAACTTCTCTTGTTCCTTAAAAAATGTTCTCTTTATTTTGAGGACATCAAATCCTACAGTGAACTTAGCAACAACGTAACTTACTAGAAATGTATATAGTTTCCCCCAAGTTTAACCCCATGTTAAATGCCCTGTTCTTTGTAAACGATGGCCAAATTTAACTGACCAAGTGTTATACTGTTTCAATGTAAACCGCACTGATGACAAAGAGCGTGGTATATAAGAAATGTTAAATAAATAAATAGTCATATATGGAAGAATGCCACTAAATTTCTCAGACTGATCGTCAATAGAATGACCAGATGAGATTGGTTATTTTCATCATCCTCTTTAGATAATTCTTTCATGGTGTGTTAAAACGTGCTCTTTTATAAGCCAACATTAATAATTTTGTGGGATATCCCCGTTGTAAATGTTGAAACAAATCCATGGCATGACATTTGTAATCCTCAAGAGTAGAGCAAATCCTCCAAAGACAGGAATTGTTCATATGGAAGGCCCTTTTTAAGTGCTGTAGGATGAAACTAGAAACTTGCAATAAAGTATTTCTTTGAACTGGCTTCCGTTATAAAGTAGTACACATTTTACCATCTCTTTTATAAACCACTACATACAAAAATTTGAATTGTTGCAAATGGTGATGCATAGTGAATTTTATATTGGCTCTTAGATTATTCAGCCACTCTACAAAGGAATATAGTAATTGTTCAGTCCCATTCCAAAGAAAAAATGTCATCCAAAAATCTAACCCACAATACTATGTGAGAATACCATATTGAAGGATATACTAAAGATGATTCAAAATCAGCCAAATATCAAGTTGCTACAGAAGGGGGCCACAGTTGCTCCCATGCATATACCAAAAATATATATAGCATTTTTGTTCAAATTGAAAATAATTTTTAGTCAATATTAATTGCAAAAGCTGTTGAAAAAAATGAACGGAGTAACCGTGACGGTAAATCCAAATCCAAATGAGATATGACATCCAAAGCCTCATTTTGTTCTGTGTGTATATAATGCATTCACATCCAAAGATACCAAGCAAAAAGATTCAGTAATCATAGTTACAGATTGTAAAAGAGTAATGAAATGAGTAGTATCCTTAATGAAAGAATCAACTTTCTGTGCAGATAGTTGCAAAAATATATCACAAAATTTGGTTAAAGGCTCCAAAACAGAACCATGACAGGATACTATAGGTCTGCCTGGCGAAGACAGTAACAATTTATGTATCTTTGATACTGTGTAATGGATGTTACAGGATGTGCTGGAGACAAAAAAATTCATTTCCTGCTTAGTTATCTAGCCCCTAGAAAAAGCACCTTCCACCAATTATTTGATTTGTGACTGCAGTTTTGAAGTTAGATCACTAGGTAACATATACGATAATAATGAAAGATTTGTATAACAGTAGCTCCACCCCTATCCGCTCTGCGAATTACTATATCATGTTTTTTCTGTAATTCACGTAGAGCAGACCATTGTTCACTGGATAAATTGTACGATCTTGGTCTTATGTTGGACTTCTCCAAAATATCTATATCCCTAAGGACCAGTTTCTGAAATGTTTGAATAAGTGGATTAGGTGCACCCGGGGGAATCCATTTTGATAGCATTCTAACAAAAGAAGAATCAGAGGTGACGACATGCAGTGTACAATAGTGTGTAACCTGTAATTTTCTAAAGAATTTATGTAAGACTATACTTATATGAAAAGGCTTATATTTAACTGATGGTACAAAAGACAGCCCCAAATTCAAAACTGATTCCTGCATATGAGAAAAAGGATTGGATGATAAATTTGACTTAATTTTGAATCGTGTTCTGGTGGTCAGGCCATGTGGTTGTTCCCCTATGAAACCACCCCGAGAGCTCCGACCCCGACCTCGTCCCTTGCCTCTGTGGAAAAACCTGCTCATTTTGAAAAGATAATTGATCAATTGAAAAACCACTTTGATCCGAAGCACTATCTGAGGAACCACCTAAATCAGTGTCCTCGAAAGAAGTCTCAAAAGAAACTTTTTTTTGAGTGGAATTCTTCCTAGCCCATGTATCAGCCTGATCCAAATTATAGTCCTGTTTATCACGATTATTCTTTTTTTAATTTTAAAATAGAATAGAATAGTCACGAAACTGATTCATCTGAGATGTTAAATCATCCATTTGTAATTGAAATCTATTAGCTGAAACCGTTGATTTTAATTGGTCCACCAAAGAAGAAACTTTGTTGTGTAATCGATTCCGTTCTTAACCGTTCCCCTAGAAGTGCTATTAAATCCAGACTACATTTGTTTAGAATGCTATTCCATTTGGCATAAAATTCTACATCATCGGTAAACATTTTTGGAGGTTTCAAAATACGTAAACCTCTCTGACTCATTTTTGATTTTAAATATTGGGTCATTGTGGCCTCATGCAATTGAACCCTAAAGTTTTTTGTTTAATGTAAGAAGGTCCATAAATGAAGATGACCTTGCTAATATCTCTTGATCGTCAAATAACACTGGTTGCTGAGCCAGTAATTGAATCTGTTCTTATGAAAAAGCAAACGTGGCTTGATTGGCTGTAAAAAGTGGTTCTGCTGATGACTGTTCAGTAGCAGTGTCGTAATGTGTACACTAAACAAATCAAAAATAAACACCAACCACTCAAGATTTAAACTGGCAAGTGTTTGGACTATGTTCCACCAAATGCTCATGGTGGCAATAGAGAACAGAAACTACAATTTTTAGAACAATCTTGGATTTTTAAATTATCGACTGTATCTCTGGGTGGCCTGAATCAGAAATTGGATTGGATAAGCCTCTTGTGATGTATTAGTGGCTGATTGGTTTTGCGTGTTCTGCTTATTCATTGGCTCAATTTGTCATGTGATTTAAATATTCTCCGGGAACAAGCAGGAAGTCAGTCTTCACATATGGGTGGTGTCGGGACTGACGGAGCCCTTGCAGAAGCATTCCCCCCAGCTTTCAAAAAAAGTCTTTGGGAGATGCCACCACGCATGCGTGCTCCCCTTTCCACCCAAGGGTGCCATCTTGCTCAGTCCTTTTTTCCGTGGAGCCCTTCAGACGTTGTCTGGCTTGCCCCTGGAAAAAGTTGATTTTTTTTTTGTTCCCCGAATTTCCAACTGGCCTCCGGTATTGCACTGGTACTCTTCCTGCCTACCAACCTCAATGCCTCCGTGTTGGGCTCGGTTTAATTTTTGTAGTCTTTGTTATTTTCTTTTTCTGGCACCTTTTGTGCCTCTTTTCTTCTGCTGGCAGCCCGGAGGGTCTTCGACCTCGCATGGGTACTTTTTTCCCCCATGGGCTACCAGTGATTTTAAGAAGTGTGATCGGTGCTCTAAAATCATGTCTTTCACCAACACACACGACTGCTGTCTTCGTTGCCTCAGGCCAGACCACGACCCAGTGGCCTGAGGTCTCTGCAAGAGGATGTCCAGCAAGGCCCTCAAGAGCCACCAACAGCAGCACGATAAGGTTTTCCCCAAGTTCCCAATGGCTCCGAAAGCCAGGGCCCAACATCTTGGGCAGAACTCTCCGAATCTGAGCCTTGTCATGGGTCCTCAGAAAAGGCAGTCTCCCTCGAGGGAACCCAGGAAGAAGACACCCTCAAAGGTGTCCTTGGATGGTTCTGACCGACTGGGAGCTCTCCGGGCCCGGTCCCGCAGTCCGAGATGCTCTTCCGAGGTGTCTGAGAAGGAGCGACCTGCTAAGATCCTCTGGAAGGATCTGGCCGCAGACTGGTCTCGGTCTCCAGACACAATTTCTGGTCGAGGATTCCCCTTCGGGGGAACTGGCGTCAGGCCCAAGTCCCTCGGTGCCCGTGCTGAAGGCTGCGGAGCCTTCTGGTCTGGAGTCCAGAATGGCGGCCCTGGAGCGTGGTTTGTCTGCATTCATGGACCAGCATTGGGCGCTGTTGTCCGGCATGATTGGTTCATCCTCCCCAACCACCAGGCCCTCGATGTCCAAGATGTCCCCGGAGGCCAAGCTAATCCTCGAGGTCCTTCGACCTCAAGTCGATCCGAGGTCACACTCAGAGTCTTGCGTAATGGGACCATGGTCGTCCCCAGCAAGTTTACCGGGTGCCGGCCACAGGGCATCGGGTCCCTCGCGGCCCGCGGAGCAGCCATCCTAAGAGTCCTCCACAGACTACTCAGTGGAAGACGGAGGACGAGGAGTCCCCCGATATCCATCGCCACCGCAACGTCCCTTCAGATTCTCCCGTCTCGGAACCTCGATGGCAGTCCCCACCCGAGAACATGGGCTTCTTGGTCTTTCTCAAGGACATGTCTAAGGAGCTAGCATTCCCGACCAAGTCTGAGGAGGACTCTCAGGTGGATGATTTAGAGATCCTCCAGTACGAGGCCCCTCCACATGAATCGCTCATGGTGCCCATTCCTCCCATCCTGCAACAGCTCATGCTCCGCATGTGGGAGACACCGGTGTCGGTACTAGTGGTGAACAGACGGCTCAACTCACTGTATCGTGTCCGCCAGAGCCCGGGCTTCCAGAAGTCACAACTGCCGCATAACTCCATGGAGATGGAGTCAGCCGTGCGTCAGCTGAAAAGCCAGAAAACGCACTCCTTGGTGCACCCCGGCAGGGAGGCCCGCACCTTGGACGCCCTCAGCAGAAAATGCTACCAGGGCTCGATGCTCATCTGCCGCATC
Source organism: Ichthyophis bannanicus (assembly GCA_033557465.1). NCBI lineage: Eukaryota > Metazoa > Chordata > Amphibia > Gymnophiona > Ichthyophiidae > Ichthyophis > Ichthyophis bannanicus. Next base: position 4,717,483 of record JAWIIG010000034.1, read on the forward strand.
CAGGCCTACCAGCTGTACATGGCCATGTACTTGAGAGACTTGGTGAAGGAACTTGCCAGATTCTCAGTTGGTCTCTCCGAGGAACCTTTGCAGCGGTTCAAGAGCCTGGCCAAGGCTGTCCATGAGTGCTCCAAATTCATGTCTTGAGCGGCCTATGACAAGTTCGAGTTGGCGGCCTGGGGGGTTGTAATGGGGTTCGTAATGGGGAACAGGGACTTTCAATACAGGGTGCTCCCCTTCGGCCTAGCCTCTGCCCCAAGAGTCTTTACAAAATGCCTGGCAATCGTAGCCGCCTTCCTCTGGGTCCAGGGGATCTTCATCTTTCCCTACCTGGACGACTGGCTCATAAAGGGAGGCACGGCCTCAGATGTGCAGCAGGCCACCACACGCACCATCCAGGTTCTGCAGCAATTGGGGTTTGTCATAAACTACCTCAAGTCTCGCCTCCTCCCAACAGTTTCTGGAGTTCATTGGGGCAAAGATCGGCACCCTCCAGTCGAAGGCTTTCTTGCTTAGGGACTGAACCAATCGTCTCAGGACTCTAGCTCGGGACATACAGTATTGTCCCTCAGCGCCCACCTAGCTTCTCCTGCGCCGCCTCGAGTACATGGCCTCCATGCTCCATGTCACCCCAGACGCTCGCCTCCATATGAAGCAGTGCAGTGGTGTCTCTGGGACCTGTGGTCTCAGGCCACAGGCCGCCTCCGTGACAGAGTTTCTGTGACCCGCCAATTGGCGGACTCCTGGTCTGGTGGCAGTCACCCCAGCATCTCGAGGCGGGCATACCTTTTCAGGCCCCAACCACTTCAAGGGTCCTCACCATGGATGCCTCTCTGCTCGGCTGGGGAGCCCACTGTGGAGATCTCCACACCCACGGCACTTGGTCACCAGACAAGAGCACCCAGCAGATCAACCTCCTGGAACTCTGGGCCATACAACTAACCCTGAGGGTCTTTTGTCACCACCTGGTTCTAGTCCAGACGGACAACCAGGTGGCGATGTTCTATGTGAAGAAACAGGGGAGCACGGGGTTTTGTACGCTTTGCTGGAAGGCACTGGTCCTCTGCTCATATGTAGTCCAACAGGGTATCTTCCTGCGGGCAGTGTACCTGCCAGGCTAGGACAACCTGCTGGCCGACAGGCTCAGCAGAGTTCTCCAGCTGCACAAGTGGCAGCTGGACTCCAGGGTAGCCAGTCGGCATTTCTGGCTCTGGGGAAACCCGTGATGGACCTGTTTGCCAGCCTGGACAACTTCCAGTTGCCCCGCTTCTGCTCCCGACAGGCCCACTCCTCCAGGGTGACAGCAGATGTGTTCCTTGTCTCATAGTCGGAAGGCCTCATGTATGCCTTCCCCCTCCCTACATCTCAAATCACCAAGACATTGTTAGGACCCTCCGCGACAGGCCTCACACATCCTGATAGCTCCGTGGTGGCCCAGGCAACCATGGTTCCCGCTACTTCTACAGTTGATGGAGACCCCCATCCCCTTGGGGCTCTCCCCGAGACTCCTATCGCAGGATGGGGGTGCTCTCCTGCACTCCAACCTGGGGTCCCTGTCACTGACAGCCTGGCTGCTGAGAGGGTGACTCTGGCCCCTTTTAACCTCCTGGTTGAGATGGAGGACATTCTGCTGGTCTCCCGTAAGGCCTCTACGAGGAAGGCTTACGCCCTCAAATGGCACAGGTTCTCTGGTGTGCTGACCCTTTCTGCCCGGTGGCTGTGGTGTTGCAGTACCTGTTCCACCTCTCCCAGTCCGGGCTCAAGTCTAACTCCATCTGCGTGTGCCTTAGTGCCCTGGCGGTGCACCACCATCTGGTGGGATGGTAAGCCCCTCTCGGCCCAACTGTTGGTGACCCGTTTTCTCCGGGGCCTGCTCTTATCGAAGCCCCCATTTCGCCCTCCAGAAACTGAGTTGGATCCTTCTGTGTTCAGGCTACCGGAGTGCTGGTTCATCGGACACAGGGGTCCTACTGTAGTCTATGTTCACGGACTAAATTGCTGCTGCTTGTGTCTCCCCATGAGGAAGCCCCCTGTTTTGCTATGTGCTTTTGGTAGCCTGTAGCTGGGGAGTCCCATATGTGAGGACTGACTTCCTGCTTGTTTCCCTGAGAAAGCGTAGTTACAGGAGACAGCAGGAATCAGTCCTCACAACCCTCCCTCCTCCCCTTGGAGTTGCTCCTTTACCATCTTTTATTTTTATAAAATGTGCACAAAAGGTTGTTTTTTTTTTATAAAACAGTGCTGAAAATCCATCTAAACCTTGGGGCTTTACCAGATTTCATATCCTTTATAGCAGTGATTGTTAACTCAGTCCCCGGGGCACACCCAGCCAGTCAAGTTTTCAGGATATCCACAATGAATATGCATGGGAGAGATTTGCATGCAGTACCTCCTTTGTATGCATATCTCTCTGGAGTGGAGGAGTAGCCTAATGGTTAAGAACACTGGCTTGGGAACCCTTGTGGCCTTGGGCAAGTCACTTAACCCTCCATTGCCTGAGAAAAATCCAAGTTATCAATGTCCCTGTTTAATGTACATTACCAAGTTTAAGTTTCAATGTAAACCGCTTTGATTGACATGATAAAGCGGTATATAAAACCTGTTTAAGTAAATAGATTTTTATTTATTTATCTCATGCATATTCATTGTGGATATTCCGAAAACCTGGCTGGGTGTGCGCTGAGGACTGGGTTGATAACCTCTGCTTTATAGCATACTCCAAAACGCCTGGTAAAAATATTCTGCAAACTATTCCAGATGCCCTGCTCTCTGGTTAAGATTTCACTCTGTCACCTTCACTTGCAATATATGGTTTTTGGTTATCTGCACTTTCAAACTATTGTCTAACAACTTGGTTTTTTGCCATACTCAATTTTGGTACACTAAATCTATTTTAAAATTTAAGGCATCAGCCTGCAATTTCACAAGTTAGCTTTATTCATATATCAGTTTTTCCAGATGTTCCCTTGCTCTTTAGTTATGTATCTCCTCCAGATGTGGTATTTCTTGCTGTACTTTATTCTTCTCCATCCTCCTTTATTTTTTTTCCCTTGGCTGTGGCTAAATTTCTCAGAATTGTGACTTTCCATCCTTCCGAGACCAGTTGTGGTGAGCACTCCCTATTAGCATTTACCTCTCAATAATCCTGAATTTCTTTTTCAATTTGTCCTTAAACTATCATTAAAGTGTCAATCGCATATTCCTTTATGACCCTTCCACACCTTTAATTCCACCCAAACTAGGGTGTGATCTGTCTAAGTGATGTTTTCAGTGGCAAACGTTTCAGTATTTTTGCAGTAGCCTTCTGTTCTAAACAAATCAAATCAGTCCTCAATGTCCAATTTATTGTGAAGTAGCAAGCGTGAATCCTTTCTTCTGGATGAAACCATCTCCAAGCATCTTCAGTCTTCAATATATCCAGCGTAAATTTTAACTTACTTTGATTCCTTCGCAATCCTAACTACTCCCCTGAATTATTCATTGTGGGGTTTAAAGTTAAATTAAAATCTCCCCCCAAGATAAGTGTAGCATTCATGAATCCCAGGAATTGATTCATAAATATGTCATGAAATTTCTCCTGTTGTATGTTGGGTGCATAAAGATTTACTGTGGTAGACCTTTTACCAGTCATGTTAACATTCAGGAATAAATATTGCCCCCTCTATCTTTGTAAACTTGGGGCCCGATATTCAGCGGCAACTGGCTGCTGTCACTGAATATTACACCCAGATAGTCAATGTGATATTCAGCCACTGCTCAATTCTTCAGCGGCGAAAGTTAGGCCAGCTTCATCCACATCCCTCCAGTCCTGTCCAGACAAATGGGTTGTGTCTGTCCACCAGCAGCTGGAAACTGATTATGCAAATCTTTTAATGATGTCTCCCTATAATCCTGGAGGAACTTCCTCCTCTTTCCAGTATCTGTGTCTTCAGTCTCCAGCAGCTGGTGGGCAGACTTCCTTAGGGTCTGTCTGACTGATTTCTTGGTCTAGGTGTAGATGTAGAGATATTGAGAGTAAAAGTAAAGGAAAATATCAAGAGCTGTCCTGGACGGAAGTCTAACTGCACAGTTTTGGAGAATAAAGTTTCCGGGGAAAAAAATTGTGCAGTACTCTGGAGCCCTTTGGTGAGTTGGAGGAGTGTGACGCAATGAGTGTTTACTTTTTGCTGCTGGTCATTTTCTTTGGTTTCTTCAGGGCCGATCGCAGCGTGAAGTAGCGCAGCCTGGGATTTTTGGTTTCCTTCGGTTCAGGGTTACAGTAGCGAATCTTGATGCCCAGCTTTAAATTGGTCTGTGCCGCATGTGGGGCATGCCTTAGTTTTCTCTCACAAGAGGGATGCTGCTGGTCTTGTGAGGAGAGCCACAACGTTCAATGGCGAAGGACTGGGTCTGTTCCTTGGGGGGTCAGGAGTACCCAGTACAAGCCAGGAGCTGGGATAAGAACATAAGATATGCCATACTGGGTCAGACCAAGGTCCATCAAGCCCAGTATTCTGTTTCCAACAGTGGCCAATCTAGGTCATATGTACCTAGCAGTTTCCCCAAGAGACACAAGTTCCACAATGCTTGTACTGGTCAAGCATTGATATCTTCGGTCACTTCTTAATAATGGTTTATGGACTTTTCCTCCAGGAACTTGTCCAAACCTTTTTTAAACCCAGCTACACTAACAGCCTTTACTACATCCTCCGGTAACAAATTCCAGAGTTTGATTACACGTTGAGTGAAAAAATATTTTCTTTTTTATTAGTCTTAAATAGTTTACCCTGTAGCTTCATTGCATGTCCCCTAGTCTTTCTATATTCTGATAACGTAAACAATCGATCTACGTTTACCTGTTCCACTCCGTTCATTAATTTATAGACTTCTATCATATCTCCCCTCAGCCATCTCTTTTCCAGGTTAAAGAGCCCTAACCTTTTTAGCCTTTCTTCATAGGAGTATCCTTCCATCCCCTTTACCATTTTGGTGGCTCTTCTCTGAACCTTTTCTAAAATCGCTATATCCTTTATCTCTTATCTCTCCTCTTCTAGCAGGCGGGAAGTTTCCCGCGCTGGTTCTCCGTTGGCTATTTTGTCGACAGGCGCCAGGCCTGCCGTATCAATCTTGCAGGTTGAGCCCACTGCGTTAGTGCTGCAGGGGGAGAGCCAGGGTTCCCTGGGGGCAAGGGAAATGATTCATGGGGAAACCTCCCTGTTTTCTCCAGAATTTGTGTTGCTTCACAGAGCTTACCAGCTGGAAAAAGGACCAGGAATTGGGGAAAGCACTTCCCTTTGGAAATACCTTGGCTTCTAAGTACCCCCTGCCCTTGGTGGGGGAGTGGGGCCCTACCAAGCGTCTGCGCATCCCTGAGGTTTGCACTGTGGAAGATATGGGTGAAGGCAATGTCTCTAGAGAGGTGGAGGATGCTGGGGAGGGTCCTTCTGTCTTAGAGGAGCCTAGCGGGGGGACCCATTGAAGACCCCACAATTGTGTAGGTTTTTCGTAAGGAGGAGCTGATGTCGCTGATTTCCCAGTTCTTGGTGGTGTTGAATCTACTTTTTTGGTTGTCGCAGGAAGAAGTGCCCCTGGAGGACCCTCTTCTGTAGAGCATGCGAGTCCCACAGAATTCCTTCCCAGTCCACAAGGCCATTATGCAAATGATCTAGGAGTGGGAAGTTCCAGAGGCAGGACTTGGGGGTGGGAGGGGGGCAGGCGATGGCTCACCTCTATCCTGTTCCACCAGCAGTGACCAAGAAGACCACAATTCCAGTGGAGGGTGGTATGGCCCTCAAGGACCTGCAAGACCACTGTTAGGAGGCGCCTTTGTGGCAGGCTTTCGAGGTCAACGCCTTGTCATTACAGGCTTCCATATTGCGGGGCTTATGTGGCGAGACTCTAAATGTGTTGGGTACAGGCTCTATCTGATTTTCTCCAGGAGTCGAGCACGTGGCAGTTGGAGATTCCTAAGCTGGAGTCAGCCATGGCCTACTTATCCGTTTTGTTTTGTTGAGAGTGAATGTCAGAAGGATTGGATGCCATTGTGCATCCCTGGCTGTGGGAGGGTCTTCTGTATTTCTTCCCTCCTTAGTCCCTGATTGGCTGGGTGCTGCACCACATTGTGCGGACCTCATGGCACCTGTGGTATGCAGACTTGATCCGGCTGTTGATGGATCGGCCATGGCAGCTTCCACAGAGGCCTGACCTGCTTTCATAGGGGCCAATAAGAATGCCACAGGTGGATCGATCCTCGTTTACGGCCTGGCTATTGACAGGCGTGACTGTTTGAGGCGGTGCTACTTGTCTAGAGTGATTTCCACACTATTCAAGGCTAGAAAGAGGTCCACCTCCTTGTCCTATATTGGGATTTGGTGGGTGTTTGAAGCCTGGTCTGAGCAACGAGACCAGCGGTATTGGTGGTGGATATCCTGGCTTTCTTGCAGGATGGTTTGGATAAGGGTCTGGCCCTGAATTCTCTGAAGGTGCAAGCAGACTTTGGTCTGCTACCAGAGAAAGGTTCAAGGTGCACCATTGGCATGTCATCCGGATGTTTTGCAGTTCTTGCGAGCTGTAAGGCGGGTTAGGCTGCTGATGTGGGCGATTATTCCTCCCTGGGACCTGAATTTGGTGTTATCGGGCTGGGTCACGTCTCCTTTTGAGCCATTGATTCAGGCCTCTTTGAAGGATCTTACCTTGAAAGTGTTGTTTTTTTTGGTGTCTATCTGCTCGACTCTGTGCATTTTGGAGTTGCAGGCCTTGTCCTATTGAGAGCCGTTCCTGCTCATGTCTGAGTGTGTGGTTCTGAGAAATGTTCCTTCCTTTTTGACAAAATTGGTGTCTCCGTTTCATGTCAACCAGGTAGTGAGACTCCCGGTATTTGCTGGCTTGGGGGCTGAGTGGAGACCCCCGACTGCATTGTCTGGATGTGAGGAGAGTGTTGCGCTGTTACTTGAGGCACATGCAGCCCTTCTGAAAGTCAGATCGGCTATTCATTTTGTTTGGTGGTCATCAAGGTAGAGAGGCCACATCTAAAGCTTCTGTTTCACGATGGATTCAGAAGGCAATTGCCTCTATCCCTCAAGTGAAGGGTAGTGAGCTCATTCCACCAGATCCCAGGTGGCGTCTTAAGCGGAAGTTAGTTTGGTGCCACCAGTGGACATCTTTTGGGCTGCAGCGTTGTCCTCATTGCATGCATTCGTGAAGCATTATTGCTTGGATATGCAGGCGGGGAAGGAGGCGCACTTTGGGGCTCAGGTTTTGTGGGCAGGGCTCGCAGGTCCCTCCCATCATTAGGTACTGCTGTGGTACATCCCATTTGTCTGGACTGGATTGGAGGGATGTGGATGAAGGGAAAATTAGAGCTTATCTGCTAATTTGCTTTCATGGAGTCTCTCCTGTCCAAGACCCGCCCTAATATCTGGTCTGTATGTGTGGTGAGCTGCCCATGTTGAGCAGATTCTCTAGTCTGGTTGCAGGCTGGCTGTTCCTCCTATCTTAGGGACTGTTTGCAGATCCAATGAGGAGCTCAGGAGATTTTTGCTGCTTGGCTAAAAACAAAATAAATCAAGGATTGAATTTCGAACGTCATTTGAAATGCTTCTGTTGAGAGTGGTAGGACATTCTCTTCTGTTTTTGCTATTTTAGCAGTTTCTTGGTGTGTAGTTGGTGCCTACTGTTTAGGTCAGTGCTGTAGAGCTGCTTTGATGGTGGGATACTGGAAGGAGGAGGGGAAGTTCCTCCAGGATTATAGGGTGACATTAAAAGATTTGTATAATCAGTCTCCAGCTGCTGGTGGACAGCTACAACCCATTTGTCTGGACAGCATTGGAAGGACTCCATGAAAGCAAATTAACAGGTATTATTGTTTATCATTTATAAAGCACTACAAGGCGTACGCAGCGCTGTACAAACATGCAAAAGACCGTCTCTGCTTGAAGAACTTATAATCTAGTTAAGACAAACAATACAATACAGTACAATACAAGAGAAATAAGGGTTCAATAGGGAGAAGAGATGTAAGGGAAACGAGATAAGGATCCAAAAGTGGCCTCAAAGAGTTAAGCCTTTAGCATAGATTGAAGAGAGTGAGAGAGGACATTTGGCATAAGGATACAGGAAGCTTGTTCAGGCATAAGGAGCAGCAAGGTGAAAGCAACAAAGTTTGGAGTTGGCATTAGAAGAAAAGGGCATGGAGAGAAGGAAGTCAGAAAATGAGAGAAGTTCATGAGGAGGGGTGTAGGGAGAGAGGAAAGATGATGGGCAGTGAATGCATTTATAGGTTAGAAGTTTGAAATGGATATGGAAACAGAAGAGGAGCCAGTGAATTGTTTTCAGAAGAGGGGTTATATGAGTGTATCAGGACTGGCAGAAGATTAGCCACACAGCTGAGTTCTGAATAGTTTGAAGAGGAGAGAGATGAATCGGAGAGACCAGCAAGGAGGAAATTGCAATAGAAAACAGGAGATAACTAAAGAGTGGACAAGAGTTTTAGTTGGGTGCTCGGAGACGAGGTGGCGTATCTTGCTAATGTTATAGAGAAAGAAATGACAGGTTTTAGCAATCTGTTGAATATATGTGGAAAAAGAAAGAGGCATCAAAGATGACCCCAAGGTTATGGGCTGAGGAAACAGGAAGAAGAATATTATCAATAGTGATGGAGAACGGAGGAAGGTGGGAGGAGGGTTTAGTGCAGGGGTCTCAAACACGCGGCCCGCGGGCCGCATGCGGCCCGCGAGACAACTTTGTGCGGCCCGCGAAAGAGAAAAAAAAAACACCCCAAAACCCTGACTTCTGCCGTTGCCGCCGTGGCAGCGGCAGAATCAATTGTCAAATAAAAAAAAAAAAAGACTTCTGCTGCTCAAGCAGCAATATCACCTGTCCTGCGGCCCCTTCCCCTGTGCCCGGAGATCCGAATCTGCTCATCAGCGGCGTGCTTTTCAAGCCGCGAAGAGTATTCCCCTCTCGCGTGGTTTCAAGCCGCGCGAGAGGGGAATACTCTTCGCGGCTTGAAAAGCACGCCGCTGATGAGCAGATTCGGATCTCTGGGCACAGGGGAAGGGGCCGCAGGACAGGTGATATTGCTGCTTGAGCAGCAGAAGTCTTTTTTTTTTTTAATTTGACAATTGATTCTGCCGCTGCCACGGCGGCAACGGCAGAAGTCAGGGTTTTGGGTTTTTTTTGTTTTCCTCTGTCGGGGGGGGTATGACTGGAAATGGGCAGATGGGGGGGGGTATGACTGGAAATGGGCAGATGGGGGTTAGGACTGGAAGTGGGCTATTGGCAGGGGGGGGGGGTTAAGACTGGTAATGGGCTGGGGTGTTATAACTGGAAATGGGCTATGGGGGGGGCTAGGACTGGAAATGGGCAGATGGGGGTTAGGACTGGAAGTGGGCTATTGGCAGGGGGGGGGGTTATGACTGGTCATGGGCTATGGTGGGGGCTAGGACTGGAAATGGGCAGATGGGGGTTAGGACTGGAAGTGGGCTATTGGCAGGGGGGGGTTATGACTGGTCATGGGCTATGGTGGGGGCTAGGACTGAAAATGGGGTGATGGGGGTAAGGAATGGAGTTGGCCTGATTGGGGGTTAGGACTGGTAATGGCCTATGAGGGGAGGTAAGACTGAAAATGGGGTGATGGGGGGGTAAGACTGGAAGTGCGCTATGGGGAGGTTAGGACTGGTAATGGGCTATGGGGGGTCTAGGACTGGTAATGGGCTGGGGGGGTTGCTAGGACTGGAAATGGGCTGAGTGGAAGGGGGGCTTGAACTGCAAATGGCTGATGGGGAGGGGGGCTTGGAATGGAAATGGGCTGTGAGGGGAGGGAGCTAGGATTGGAAATGGGCTGATGGGGGGCTAGGATTGGAAATGGGCTGATGGTGAGGCTAGGATAGGACTGGAAATGGACTAATGGGGGGACTAGAAGGGAGCGGATGCTGGGTGGGGCTGGAACTAGAAGGGAGCTGATGTTGGGGGAGGATTAGAATGGGATGGAGCTGGGAAAGTGAAATGGAGAGGGGTAAAATATTTTGTCTGGGATAGAAGACAAATCTACAATTGGCCAGGTATTGGGAGAGTAAGTGGGGATTGAGGATGGAGGGGTAAAATTTGAGTGGATGAAATAGGAATGAGGAAAGAGAAAAAGGAGAAAGATTAGTATGTTAAAGCAGATGTAGAGAGAGAATGGAAAAAAAAACTAGGAGAGAAGAAAGGGCAAATGGACAGCAGACGATGGAGAGTTAGCAGAAGACATGAAGAAACCAGAAGAAAGTGGCTGGAACAATTGCAACTGAAAAAAATGCACAAAAGGTAGAAAAATATCTCTTTATTTTGAATTTATTAACTGGAATATGTCAGCTCTAGGAAATGTGCATCATTAATGTTTGCGCTTTGTTTAGTACAAGAGGAAATTAATTTATAGTTTTATTTCTACAGTGTTGTTGTACATTCCAAGTTTGGCTTTTGGGGTTCCCAGTTTAATTATTGTCTTCTTGTTTCTAAATCTTTTAGTCTTTCTTTATCCATACTCATTAAAGAGGCATGTTTACTAAAAGTTAGTGTATGGTAACATTATGCAAATATTTATGCAAATGAGGCTCCGCGTCTTATGCGGCCCCCGGGTTACTTTACAAGTCCTCATTTGGCCCTCAAAGCAATTTGAGTTTGAGACCCCTGGTTTAGTGGGAAAGATGATAAATTCGGTTTTAACCATGTTCAATTTCAGACTGCGGTGAGACATTCAGCCAACGATATCAGTTAAATAAGCAGAGATATGAGCTTGGAGTGCAGGAGAAATGTCAGGTGAAGATAAGGTAGATTTGAGAGCCATCAGCATAAAAATGAAACTGAAAACTATGGGAAGAGATGAGACACCAAGGGACTTGGATATAGAGAGAGAAAAGGAGAGGGCATAGAACAGACCCTTTGGATACACCAACTTAAAGAGGGATGGCAATAGAGGAGGAACCACCAGGTAAGCTCTAATTTCCCCTTTTACTGCATCAGACTTTCACTGCATTGCAATAACTGTGCAACAGTTCAGTATTGCTGCTGCCTGGTCGCCAGGTGTCGCCCTCAGAATGTCCTGATGCTAATCGGTTGGCATTGGGGTGTGCAGCAGCGGCACCTGTGGATATTCAGCTGTTGTATTGTGTGTCTTATTTAGATTGTAAACTCTGTCGAGTAGGGAAGTTCGTTTTACATGTGTATGTTCAGCGCTGTGTAAGTCTTGTAGTGCTATATAAATGATGAGTAGTAGTAGTGCCGCTGAATACGCCAGCCAAGGGGGATTAATATGGTTAACAAGTCTGCTAACCATGTTAATCCCTTTCAATATTGGGCCCTTGATGTTCTCTAATCTTTGTGTTTTTGAAAACATCACCCCCTAACCTACCATGTTTCTTGGTCTCCACTAGAAGCAAGCACATATCAAAGATAAGGGTTTATCTCCAGGAACAAGCAGGAATGAGTCTTCACATATGGGTACGTCGGTACCGACGGAGTCTGCGCGGGAACGCTTCCCAGCGTCCAATCAAAGAGCTTTTGGAAGCATCCCACCACGCCTGCGTGCTGCCTTCCTGCCTTTCCCAACTGCCTCTCCTCAGTTTTCGTTTTCCGCTGAGCCGGCAGGACGTCCTCCTGTCACTGCAGAAAATTCTTGTTTTATTTCTTAAGTTTTCTTGTGGTCGCGGCTGTCTTCCCGACGCCACCGGTACCGCCAGTGTTTTCTTTTCTTTTCTTGTAAAATCTTCCTTCTTCACGGGATATTTTTTCTTCATAGTGTCCCACGGTTCCTTAGGCCTTTTAGGCCTCTTCTTTTTCCTTCATGGAACCGCCAGCCACTTTCTCCAAGAAATGTTCAGACTGTGGCGGTACAACTTTATTTTTAGACCCTCGAAGTCGGTGTCTAACCTGCTTGGGTCCTGACAACAGTTTGGTGAGAAGAGGTCTTCAACATCGAGGTTCCCTCGAAACATGGTTTCCCTCCAACTTCGGGGCACCGTCCCCTCCTTCTACACAGGATCAGGTAACACACAAACAGTCTGTTAAGACTAGCCAGCCCTTGAGTGGTAGGTCTCATGCACAGCATGTAGACGGCTCCGGCCTTGCCCTCGAGGGCCCACTGGTTTCAAAACCCCGGCGGGAGTCTTCGGTCTCCAAAGCCTTTCAGGGGTTTCAGGTTGTTCCTGGGGTTCACCCCTCACAGAACATACCTGAGCTGTGTCCGGTGGTGGCAGCCGCTTCGAGCAGTACCGATACCCCGGCATCGGCACTGGTGTTGGATGAAACACTCCTCACCAGGGATGGTCATCTGGCGTCCTCGGTGCCTTCGGGACCGGTGGATTCTCTCCAGACTGACTTTCCTTTATCGGTACCAGCACCGATACTACCACCGACGTCAGTACCCTCCAGACGTGCATCGATAGCCTCGCTTTTGTCGATGCCGAGTCTCGAATCGATCTCCAGTCTGGAGGACTGCCTTGGTACCGTCTCTCGGTGCCTTGGTACCGTCTCTCGGCGGTACCGAAGGCTCGGTTCCGATGATTTGGATCCGCAACTCTCTATTCCCTCAGGGCCGATTGAGCTGCCCTCGATGCCGAGTTTGGAATCGATCTCTAGTCTGGAAGACTGGGTACCAATACGCTTTGGTACCGACACCGATCGATACCGCTGGCTCGGTACCGAGGATAGCGGCCGAAGGTTTTTGGATACCCCGGTACCGATTGAAGGTCACTGATTACTGCTCTGATGTCTCTGTCGGGCTCGACTCCGACATCGGTACCGGTATTGGCATCGGTACCGGTATCCACAGTAACATCGTGCCCAACTCCTGCCATGCTTTTTTCAACAGGATCGCTCCCTTCTATACCAAGCTTGGACAATGTGGTAATGACGGTCGCTGCTCCTGACAACCAGTACCGGCGACCATCCCTTAAGCATTCCACACTGCACTCTGCAGGATCTTCTATTCCCATATATTTGGATAGTTCTGTCGGTGCTCAGGCTAGTTCTTCAGATCTAACCTGTCCAAGGGAGATTCCTGTTGGGGATCCCTCTTTTCAGAGTTTCCTCCTGGATATAGCAAGATCTCTTGCCATTCCTATCCCAGGACATGATCCTGCACAAGGTTCTGTTTCTACCAAAGCAAAGGAGAACATAATGCTTCCTTTGCATCATTCCTTGCAGGATCTCCTTCTAGGAATGTGGGAAACACCTTTAAGGGTACCCCCACCTTCCAGAGCAACTGATCTCTTATATCAGGTGCCCCCCTCTCCAGGGTTTCAAAAGACTCAACTTCCACATCATTCCATAGTAGTGGAATCAGCAATGAGGCGGATAAAGAGTAAGAAAAAGCACTCTTCTTATCCGCCAGGTCGTGAGTCTAAGACACTAGATGCCTTTGGACGTCAAACCTTCCAGACATCTATGCTTTCTGCAAGAATTCTCTCATATATTTTTTATATGAGTCTGTCTCTTGAGGAGGTCACAAAGCAGTTACATCTTTTGACTCCTTCTCTTCCAGAGTCCAAGAGTGCAGGCTATTCTTCACTGCTTAAGCATCTCCAGAGTATCTCTTGCTTTCTTACTCGTGCTTCCCTAGACTCTTTTGAGTCTCCTAGCAGGATTTCTGCTATATCTATAGGGGCACGACGTAGAGCCTGGCTTCAGACTTAGACAAATGGGCAAAGCAAAGACTGGGGCATACTCCTTGTACTGGAGACAATCTTTTCAACAAGGAGTCTTTACGTCAGGTTACTCAGTTGTCCACTGACTTACCTGTTCCTAAGGACTGTTCTGCAACTTCTTCTGTCCCAGTAGGTAGGAAATGTCCTGCCATACCTTCTTCCCATAGGAGAAAAAGGTTTTATGCATCATTTGCCCATCATGCAGATGTTCCCAAACAGGGGAAGCATCGTCCTGGTCTGCAGAATTCAACCTCTCACCAGGCTCAGCAAACCCAGCAACTGCAGGGTTTCTGATCAATCTTCATCAGATGCTTGTGACTCTGGGGGTTAGAATCCGCAGTTGCTTCTTCTCAATAGAGGCAATCCACTGCTCTCATTCTAAACCCTAGACATGGATCTCTTCCCAAAAGACATCCATTTTTCTATGTTCTATGAGCTGTCAGGATGTTCATGCCTATAGGGCACAGGGTTCTCCTCTTCTTCCTGCTAGGGAAAGAGGTCTAACCACTATCAAATGATAGTTCCTGTGCCAGCATGTCTTTTTTCCTTTCTATAGACTCACTACTTTGTAAGTCTTCTTCAGCTCCATTCTTTTTACCTTCTTACCAAGCTGTAAGAGCGGTATTGCTTCACTGGAGGGCTTTTCTTCAGCCTCTCTAGTTTTGTTACTTTTCCAGTGCGGAGTTCTCTTCTCTGAGTTGACTCCTCTTTTTCAATCTTGCTTTGAAGCAGTTCATCAGACATGTCCAGAGTTATCTACTCCTGTTCTGTCTTTTCTGTTTTTAAACAGTAACATTCTTTCTGCTGTCTGGCAAGCAGCTGCCAATGCAGGAGCCTTAATGTTTGGACCACTGGTTCTTGTCCACCAGCAACCAGATTTGTCCTCCACTAACATTCTCTCTGGTCTTAGTAGTGGCTCCAAGTCAGTGCTGTCATCTGTCTTGGAAACCTTTTCACTACAAGCTTGTTGGATTGTGTTCTCTTTCTGCCATCTCCATTCCCCTGGGTTTGGCAGCATAGTTGACATAGGTACTGGCTCTCCAGTAGCCAGTAATATCTCCTCATTCTCCTGCATCATGCTCTCTGCAATCCTACAGAGAAGCTCTCCACTATGGGCCCTTGCTAGAGAGCATGGGGTTTTTTTTCTCCAACAGCTGTCCTAGATGGCTGGAAAAGGCTTTTTCAGTCATGTCTCCCATGACTAGAAAGGATCTCCTTTTTAATATAAAGGACATAGGCCTTCTCTTATGTGAAAGCTTAAGGAGTTGCCAGTTCCCTGCTTTGGTCCATAGTATTTCCAATCGGGAATATGCTTTTCTCTTTGCAGCTCGTCCTCATGGTAAGAATGCATGATACCTCTTTGCCCTTAAGCAGGTCAGCATGGTATCTCATTTTATGCGTCTCCTGTTCACTTACCATGCTAGAGTTCTAGAATACTCGGGACCTGCTGACTGCAGACTGATATCATCCTCTGCTTTTCACGTAACCGTCCTGGTTATTTTCACTACCTAGCATCCCTGTAGCTCATAACCAGTGGGAACAGATTCTCTATATATCTTCTCAAGTAGGTTCCACCTTCTTGTTATTAGATTAATCTTTCCTCTCCACATTTTCCTATGTGAATACCGTTCTGTAGGCATATCTCTGTCTGCTTCATTGCAGACACCCATATAGAGGCCTATATATTCATATCTGTAGCATACATCTTACAGATGTCTGTCTATCTTTGTGTGTATTTTATGCCTTTCATATCTCACTATAGATATATTCTCATATATCTATCTGTCGAGATATTTACTATGGGTAGATAGGTATCCTGCATTTATCTACCTGACTGTCCAGGCTCATATAGCTATATGATTCTGACAGATGGGTTTTACCCATACCTATGCTATCCAGCATGTTTGGGGTTCCACACTCACAACCACTTTTGTGATAGTTAACAACTTCCACCATAACCTTAAGGTTTAGGTACCTCTGAAGCTCTCCATGTTCCAGTATCTCTCCTACCTGACCCCAGTTAGGAGAGCCATTGCGGATCTTCAGCTAATCACAGGCTCTAACGCCTCAGGCGTTTGTCCTTTCTTTGGGATACAAGGGGTTTCCATACCTTTTCCTCCCACAAGGACTGTGCCTGTTTGTACAGTCCGGTCGGCCTTCTCTTTTTGCTCCCAAGGGTGAGCCACTCTGTCGCCAAAAGAGTTCGGCTTTTATCATAAAGCCTTCCGCTGAAGGCCCACCGTTTTTGGTACTACCCCAGTTCTCACCGGAGTTCCCTCTTACCTTTCAGGAATCTGACCTCCACTCTTTTTTCCTACAGGTTTATTACCTCCACTTCACAGTGAGGTCATCCTTGAGGTTCCTCTACTGGGTTCCCCAATAGATCCCATGAACCTCCTTACTGCTGTGTAATCCTGTTAGGGGAGGTCCATATTGCAATATTCCTTCAATATCATTGATGATAATTATCATCCAGACATGGACTCCTTTTCTGCAGTCCTATGCTAGGTTAGCTGTTCCACAGCACCTTTCTTTCTTCAACTCCTACCCTCCATCCTCAGAATGCCTGGTGTTGTGCGGGATAGCATGTTCCAACCAATAACATGCTGGGACTCCAGGCATCTTAGCTTGGGAGTCCCCATATGTGAAGACTCATTCCTGCTTGTTCCTGGAGATAGCACATACTTACCTGTAACAGGTGATCTCTGGGAACAGCAGGGATAAGTCTTCACAACCCACGCACCTCCCCAGGAGTTGTATCTCTATCTATCTTTCCCCTCTCTCTCTCTTTGTCTCAGCTTTAAAACTTAACTGAGGAGAGGCAGTTGGGAAAGGCGGGAAGGCAGCACGCAGGCGTGGTGGGATGCTTCCAAAAGCTCTTTGATTGGACGCTGGAAAGCGTTCCCGCGCAGACTCCGTCGGTACCGACGTACCCATATGTGAAGACTTATTCCTGCTGTTCCCAGAGATCACCTGTTACAGGTTAAGTAACTGTGCTTTTTGGTTTATGCAACTAGTATTATTTTTAAGGAAGTGCATCTCTCTTGAATTGGACACACATCACTTTATTGCCATTTAGTTTCTTTGAACATATGTTTTTTCTTATGTGACAAATTCAGGCCACTCACATTTTAAATTCATTGCTTGTAAATTCTGATTAGCCATAGTTCAAAATACCTTCAAAGCTGCTCTTGTTCAAAGAGTTCCTCCAGCTGTCCCAGATCTTTTGTACTGTTCGCTTCTACCTTCTCCCTTTCTTATTATCCCCACCTCTTCCTCTACCATCCTATCCTCCCTCCCATCCCCCACTTTTTTCAAGAAATCTCCCTCCCTTCCCAAAACCCCATCATTCTTTTCTAAGTGAGCTACCCACAAGCCATGCACTCTCATTTTGTATTTGTTACTTGCCCCTATCTCTCTAATCCATTCAGTTACTCTTGGCCAGTCTCCTTCCCTCACCCTTTAATAATCCTCTCCATCATCTGCAATCTTTTCTTCCCTATCCACTCTAATTCCCCACAAACACATTTCATTCACCCCACTTCTACTGCTATCCACTCCCTCCATCCTCCCTTCTTGCCACAGTTCTCATCAGATACTTTGCAAGCAGACATTGTCCATTGCATTACACCTTATATCACTCCACACACTTCTGTTTACTTTAGGGACTGCAAAAATGCACTTAAACGGGGTAAATAACATTCAGCTCCCCAGAGCTCTTCACTTAAGTGCCCATGCTTATTAGTGATATTTCCTCCCATATACAGAATTTGTACATTTGCATTATAGCACTTGTTTGTTTTTCCCCATGGGCTCTTGTTCTTTTCTACATGACAGGATGAACAGAAAGCAGAAGATGAGCTAGCAAAGAAGCGTGCTGCTTTCTTATTGAAACAACAGCGTAAGGCTGAAGAGGCTCGTGTCCGAAAACAGCAGCTTGAGGCAGAGGTCGAACTGAAGCGAGATGAGGCTCGGTAAATGGACAATATATGTGTTTTCAGAATATGCACATAATCTCAGCCTATGATACTGTTTATGGGATGAGCATAAGTATCCAAAGAGGATGAGGTATTTGAGATTTCAAATCTTTATTGGCCTCTTTATAGCTGCTGAAGGAGGAGGCTGTGTGGTCTTGAAAGCTTACCTACTTGATCCTCTTTGAGTAGCCTTTATGTAAAAGGTATTGTAGTCTTCAAAGAACCCATTTTCCAAGAATTAGTATAGCCACTCAAACTTTGCACAAGGAAAGGGCTTTATTTTTCATGAAGTCCCCATAGAAACGTTTCATCGTTTGGCTTTGCGAAGTTACAATAATCTGCTAGAATTAAAAAAGAAAAAAAGACACGAATGCCTTTTTGTTAATGGACAGAATTGTAGCTGGTATAATAAGCTTTTTGATAAATCTTTTCAGAGAGAACCCAAGTGGTGATCTCCCAGGGATAATTGATGTATCCTTTTTCTCATGTGATGATGAAATCAGTAGTAAGCATTGTAGTTTTGCCATGGATGAAGTGGCAATTTTCTGACTGTTTACATTAGGATGATGTCCGAACATTTATCTGTTTGTTTTGCTCTAATTCTCAAAAGTGTAAAGAATTCTCGTCTTCTGCTGTGGGTACAAAGCAAGCAGGAATGTAGGCTTCACATATGGGTGAGGTCTGTACCGACGGAATCTGCATGGGAACGCTCCCCAGCATCCAATAGAAAAGCTTTGGGAGCACCCCACTGCGCTTGCGTTGCTGCCTTCCCGCCTCTGTGACTCTCCCTCCTCAGTTCTTCGTTTTCTGCGGAGCCAACACGAAGCAAATCCTGTCACTGCAGAAAATTTCTTCTTATTTTTTTGTGGTCGCATCGGCTTTCCTGTTGATGCTGGAACCAAACTATCATCTTTTCTTCCTCTGTAAAAAACAAAAAACAACAAAAAAAAACCCCGTAATTCTTCAGGCGCTCGACACCATTTCAGGCCTTAGGCCTTCCATCCAGTCTACTGACGTGATGGAAAAACCAACTAGTGGTTCAAAAAATGTTCCAAGTGTGGAACACACACCTCCATTTCTCCAGGAACAAGCAGAAGCCCGCGCAGAGCAATTCCCCAGCTTTCAAAGCCATGCATGCGTACAGATAAAGAAGCCTCCGGCGATGGCACCTGGTCTCCTGAGGGTCATCCCGGTGAGAACCCCCTCTCCTTCTCCACGCCAGACCTGGTAACCCTGGTGTCTGCATCGCAGGGTCCCATGCCTGCGTGGAAGTCCCAAATGCTGTCACTAGAGTGCAGCATTTCTGCCTTCTTAGCTGTCCAGCAGGTGCTCATGTCCAGCACAGCTGGCCTATGCCTCGAGAAAGAGGTTCCCTTGAGAAGGACACCGCAACCCGCCCTAGAAACCCCCCGAGAGCCATGGGCCTCGTGAGGGTACTCTGCGTTGGTCTCGCTTGCTTTCCCGGTCCTCAGGAACGAGATCCTCCAAGGCCTCTGGCTCCAAGCGGACCTCGGTTTCTGGATGGGGCAACCTGCCCTAGTCTGACTCCTCCTCGGAACTCTTGGGCTGGGAGTCAGACGGGGATACTTCTCTAGAGACCCGCAGCTACAGGGACCTCCCCTCGGACCAGTCCCTGCCCCCCCCCTCTCAGAGGTGTTCACCGCCTGAGGACACATCATTCCTGGCGTTTGTGCGGGATATGGCATGGGCTCTCAGCCTGGTTACACAGACTGAAGAGGAGCCGCGAGCTGAAGAGCTTGATATTTTACAGTATGAGTCCACGCCTCGGGAGTCTTACTGTTCCAGTTTCTCCCATTTTGTCAAGGCTGCTCCTCCACATGTGGGAGACACCTGCTTCGGTCCCCACTGTGAGTAAGCGCCTCGACGCCATGTACAGGGTCCAACGTGGCCCGGGGTTCCGGAAAACCCATCTTCCACACACCTCCATGGTTGTGGAGTCGGCAATGTGGAAGCAAAAGAGCCTGAAGTCTCACTCTTCAGTCCCCCGGGTAGGGAATCAAGAGCCCTTTACGCCCTGGAATGCAAAGCCTATCGGGTCCATGCTCACATGCCGCATCCAGGCATACCAATTGTATATGAGGTGAACCCCTTCTAAGGTTCCAAACCCTTCTGAAATCCATCGTGGAGTGTTTGAAATACCTCTCCCGCGCCGCATATGATAGGTTTGAGTCCTCCACCCGAGTGGCAGCAGCCAGCATTAGTGCCCGACGCCAAGCATGGCTCCAGTCCTCGGAACTGGAGCAGTGGGTCCAGGAGAAGCTCCTTGGACATCCCTTGCCTCAGCGAACGACTGTTTGCTGAGATAGAAACGGAGTTCGTGACTAGAACTCGTCTCTCGCGTAAGATATCCTCCCTAGGAAGAAGCAGCAAACAAAGAAGCCGTTCCGCCAAAGGAAGGAGCTCCCCTACCTACCAGGGTTACCCACCTTTCCCGCCCACCTCTGCGCCAGCTCTCGGCACGCAGGGGAAGGGAGGCGTGCATGGCCACCGCAAACCTAAAAGGCCTAAGGCCCAGCCACCAGCGCCACCCCAGCCTACGTAGGTGTTTTGACACAGACGGCATAACGCCCCCTGGCAGCACTTCCACCGGTGGGGGGGACGCCTTCCCTGTTCGCCCCGCAGTGGGCGTCGATCATGTCGGACACCTGGGTCCTCTGGGTGATCTGAGATGGATACCGTCTCCGCCTGGACAGGCGCTCTTCTCCCCAGCGTAGCCTACTCTGCTCCTCTCGCACCAGACCTTCTTGCAGTGGGAACTGTCCAACCACCTTGCCCAATGGGCGGTCGAGAAGTACCGCTGCACCTTCGAGGCCAGAGGTTCTACTCCTGCTACTTTCTCGTTCCGAAAAAGACGGGGGCCTACGCCCTATCCTCGATTTCTGAAACCTGAACAAATTCCTGGTGCGGGAGAAGTTCAAAATATTATCGCTTGGCGTCCTGCTGCCCTTCCTTCAGCAGGGTGATTTGCTATGCTCCTTGGATCTCAAGGACGCCTATGCCCACATCCTAGTCCACCTCCAGCACAGGCATTTCCTTCAAGGTGCAGGGGGAACACTATCAATACAGGGTGCTCACCTTCAGGCTCTCTGTGGCCGCCACCTCCCTCAAGCGGCAGGGCATTCCTGTCTTCCCTTTCCTCGACGACTGGCTCGTCACAGGGTCCTCGATGGGCGAAGCCTGCCTGGCAGTGGCACGCACAACCCTTCTCCTCAAATGCCTCTGCTTTTTGGTCGACTACTCCAAGTCCCACCTCGAGCCAGTGCAGACCCTGGAGTTCATTGGCGCACGCCTCGACACAGTGCAGGCGACCATCTTCCTACCTGTGCACTGGGCAGACCGCCTCGGGGCCATGGCGATCCAGGTCCAAAACAGGGCTTGGGTTACGGCACGGACCATGGTGCTGCATCTCAGGCACATGGCCTCCACTGTTCATGTGGTTCCACACGCCCGCATGCACATGGCGGTCAGCCCAGTGGTGCCTCAGAGCGCAATGGAGCCAGGCCTTCGGCCACCTCAGAGACCCTATTCGGGTCTCCCGCAGTCTTCACAACTCCCTGAGTTGGTAGCGGGACCCCCGAAATCTCCTTCGGGGCATGCCCTTCTAGACCCCACAGCACGAGCTAACAATGGATGCTTCCTTTTTGGGGTGGGGAGCCCACTGCAGCACATTGTGCACACAGGGGCAGTGGTCGCCTGAGGAGTCTGAACTGCAGATCAACCTGCTCAAGCTTCGGGCAGTCTGATGGGCCCTCAGGGCCCTTGAGGGCTATCTGTGGGGAAAGTCTGTGCTTGTGCAGACTGACAACAGGGTGGCCATGTTTTACATAAACAAGGAGGGGAGAACGAGATCCTGTCCCCTCTGTCGGGGACAATCCTCCTTTGCGCTTCACCGGGGAATGACCCTACGAGCCGTCTACCTCCCAGGCCAGGAGAATGTCCTTGCGGACAAACTCTGCAGGATCCTCTGCCCACACGAATGGCGCCTGAATCCGAAAGTCGCCAGCCGCTTGTTCCGTCGGTGGGGTACCCCATCCATGAACCTGTTCGTCAGTCCGGTGAACGCGCAGCATCTCCAGGAACAAGCAGGAATGTAGTCTTCACATATGGGTATCGTCGGTACCGGCGGAGCCTGCGTGGGAACGCTCCCCAGCGTCCAATAGGAATGCTTTTGGGAGCATCCCTCAGCATATGTGCGCTGCCTTCCCGCCTTTCCAACTGTCCCTCTTCAGTTCTTTGTTTTCCACGGAGCTGACAGGATCTATTCCCTGTCACCGCAGAAAATTCTGTCTTTAAATTTCTTTTCTTGTGGTCGCGTTTGCCTACCGCATGACTCTTACCGGTACCGCCGGTTCTTTTCATTTCAAAAAACCCAAAAAAACCTTAGACTTTAGACTGTTTCTCTTCAGAAACTTTTCTCTTTGGTGCCAAGCGCCATTTTGGGCACTAGGCCCCATATTCCTAAAACATGGAAAAGCCAACTAGTGGTTTAAAAAAAAAAAAAAAAAAGTACTAAGTGCGGCGGTACCATCTCAGTCACTGACACCCATGATTGGTGTCTTAAATGTTTAGGACCTGAACATTCTCCAACTGAATGTCTTTCCTGTATGGGTATGACTAAAAGAGGAAGGCAGAACCGGGCTGCAAAGCTCGGTACCCTCTTTTCTTCGGATGCCAGATCTGTTGCATCGACATCGTCAAGGGCCTCTTCTTCCTCCCATGGATCTCAGGTAACTAAACATAAAAGCCGGTCCTCAAAGGGTAGCTCTCCTGCTAAGCATCGATAGGCCATTGGCATTGCCCTTGAGGGAACCACACCGGCAAAACAGCCCCGGCGGGAGGCTTCAGCTTCCAAAGCATCGATGGGGCTTCAGGATGCCTACGGTACCGGCCCCGGTGGGAACTCTTCCCATGCCATCTCTGGCTGGAATTGACAAACCGGTATCGGGTCAGCTCGGTACCGACTTCGATCAGTACCGGGACCGTGCTTTGCAGGAGCATCGGGGTCAGGAATTCTTCAATTCCTCCAATTCCGAAGACTCTGACAATTCTGCTGGCACTAGAGGGTTTCTCCCAGAAGATCCCTCTTCTCCCCAACGCAGAATGTCACCTTCAGAGGACATGTCCTTTCAGGATTTTATCCGTGATATGGCCAAAGGTCTTTCAATCACAGTAGCTCCTGAAGAGGAACCCAGAGCAAAGGAGTTGGAAATTCTCCAATATCCTAAAGCTCCTAAGGAGGCAGCCATTCTGCCTATCCATGAAATTCTGCATAACTTGATGCTCAGAATGTGGGAGACACCTCTGACTATTTCTCCTCACTCTAGGAGACTTGATACTATGTATCGAGTTCCGCCATGTCCTGGATTTCAGAAAACTCAGTTGCCACACCATTCAATGGTAGTGGAGTCAGCCATTCGTAGGATGAAAAGTGCAAAGAGGCATGCATCCAATCCTCCAGTTCGTGAATGCAGGACTCTGGATGTTTTTGGGCACCGCACTTTTCAAGCTTCCATGCTTTCAGCTAGGATCAGTTCATATATTCTATATATGGGAATGTTCCTCAAGGAAGTCACAGGAGACTTGGATCTTATGAGCCCATTGCTCCCAGATGACAAGAGACAAGATTTTCTTGCTCTAGTTAAGCATGCTCAAGATGTCTCCAAGTTCGTAAATCGTGCAGCCTTTGACTGCTTCGAATGCATCAGCAGAACCTCTGCTATTGCCATTGGGGCCCGACGGATTGCCTGGCTGCAGGCATCAGACTTGGAGACTTGGGTACAGGACAAATTAGGCAACATTCCTTGCACGGGGGAGAATCTCTTCGGCAGGAAAAGGCTAACGAGTTAGATGCTGACAATACTACTCTAGATAGATTGTCAAAATCTACAGCCACTCCAGCCAAAAGGAAGCCTTATAAAAAACCCTATTTTAGCAAAAAGAGGAAATTTTACCCTTCCTATACCCAGCAGAGTCAGACTCAGGGTCAGGTTGCCCAAAAAGGGCAAATTAGACAGCAAAAGAAGCCAAAAGGCCCGAGGGCCCAACCAGCTCTCCAGGTTCAGCCCCCTCAAGGGTTTTGACTCCTTCCTAGAGAGCTTTGCCTTCCTGCCTCTGATGGGTCCCCAACCCCCCAATATGCCGGGCAGGTTATGCCACTTTGCCAACAGATGGCATCAGATAACAGCAGAAGATTGGACTTTGTCCATCATAGGAGAAGGGTACAAGCTTCATTTTCACAGCATGCCCCCTTTCACAAGTCTAAAGCAATTCAATTCTCAAACCTCCACAGACAGTCTGTTAGATCACAAGGTCTCCACACTTCTTGCCCAAGGGGCAATAGAGGAAGTGCCCATTCTTCAACAGGGTGCAGGGTTCCACTCCCCCTATTTTCTTATTCCAAAGAAAACAGGGGGACACAGACCCATTTTGGACCTCAGAGAATTGAACAAATACCTATTTCAAGAGAAGTTCAAAATAGGAACTCTTCTGCCATACCTTCAAAGCCAGGATTGGCTTTGCTCTCTAGACTCCTATGAAGAAAGGCTAAAAAGGTTAGGGCTCTTTAACCTGGAAAAGAGACGGCTGAGGGGAGATATGATAGAAGTCTATAAATTAATGAACGGAGTGGAACGGGTAAACGTAGATCGATTGTTTACCTTATCAGAATATAGAAAGACTAGGGGACATGCAGTGAAGCTACAGGGTAAACTATTTAAGACTAATAAAAGAAAATATTTTTTCACTCAACGTGTAATCAAACTCTGGAATTTGTTACCGGAGGATGTAGTAAAGGCTGTTAGTGTAGCTGGGTTTAAAAAAGGTTTGGACAAGTTCCTGGAGGAAAGGTCCATTAACCATTATTAAGAAGTGACCGAAGATATCAATGCTTGACCCAGTACAAGCATTGTGGAACTTGTGTCTCTTGGGGAAACTGCTAGGTACATATGACCTAGATTGGCCACTGTTGGAAACAGAATACTGGGCTTGATGGACCTTGGTCTGACCCAGTATGGCATATCTTATGTTCTTATGACTTAAAGGATGCGTACACTCACATTCTCATCCATCCAGATCATAGGAAATTCTTTCGATTCTTTTTCAGGGGAAGACATTTCCAATATAGGGTTCTTCCTTTTGGTCTGGCTTCAGCACCAAGCGTATTCACAAAATGCATAGCAGTAGTAGCCGCATTTCTACGAACCCTGGGGATATTTGTCTTCCCTTACTTAGACGACCGGCTCATTCGAGCCCCTACAGTTGCAGAGGCCAGCACTGCACTGTCCCGTACAATGCAATTTCTCCAATACTTGGGATTGGTAATAAACTTCCCAAAATCCCAACTTGTTCCTTCCCAATGCCTGGAATTCATAGGAGCCTGTCTAGATACCAGACAAGCAAAGGCTTTCCTTCCACAGGCCCCTTGTCTTCGCATAATACAACTAGCTTCTCAAGCAGCAGGCAAATCCTCCCTCACTGCTCGAGAGCTACTGCAGTTACTAGGACATATGGCTTCATGTAGTCCCATATGCTCGCCTCCAACTGAGAACAGCTCAGTGGACCCTATCCACACAGTGGACACAGGCCACAGGTCATTTGTCGGACAAAATAATACTCTCAATGACTAATTTTGTCCCTCCAATGGTGGCAGTCACTAGAAAACCTGACAATGGGGTCTCCTTTTCATCAACCCTCTTTTCAGGCCACCCTAACAGATGCATCACAGGTGGGTTGGAGAGCACACCTGAATCATCTCTCTACTCAGGGCACCTGGACTCCACAGGAGGCCGGTTTACACATAAACCTCCTAGAATTAAGAACAATCTATTTAGCTCTTTGAGTATTCCTCGCCCAACTCTATGGCACCCGAATCCCTAGTCCCTGCACCTCATGGCCTGGTTGCTGAAGGCTTAGACCTCCAGCATCTCAACCTGTCCGAACAGGTAAAAGATATCCTTCAGGCTTCTAGGAAACTTTCCACAAGAAGCTCTTATGCCTTCAAGTGGAAACGTTTTACTATATGGTGCTCTAAGAAGGGATTAAACCCCCTTGTCATACCCTTAGAATTGATACTAGAGTATCTCCTTCACTTAATGAATTCTGGTCAATTCGGTAAGAGTCCATCTTAGTGCAATTACAGCTTCTTATAAGCCGCTGAATGGACAACCAATTTCCTCTCATCCACTCATATCAAGATTTATGAGAGGCCTTTTATTAACCAAACCTCCCATCAAGCCAGCACCGGTGGCATGGGATCTAAATCTAGTTCTCGGGCAGGTCATGAGGCTGCCTTTTGAACCTTTGGCCACTACAGCCCTTAAGTTTTGACCTGGAAGGTCATCTTCCTAATTGCAATCACCTCTGCCCGTCGCATTAGTGAATTGCAAGCTTTAGTGGCTGATCCTCCTTATACTAGGTTTCATTATAAGGTTGTTCTTCGAACTCACCCACACTTTATGCCAAAGGTGGTTTCGCCTTTTCATTTAAATCAATCAATTTATCTTCCTGTATTTTTTCCGAGGCCTCACGCCTCTAATGCAGAAAGAAACCTTCATACTTTGGATTGTAAAAGGGCCTTAGCCTTTTACATACAAAGAACACAGCAGCATAGGAAGTCCCCACAACCTTTTATAGCTTTTGACCCTAGTAATTTGGGACTTCCAATCTCCAAAAGGACTTTATCTAAATGGTTGCCCAATGCATATCCTTTGCTTATGAGAGTAAGGGTCTTTCTCTTCAGGACCATGTCACAGCTCATAATGTGAGAGCCATGGCAGCTTCTATGGCTAATCTCCACTCTGTGTCTATCGATGACATTTGTCGAGCAGCCACCTGGGCTTCGGTTCACACCTTCACAGCCCACTACTGCCTGGATAAAGCCTCCCGTCGGGATGCCTTCTTTGGCCAAGCTGTTCTTCAAAATCTTTCATACCTAAATCAACTCCTACCCACCAACCCTGGTGGAATGCCAGAGATCCATGAGAGGAAGGATTCCCACCTTCTAGGGTGGCACCTTCCTGGGGCCATCTCCTTGGCATCTTCAGCTAGGGAGTCCCCCATATGTGAAGACTACATTCCTGCTTGTTCCTGGAGATAGCGTAGTTACTCACCTGTAACAGGTGATCTCCGGGAACAGCAGGAATTTAGTCCTCACAACCCACCCACCTCCCCTGGGAGTTGTCTCTCTATCTCTTTGTCTCTTTCCTCTCTCCCTCTATCCTTTCACTCAGCTACAAACTTAACTGAAGAGGGACAGTTGGAAAGGCGGGAAGGCAGCGCGCATGTGCTGAGGGATGCTGGGGAGCGTTCCCGCGCAGGCTCCGTCAGTACCGACGATACCCATATGTGAAGACTAAATTCCTGCTGTTCCCGAAGATCACCTGTTACAGTTGAGTAACTACACTTTCCCCGCTTCTGCGGACCGACTCTGCACCCAGAGTGGCCCCGGACGTATTCCTCTTGAGCTGGACCTCCGGTTTCCTCCCACTTCTCTCATTGCAAGGACCCTCCACAAGATTCAGTGGGACCGGGCTTTGGTGATCCTAGTGGCTCCCTCGTGGCCTCGACAGCCTTGGTTCCCACCTGCAGTTCTCCCCCTGTCTGTGCCTCTGGGCCTGCTAACACAAGAGGAGGGTTGGGTACTCCACTTGAACCTGGCCTCGCTGTCCCTCACAGTTTGGCGGCTGAACGGGTCGCCTTAGCGCCGCTGCACCTCCCGTAGGAGGTCAAGGAGGTTCTCCTCGCGTCGTGGAAAGACTCGACGAGAAGGGCGTACGCCTTTAAGTGGCGCCGCATCTCAGTCTGGTGCTCCGAGCTCCAGATCAACCCGTTCTACTGCTCAATCCGGTGGATTCTTCAGTATCTCTTCCACCTCTTGAAGGCGGGGCTGAAGTCCAATTCGGTCAGGGTGCACCTGAGCGCCATTTCGGCGAACCACCTCCCTGTCGAGGGGAAGCCCTTCTCGGGGCAGCCTTTGGTCTCCCGCTTCATGCGAGGTTTCTTGCTCTCTAAGCCTCCCATCCAGCCTCCTCCAGCGGAGTGGGACCTCACCATTGTGCTTATGCAGCTTACACAACCACCCTTCGAGCCAATTGGAACATGCTTGCTTTAACACCTCTCCTGGAAGGTGGTCTTCCTGGTTGGTAGCGTTGACTTCAGCCCGCCGTGTCAGCGAACTCCATGTCCTCATGGCTGAGGCTCCATACACCAGGTTTTATGGGAACAGGGTGGTCCTCTGCACCCACCCCAAGTTCCTACGGAAGGTGGTCTTGGACTTTCATCTCAGTCAGGAGTTAGTCCTGCCGATCTTCTTCCCGAGGCCACATTCCGACCGGGCATTGGCGATATTGCATACACTTGACTGCAAGAGGGCTCTCGCCTTCTACTTGCAGCGTACCCAAGCTCATCGCAAGTCTGACCGTCTCTTTGTCGCCTAAGATCCCAATTTCCTGGGGCAGTCACCAAACACACCATCTCCGTCTGGGTGGCGGACTGCATCGCCTTTGCCCAAACAAAGGTGGGGAGCCCCACTGGATCGACGGGTCACCGTGCACGGTGTCCGGGCCAAGGCGTCTTCGGTGGCTTCGCTGCACTCAGTGCCTCTATCGGACATCTGCCGGGCCGCAACCTGGTCTTCAGCGAACACTTGTGCTTTGCACTACTGCCTGGAGAGGGAGTCCTGCCGGGACAGCGCCCGACAGGCCACTCTTCACACTATCTCTCTTCTTCAGCATTTGGGCTTTGTCATAAACTACGAAAAGTCCACTTTGCTTCCCTCTCACTACCTAGAGTTTATAGGGGCCAGGTTGGACACCCTTCAGGCAAGAGCTTACTTGCCCGAGGACAGGGCCCACAGACTTATGGATTTGGTCAACCAGGTCCAACGCAATACTCATGTTTCCGCCAGGCATTTCCTGTGTCTCCTGGGCCACATGGCATCCACTGTACATGTGACCCTGAATGCCCGTCTGCACATGCGGACTACTCAATGGTGCCTCAGAGATCAGTGGACACAAGCCACCGGCGACCTCCGAGACAGAGTAAAGGTGTCCAGGCGACTTCTGAACTCCTTGCAGTGGTGGCTACATCCACCAAACCTCCTCAGGGGTGTACCTTTTGAAGTTCCAGCACACACATGGGTGCTGACGACGGATGCTTCCTTAAGAGGCTGGGGTGCACATTGCCAGGGTTCATGCACTCAAGGCCTGTGGTCCCCTCAGGAGGCCACACAGCAAATCAACCTTTTAGAGCTGCGAGCAATCCGCTTAGCTCTGCAAACTTTGTCATGCCCTCTCTCAACAGTCTGCCACCTGATTGTCCGTCTGAACTAGGACAATGTTTAGCGTGAACAAATAAGGGGGCACAGGGTCCAGGCTCCTATGTCAGGAGGCACTGGCCCTTTGCTCCTTTGCGGTCAGGCAGGGTATGTTTCTCAAAGCAGTCTACCTACCTGGTTAAGAAAACTTCCTAGCTGACAAGCCAAGCAGGATTCTCCAGCCTCACGAATGGCAGTTGAATCCATTGGTGGTCCAGCAGATCTTCCTCCGCTGGGGACTTCCATCCATCGATCTCTTTGCAAGTCCGCTAAACCATCAGCTACCCAGGTTTTGCTCCAGACAGCCGCATCCCCTGAGGATGGCAGCGGATGTTTACTGATCTCTTGGTCTATGGGTCTTCTGTATGTGTTTCCTCCCACGCCCCTGGTGGCCCCAACTCTGTTCAAGATCCTTTGGGACAAGGCCTAGATGATTCCGGTATCCCCTAGATGGTCGAGGCAGCCTTGGTTTCCACTTCTTCTGCAGTTGGCGGTGGAAGCTACGTTCCCTCTAGGGCTGCAACATGATCTCCTGTCTCAAGAGCAGGGTTCCCTTCTGCACCCCAACCTCAGGTCCCTCAATCTGATGACCTAGCTGCTGAAAGGGTAGTGCTAGCTCCCTTACCTCTACCTTAGGAGGTTGAAGAGGTGGTATTGGCCTCTAGGAGGCAGTCCACCAGAAGGTCCTGTACCCTCAAGTGGCGTAGGTTTATGGTGTGGTGTGCTCAGCGCAATGAAGATCCTTTCTCTTGCCTTGTGCCAGTAGTACTGCAGTATCTACTTCACTTTTCAGACCTAGGCCTTAAGTCTAACTCTGTTCAGGTCCACCACAGTGCTTTGTCAGCGCACCACTCACTGGTGGAAGGACAATCTGTCGGTTCACCCCTTGGTGTCCAGATTTCTCAGAGGTCTGCTTCTACTCAAGCCTCTGGTTCGTCCACCAGCGACTGAGTGGGATTTGAACGTGGTCTTACAGCAACTTATTCGCCCACTGTTTGAGCCGATGGCTACTTGACATTTGCGCTTCCTCTCTTGGAAAGTGCTCTTCCTGGTGGCTCTTACATCGGCCAGACGTGTGAGTGAGCTACAAGCTCTGGTTTCTGATAGACCATACACGCGGTTCTTTAGGAACAAGGTGGTCCTAAGGACCCATCCCAAATTCCTCCAAAAAGTGGTCGTCTCTTTCCACCTCAATCAGGAGGTGGTTCTTCTGACCTTCTTTCCCAGGCCACATGCCAGCCGGTCTGAAACAGTCTTGCATACCCTGGACTGTAAGAGGGCATTGTCCTTTTACATAGAACGTACACGGGAGCATCGAAGGGCTGCTCAGCTCTTTGTCTCGTTTGACCCTACAGTGGTGTGCAAAAGTCTGGAATCACTTGTAAATTTGATGTTTTTTCCAACTTCGTGACCTTATATCTTAATTTCTTTTTCCTCCCAGTGGCTTTTTCTGTGTATCTCATGATAAGTGATAGATTTGGCTATTAGGGCCAACTTTTAGTATTGGTTTGGCCCTTATTTTCTGAGTTTGTTCCCCAAAGTTGTCCTGTTGATAGATTTTCTGTGAAAATCGCGTAATGTACATCGTTGGCCAACCATATATTGTAAGTATGCTTTAAAATATTATGGACACATGCCAGATTTCCTTCAAATTAATGTATGTGGCCTTGAAAAGGCCTTTTTTTGTGTCAGTGATGGCTCAGTATTTGATGGGCCACCCTTTGTTCTTGATTCTTGATCACCTGACTGCACCTTGTCGGCATTGAATGAACCAGTCTGACAAGGTGATCATTGGTGACAACGCGGTTCCAAGCTGCAATGAGTGACTCAGTCAGCTCACGCTTTGATGTCGGATGCCTCTTGGATATTTCCAAGGCCACCTTGTGCCACAGGTTCTCGATTGGATTCAGATCTGGAGACTGGGCAGGCCAGTCCATTGACTTGATGTTCCGCTGCTTCCAGCTGATCTCCTGTCTGGAGCGATTGCAGGGTGCATTGTCATCTTGGAACAGGAACTGGCCAGGAAACAGCTGGTATGCTGATGGCACCATGCACTTTTGCAGTATGGTGATGTGCTTGGCCCTGTTGACCATTCCATTGACGAAGTGAAGACGTCCAACGCCACTGGCAACCATGCAGCCCCAGACCATGACCTTCAAAGGATGCTTCACAGTGAGGTTGAGACACTCAGGCTTGAATTCCTCTCCAGGAAATCTCCTCACATAGGTGTGGGCCTGGTTATCAAACAGGCAGAAGGTGCTTTCATCGCTGAAAAGCACCTTTTCCCACATTTCAGTCGACTATGTTGAGTGCTTTCTCTCCCAAACGGTCCGGTTGCGCCATTGTATGTCAGTCATCAGTGGCTTATTCCATGCTTTGCAGCCCCGGAGACCAAACTGTTGATGAGCTGACACTGACCTCCCTCTTGTCTGACCACTCTCGAAGTAGCTGAGGAGAGGTCAACGCGATTAGTCAGTGAAATGCATCGTAGTATGCGGTCCTGGCGTGATGTTGATGCACGTGGACGACCTGAACGAGGCTTGTCCACCACTGAACCCGTTTCTTTCTTCTGTACAATCTTAACAGCGCTCTGACTGCAGCCAACTTTCCTGGCTGATGGCTTGAAAATCCTTCCTCGCTCATAAAGGACACACGAACATGCTCTTCCAACGTCGTGTCCGAGTCATCTTCATGGTCGATCCAGAAAGTGTATGAAATTCAAAAATTCCGCGTGTTTTTATAGCTACACTGTTGGCTAGGTATCTGCATTGTGATTGGTTAGTGAAACCAGCCTCCTGATTGGTCAGAAATAACGTGTGCATATTGGATAATCTCGATCCAGTTTTGACACAGGATCCACAAAAATCGCAGTAGCTATCTCCCAGTGTCTGTGACGTATTTAAATTGGAAGCAAGGAATGCAAAAAAGTCAACTCTAATAGCCAAATGTATCCCTTTTAACGTGGTAGAAAGATGAATATGCTGGGCTAACGCAAAATTTAAAAAAAAGTTAAAGTACGAAAAATGCAAAACTCACAAGTGATTCCAGACTTTTGCACACCACTGTAATAGAATGGGGTTACCTCTCTCCAAGCACACGTCCACTTGGGTAGCAGATTGCTTCGCCTGGGCGTACAGGGCAGCCGACCTCCCCTTGCAGGGCCAGGTCACGGCCCACCGTGTCAGGGCGAAAGCTGCGTCAGTAGCTCATCTCCGCTCTGTTCTGTTGGCAAACATCTGCCGGGCCGCAACTGGTCTTCAAGCCAGACTTTTGCAGCCCATTACTGCCTGGAGCGAGAGTCCCGACGGGACAGTGTTTTCGGCCAGGCGGTACTCCATAATCTCTTTGAGGTTTAGGAAACTCCTACCCTCCGGCCCTTCGTGTTGGGCTACCATACAGGGTGCGTTCTCAGAGAAAATTCTTATCACGGATGCTGTGGCACTCGAGAGGGAGCCATTTTTTCAGCTTTGGGTTCACGGTAGCCTAGAGCTGGGGAGTCCCATATGTGAGGACTGACTTCCTGCTTGGTCCTGGAGAAAGCGCAGTTACTCACCTGTAACAGGTGTTCTCCAGGAGCAGCATGAATCAGTCCTTATGACCCTCCCTCCTCCCCTGGAGTTGCAGTCATATCCTTCATTTTGATTTTTTGCTGTCTTTTAGCTATGTCATCAGACTGAGCAAGATGGTACCCTTGGGCGGGAAGGGGACAGCGCATGCGCTCTGCATTCCCAAAGGCTTTCTTTCAAAGCTGGGGAAATGCTACGCACGAGGACTCCGTCGGTGCCGACGTCACCCATATGTGAGGACTGATTCCTGCTGCTCCTGGAGAACACCTGTTACAGGTGAGTAACTACGCTTTCTCAACCTTCCTCAGGAAGTAAAGGAGTTTTTCCCAAATAATTTCAAAGGGCTGCATCAGAACAGGACAACCAGCATATCTAACGTTCCTAAACTCAAAGGAACTTGTTATCCCTAATTTATAGGAGCTCGTGGCGGAAGACAAACAGACCTGAAGCCAATTAGCTTATTTGACTAATTGGCTTCAGGTCTGTTTGTCTTCCGCCACAGGTTCCTTTGTGTTTAGGAACGTTAGAAATGCTGGTTGTCCTGTTCTGATGCAGCCCTTTGAAATTATTTGGGCAAAACTCGAGTCTCATGACATTTCCAGCGCTGATGGAGTGTGTTCATCTTGACTGAGGAGCTTCTACCTGCAGCTAAGTATTTTATTTATTTTAAATGTATTTAAAAAATTGAAATACATTACTGCCTATGACTGACATTGTGGGAGATTAAGCGGATAGCTTTGCTATAGGCGTTCGGTTTGCCTTAGCATAATCCCACTCTCCTTGTCTGAGGCATCCTTTTACGCATAATTCCATTTCTCAGGTTGGTATGCAGGCTTCTCAGTCCTTCATTACACATTCTTGTTTTGTCTCTGCTTTGAGGGTCTTATATTGAACATTAGGTATTGATTTTGACACTATGAATATGTTGTAGATGACCCCTGTCTGTTCCCTAAGTTTTCTCTCAAAGGCTCTTGTTTTAGATTGAGCTTTTAATGAGTAAGAGTCGGTGGGGATTTTTGTTTTGTTTGTGGACACAGTGAGACATAGTTCAGCAGAGGGATTTTTGCTGGAATTTGTGCTATTGCTCCACTGGTTTTCCTTTTGAGGTGCGCTTAAGGGACTGGTATGGTACAGGAGTCTGTAGTGTTCAGCAATGCCTTTAGCTGGAGCTCGTCTACTAACAGTGCATGTTTTGAATGGATTGAAGAATTGGATCATCCACTCACAGGTCTCCAAATCAAAGTTGGACCTCTTGACCTATTAATCTCTGCTAGACTCCTGGATTAAAGGTTATCTTTGGCGAGTGCTTTTGAGGAAGAAGGGGAGCTTCTATGGGTAATATAGACGACCTCTCTGTGGTCTGGCGTTTTGGAAGGTAAGAACTGCCAGTTATAACTCCAACACTGAATGCTTTGGACACCCTATTCTACAGGGTATTTGAAATTCTGCTAAAAGCTTTTCCTATGAATCAACCCATTCAAGTCGTCATCTTGGCTGAATGGAATACATCACAGTCTAGTCTGTGTTTAGAAGACTGTGGGCAAAATTTGGTTTCAGAAGAGACATAGAGTAGAAGTCTTGGTAACCGTGCAGACCAAGAAAATGACTATCCCTGTTGAGGGTAGTATGGTTCTGATAGATCAGCAGGATCGTAAGCTTGAATCGTCCCTGAAGCAAATTTCTTGAAGTGACCTCTTTGGGTCTGCAGACAGCTGTTTGCAGTGTGTACATGTCAAGGGCAAATTTGTGATGGTTGCAGAAGTGGCTTGAGGATTGTCTGGAAGGTCCCAATAATCATTCGAAGGACACAGCCCACTTCGAAATTGGTGTGGTTTATGTAGCGGGTGCATTGTAAGATTATCTTCACATTGTGACCACAACCATGACCTGTGATGGCCAGGCAGTTTTCATAATTGGAGAACCAATCAGCAGTTACTGCTTCTAAGGGTCTGCTTAATAGGCTTCCCATTTTGGGGGCATATGCTTTTTAGGAAAGATCTGGAGAAGATTGGAAATCTCTGGGGCCTCATCTCCCCCAGAACCTTGCCTGAGAATAAGCCCAGAGGTGGTTCTTTCCAAGTACAGGGAAATCTCTGTTTCAGGAGGCAAGGAGATATTGCCTGGGGAAAGGGAGCTCCTCCCAGCGTTCACATTTTTCCTTCAGACACACTGCTTTTTGATCTGATCATAAAGATGCTTAAAAGGCCCCAAGGAGCTGGGTGCCTCTACAGCAGTGTTCTCAATCCAGTTCACTCTGGATCCTCTGTAAACTACTTCAAACACTCATAGATATGAAGTAATCCATGTCCATTCCTCCTAAAACGCTGATAAGCAATCCCCCAAATTCTCAATGGGGTCCTTCAGAGCAGTGATTCTCAACCCAGTCCTCGGGAACTACCAGGTTTTCAGGATAGCTACAATGAATATGCATGAGACTAATTTTCATGTACTGCCTCCTTGGTATGCAAATGTATCTCGTGCATATTCATTGTGGCTATCCTGAAAACCTGACTAGATGGGTGTTCCTGAGGACTGGGTTGAGAATCACTGCTCTGAAGGACTCCAATGAGAATTTGAGAGTCCCTGTCTCCGCAGGGCAGATCATTGATTGCTTATCAGTGCTTCCTTATCGTCTCTCCAGTCCAGTCCCTTTCTTCTGGGTTGTGCTCCCCTTCCTGTAGCATGGAGACTGAGTACGTCATTCTTTGAAGTTTGAACAGTAAGGAGTTTCACTATGCCTTCATGGCTACAGTGTTTGGTCTGCGGGACCCGCCGGAGTACGGTGTCGGAGGCAGGAGTTTGTAGGTGCTGCGTCCTTGAGGCAGCCTTGGTGGAGCAGGGGATCCAGGACTCTGGGTCGTACAACCCACCAGTTTCTGGGTCTCAGGAGTCGAGAGAGGCTCTAGAGGCACTCCTCGGAGACTGGTCTCGTCATCAGAGTTGCAGCAGGCCCCCTCTCAACCACAACCTTGGCCCTCCTCGGCGGTGGGAGGTCAGGAGGGAGCCCTTGGGGGAGGTTTTTCCCTGGAATTTGTGTTGCTACTCCACAAGGCCTGCCTGCATCGTCAGGGAGAACATGGGCGGACGGTAGCGCAGGGACGTGTATGGAAGCGGGGGCTGATGAACCGCCCAAACGTACTAAGAGCGCGGAAGACGAACCCCCTCTCTCCCCCAGATCAGAGACTCTGGAAGTGGATGCCTCAGATCGGGAGTTGGGGGAAGAGGAGGAGGAACTTGAGGAAGGTAAGCTTCCTGAGGAGGAGCAAACGAGAATTGTGAGTCTTTTGTCATGAGGAGTTGCCAGCCTTGATTGGTGAGTCGATGAAGGTACTCAACATGACCGCAGGGGCCCCTGCGGAAGAAGACCCTCTGGAAGACCCCTTGATTCAGGCAGTAAGGAAGTCTCAGAGTTTTTCCAGTTCACCGGGTGGTTCAGCAGATGACAACCGGAGTCTGATTTAAGGGATGTGCGGTGGATGTCGCGGCTATACCCCTTGCCGGCAGTAGAGAAAGAACTACTACAGTCACCCAGAGTGGACGCAGCAGTGTCGGCGGTGACCAAGAAAACTACCATTCCGGTGGAGGGCAGCGCAGCTCTTAAGGATGCCCAAGATAGGAAACTGGACACGTTGCTGAAACAAGCCTTTGATATTAGTTCCTTGGCACTCCAGGCTTGGGTAGCCCGGGCTTGTCTGAGGTGGTCGCAACAGTTGCAGCTGGCTGGTGAGTCTCCATGTGGATCACAAGGAGAAGGAGAGAGAATTGAGTCAGGAGCGGC
Source organism: Ichthyophis bannanicus (assembly GCA_033557465.1). Classification (NCBI taxonomy): domain Eukaryota; kingdom Metazoa; phylum Chordata; class Amphibia; order Gymnophiona; family Ichthyophiidae; genus Ichthyophis; species Ichthyophis bannanicus. Next base: position 4,753,797 of record JAWIIG010000034.1, read on the forward strand.
CTACCTAGCGGATAACCAGTATGATCTCGTTAGGAGTTTGTCAAAGAACATGGCGTCGGTGCTAGCAGCGCGTTGTTACCTTTGGCTCCGAAACTGGGCGGCGGATAGTTCTTCCAAGACCCGCCTCAGCAGACTCCCTTTTCGGGGTAAGCTGCTTTTTGGAAAAGATTTGGACAAGCTGGTGAAGGAGCTGGGCGAGTCTAAGGGCGGCAGGCTCCCAGAGGATAGGCCGAAACAGAGCCGAGTCCCTACTCCTGGCCGGACTCAGCTGCGGGAGGCTAGGTTTCGTGCAGCACGGTTTTCCCTCTAGAGGGCAGGGTTTCCATGGGTTTTGAGGAGCGGGAAGAGGTTTTGGTTCCTCTTCCGCTACCTCAGGCCCTAGTAAACCACAGTGAAACAGCAGGGGTCCGGGCGGGAGTTCTGCCAGTAGAAGATCACCTGCGGCAGTTCCTGCCCTCCTGGACCCAGGTAACCTCCGACCAATGGGTCCTGGAGGTAGTGAGGGACGGATATGCCCTGGAGCTTGTGAGGCCAATCCTTCTTTCATTTGTACAGTCCCCCTGCAAATCTCTGGACAAGATTGTGGCGGTGGAAGAAGCCTTAACAAGGCTCCTGGCTTTGGGGGCCGTCGTTCCGGTACCCAGGGATCAGTGCGGTTTCGGTCAATACTCTCATCTATTTTGTGGTGCCAAAGAAGGAAGGCTCCCTGTGGCTGATTTTAGATCTCAAACAGGTCACTGTCTCCGGGTTCCACATTTTCGGATGGAGACACTGAAGTCAGTCATAGTGGTGGAATGACAGGGAGCGTGTTTGACATCTCTTGACCTCACAGAAGCGTACTTGCATATTTCCGTCCGCGAGTCTCATCAGCAGTTTCTGCGGTTCGCAGTGCCAAAGGGACACTTTCAGTTTCAGGCTTTGCCGTTCGGGTGTTGGCCACGGCTCCACGCACCTTCATCAAGGTGGTGATGGTGGTGGTAGCGGCACTTCGCAAAGAAGGTATATTAGTCCATCCGTACCTAGACGAATGGCTGATAAGGGCCAAGTCCGAGGAGGAAAGCGTGAAAGCTACCGCCAGGGTAGTTGCATTCTTACGGAGTCTGGGGTGGGTGATCAATCTGGCAAAGAGCAGATTGGTTCCGCTCAAGAAATAGAATACTTGGGGACAAGGTTCGACACGGGACTGGGAAAGGTGTTCTTGCCGGATCAGAGGGCGAAAAATCTCAGGCGGTTGGTACGTGAGTTTATAGCCAGGAAGGCACCCTCAGCCTGGCACTATCTGCAGGTCCTGGGGACCATGGCGGCGACGATAGGGTTAGTACCCTTGGCCAGGGCCCACATGCGACTGCTCCAGTGGGCGCTACTCCGTCGCTGGTCCTATCAGCATCAGTCCCTATCGATGGCGCTCCCCTGTCCCCCCAGAGGCCAGGGAGGCTTGCATTGGTGGCTATCTCAGGGGACTCCATGGGTGCAAGTAATGACGGACGCAAGTTTGGCTGGCTGGGGAGGGACAATACCCAGGGGCTCTGGAGTGTCCAGGAGGCCTAGTGGCCCATCAACAGACTAGAGTTGCAGGCAGAGTGACCCTGGCCCTCAGGGAATTCCAGCGTTGGGTTCACCAAAGGGCGGTCAGAGTCCTTTCAGACAACGTGACAGCGGTAGCTTACATCAACCGCCAGGGCGGCACGAGTAGTCCTTTCTTGGAGGAGGAGGCGTGGGATCTGCTGGTTAGGGCCAAAGCTCACCTGCTAGCTCTATCGGCACAGCATGTGGCTGGAGTAGAAAACGTCACGGCAGACTACCTTAGCAGATACAAGGTGGATCAAGGAGAGTGGGAGCTGTCAGGAGGTCTTCGAGCAGCTGATGCGCCAATGCGCCTCCTATCATGGACCTAATGGCGCGATGGGAGACTGCTAAAGTCAGCCGTTCGTCAGCAGAAGAAAGAATGTCAGAGGGCCTAGATGCCCTAGTTCAACATTGGCCCTCGGAGGGGCTGCTGTATATGTTTCCTCCGTGGGCTGTCATAAGCAGGTTTCTCCAGCGGATAGAGGCACATTGGGGATTCTGATAGCCCTGGACTGGCCAAGGCGGCCGTGGTATGCCGATCTCATTTGCCTCTTGGCGCCTCCTGGTGAGAGACGACCTGGGACAGGGTCCCGTGCGGCTGCCATAGGTGGATCGGTTCTCGCTTACAGCCTGGCTATTGAAAGGGCAAGGTTGTGCAAGAGAGGGTATTCGGGTCTGTGATCACAACCTTGCTAAAGGTCCACAAACTCGCCCTGTCTTGCGTATGTGAGAGTATGGCGCATTTTTGAGAACTGGTGTAAAGATCGACAAAAGAGGCCCTTGTGAGTGTCAATACCCAAGGTTTGGACAACTTACAGGTGGGCTTTGAGAAGGGTCTGGCGGCCAGTTCGTTGCGGGTGCAGGTAGCAGTTATTGCCTGTTACAGAGGCAAGATTCTGGGTAAAGATTTGGGACAGCATCCGGATGTTCGGTTCCTCAGAGCAGTGAGACACCAGCCTCAGCTGAGGTCGGCAGTGCCTCCATGGGATCTCAATCTGGTGTTAGACTCTCTAACGGGGGTGCCATACGACTCGCTGGAAGGCGCCTCATTGAAGGATTTGACGCTTAAGACTGTGTTTCTAGTGGCTATCTGTTCAGCCAGACGTGTTTGAGTTATAGGCCTTGTCGTGTCGGCAGCCTTTCCTCTCGTTCTTTAGGGAGAAGGTGGTCTTGCGGACGGTTCCGTCTTTTTTGCTCAAGGTGGTTTCTCCCTTTCATGTGAACCAGTTGGTGTCTCCCTTCCTTTGCCAACGAAGGGCAAGGGGGAGGGCGACGCATGATTGAGACTCCTGGATGTGTGTAGGACCTTGAAGCGTTACTTGAAGCAGACTAAGGTGTTCCGCAAGTCGGAACGCTTGTTTATTTTGTTCGGAGGGCCGCGCAAGGGAGAAGCGGCAGCCAAGGCTTCCATTTCTAGGTGGATCAGGGAGGCCATTACTTCAGCTTACATCCAGAAGGGAAGGCAAGTTCCGGTGGGGTTTCGGGCTCATTCCATGGGGGCTCAGGCGGCCTCGTGGGCAGAGTTTAGTCTAGTTCCCCTGATGGATATTTGTTGAACGGCTACTTGGTCTTCCCTTCATACTTTCGCCAAGCATTACCGTTTGGATGTTCAGGTGGCAGCAGATGCCAGTTTTGGAGGAGCGGTGCTTTGGTCCGGTTTGGCTGGCCTCTCCCATGCTTGAACTGCTCTGTTACATCCCAGAAGAAAGGGACTGGACTGGAGAGACGATAAGGAAAAGGTAATTAGATCTTACCTGCTAATTATTGTTCCTGAAGGAACTCAGTCCAGTCCCTGGTCCCGCTCGGAGTGTCAGCATAGTGGAACTGTTTTCCGGTCCAAAGCTGTGCAAAGGGTGTCGATAAGGGCCGGGGGATTTGAACAGGTTCTTTGTAGGCGGTTCCAGTACCGAGGCAGTTCCCTGCTATTGGAGTGGGTGAGGGGCCTTTCAGGTAAGCCACCTCCTTCTCTGGGAGGAGGGGATGTTATGGTTATAGTTTCAAGTTGGTTGTTTTTATAGTTGGTTTAGTAGTCTCTCCGTTAGATCTGCTTTAACAGGATACTGGAGCTGGTGGGTGGTGCCAGTGATATATATCCAGTAGTCTTCAAAGAATGACGTACTCAGTCTCCATGCTGCAGGAAAGGGAGCACAACCCAGAAGAAATGGACTGGACTGGAGTTCCTTCAGGAACAATAATTAGCAGGTAAGATCTAATTACCTTTTTTAGGAGGTGTGGACATGGATTACTTCATAACTATGGGTGTTGGAAGTGGTTTACAGAGGATCCAGATTGGACTTCCCACCAGATAGCCAATTTGTATTATAATTTCTCCCTGTCATGCTCCAGCTGAGAAGGCAGCAGTCTCTACACTAGAGAATCTTCTCTTGCTGGGAGCAGTGATTCCTGTCTCACTCACGCGTAAGGGACAAGTCGATATTCCATTTATTTTGTGGTCCTGAAATAGGAAGGCTTGTTCGCCCATTCTGGAATTGAACAGTACGAACTTATCTCTGAGTACTACACTTCTACATGCAGATCTTGTGATTGGTAATTATGGTGATATGCGGTGGAGTGTTTCTCACTGTGCTGCATCTCAAGGAGGCACATCTTCATATTGCCATCTGGGAACTTCATTAAAGAGATCGGAGATTCCAGTTAAGAGCCACTGCCTTTTTTAGAATGGCCATCTCCCCATACTTACTCCAAGGTCGTGGTGATGGCAGCAACTCTTCACAGAAAGCAGATTTTAGTTTGTCCTTATCTGAACAATTAGCTTATAAGAAACCATGTCAAAGGACAAGAACCAGAAGGCTATGACTAAAGTAAATCAGGTGCCAGCAGTCTCTTGGATGAGAGATCAGTTTTGACAAACCAAGTTGACCCCCTCTCCATGCAATGCACTTTGCCTTTCCAAGCGCCCAAACAAGTCCCCAGATAGACTGTTTTCCCAAGCAGAAAATGCTGAAGCTATAGGATCAGATTCAAGCGTTAGCTGCAATGAGGGCTCTGAGAGCATGGGATTGTATGCAAGTCCTCTGATCTGACAGCAATGTTAGACATCGTTCCATGGACTCGAGCACACATGCATCCTCTGTAGTCCTTTCTATTAAGCATAATGGTTTCTACAATCTGAGTCCTAGGACTCTTCTGCCATGGACAAGAGAAGACAAATTTAGTCTGGGTTAGTGGTTGAATCTGTGTCGTTTTGTGGAAGGCTTCCAATTATTTGGCTGCGATTGTGGATGTGAGTTGGGATTGGGGGGAGGGTTTATTATTTGGACCAGATGTGACCCCCAGGAGTTGTGGTTAACAAGTGAGGCCTCTTTGGTCCATCAGTCATTTAGAAGCAACAGCTATTCAGAAGGCCTTCAGCCAAAGACGAGCAATTGGTAATTTCTTGAACAAGGCCATAGCAGTGGTATGTCAGTCATCAGGTGCATACAAAGAATGCATCCCTGCCACTACACACTTCCCTCCTCATGAGTTAGGCAAGGAGACATCTGCTAACCTTGTTGGTGGCTCACATTGTGGGTTCGGACAACACGCAGATGGATTTCTCAAGCAGACACACCCTAGATCTGGGGGAGTGGTATTTATCCCAATAGACCTTTTGCCTACTATGCAGTAAATCTAATGGCAGCTTGGCAGAGTGTCCAAGTTCAGACTTTTCAGTTAGTGGAAATAAAAGGGGTCAGCAATGCTGGGTGCTGTTCTATTTCCATGGTCAAGGACAAGAATCTTGTCCTTGACCATTACTCTGTTTCAGCTGGAGAAAACTATAGAGGAGCTTATGTGGTTTTCCATATGTTCTTTTTCAAAAACATGGTCTTTGATAGACCAGCAAGGGAAGATGCTGCTTTTGGTGTTGGGTTGCTAGAAGCAGTGGTGTCTTCATTCTGCCCAACGTAAGAGGTGCTTTTTTTTACATCCCAGGTGTTCTGGACTGGTCTGGTAGATGGAAAAAGGTAGGAGAAAATTGTCTTACTGGCTAATTTTCTTTTCTTGAGTCCAACCAGACCAGTCCAGAGGCTCGCCCTCTTTCTGTGCTTTTTATTATTATTCAGTCTGATGGGGTACCATTTTTGGTGTTTAGTTTCTCAGCTGAGATTTCTGGAGTCCCCTCCTTCTTAGAAGGTTAGTTACAGGAAATTTTCACCATGGCTTTGTTACAGGAGAGCAAGTGATTGCACGGTTCCTATTATAGGTCACAGTGCACAGCTCTGTCTTCATCTGCTGACTGATGAGCACAACCCATGCATTTTGTGATTGGGCTGATTGGACTCAAGGACTGAGAAAATAAGCAGGTAAGGCCAGTGCAAGGGTATGAGGTGCCCTAGGCGAATCTCATCCCCTGGGGGGGGGGGGGGGCGCGTTTGTGCCATTTTAAAAGCAATGCTGCCCCGGCACATCCGGGTGAGGGGCCGTGGGTGGTTCTCAGAGGTCTGGGGACTCTAAGCGACCACTTAAGTTCGCCTAATGGTAATGCTGCCCCTGGGTAACACCAGATTTCTTCTTCTGTGGAGAACCTTCCTATGATATAGAAAGGTGTTTAACTTGCTCTGACTTGATCTTCCCTGCACTGCCATTTTTGTTATGCACACAAGCTCTTTTTGCTTTTATGGGGAAATTAGCCACTCTAGATAACTTGAAAATCTTCCTTGGGCTTGATGTTTTGTTAGCATTTCCTGCATTGTTCACGGTGTCTGAACTAACTGATATTTGATTATCATCTTCAGACGCAAGGCTGAAGAAGAACGGATCCGGAAGGATGAAGAGAAGGCAAGAAGAGAACTCATCAAACAGGAGTATCTGAGAAGAAAGCAGCAGCAGATCTTAGAAAAGAGCAAGGGCTTGGTAAACCTAAGCCCAAACCTAAGAAACCACGACCCAAATCTGTTCATCAGACTGAGTCATTTAATGATACAGCAACAAAATGTTCTACTCGTAAGTGGCAAGAAAAATATTATTTACATTACTCTTTTGTTTTAATAGCATTAATGTATTAAACAAGTTCTGTGTTTTGTCTAGCTGATAATTTGAGTAGTGCCCAGTCCGGATCTAGTCTCTCTTTAGCATCTGGAGCAACCACTGAAGCTGAAAGTGTGCATTCTGGTGGCACTCCTACCCATGGGTAAGGATTTTTCTACCTTGTGATTTTATGACGAGCAAGTATCTTTCTAAGGGGTATGTGGCACATAGTAACATGCTCTCTTAGTGGCCCATTTAAGGTTTAAGCAGGTGTGGAATAGGAAATCATGCCAAATTTCTCATATTTTTCAATAAATGATTCAAATTGTAGTAATTCCTAGAGGAGAGGTGGCTTTTTATTTTTCCTGAGTTTCTGTATTAATGTAATCTGATCAGTGAATGCGTCTCAAACTTTTACAGTCCTGATATACAAAGATCAAATAAGAGCCAGCAAAAGTCAAGGGTAATGCTGTGCACGATTATGTGGAATACTCGGATCTGATACCTAAATCCAACTTCTGCTACTTGCGTAGTATGTTACAGAGGCAAGCTGTCGTTATCCTTGGGAGGCAGGCATCCTAGCCAAGATTCAGGCTGCACTTGTGCCACTTTCCTACTCATTTGTCTTGACCTTTTACACCTTTGCTTTAGTGTACTGGTTGTCACCACCACCCGTTTGTGTTATGTTCTTGTCCATGTAATTCCTGCTCTCAGTAGAACTGGAGTCATACTACTGCAGTCGTTATAATAGAAAGCCATGTGTTAAATCAGTGATACAGCTTAATAAGGTCCATTCATAGAGACCTGGGCTTAAGCTGTAGCAGTTCTATTATGGAACTTCTTGATATTTGTATGTGATTAGAAAATATTTGTGTGAGGAAGAAGCTGAAAGCTGCTTTTGGAAAGCTTTGGGGAGGATTAAGACTTAGATTCTTAACAACTTTTCTTTTTGTGTGTTTGTATATTTATCTATTGTATACCACTATTAGCTACTGCTGGATTAGAAGTTTTCTAAATTAATCTGAAATGATACAGATGGCTTTTAGGTTCATTTCCAGGGAAAGTGCTCTGTTTTTACTGCGAGTAAAGTGTAATTTTAAAGAAGCGGGAAAACTTAAAAGTGAAGGCGTAGCCTAGTGATTATTAGGCTGAGAACCAGGGAAGCTGGAGTTCAAATCCACTAAAGTTCTTTGTGACATTGCGCAAGTCACTTAACACCTCCATTGTTTCAGGTACAAACTGATTGTAAGCTTTCCACAGAGAGGGTAATACTTAGGTACAGTAAGGAACTTGCCTGGAAATAATACTGAAAAGGTGTGAGCTAAATCCAAATTAGCTGTGGTAGTAATAACAGCTTAATAATAATGCTATGAATTAATATTGGTATATTTTATTACTACTGATACTAATTAAACTCAAATGCTCAGATTACCATTACCATCTCCCCATCACTCTTTTGCTTTTCCCTCCCAGCAGGGTAGATTCAATGGAAAGCCTGCCGACATTAAGTAGGAATGCAAGCAGAAATGCAGAGAGAGATTGGGAAAATGCTTCCACTGCCTCTTCCATTGCATCAGTGGCAGAGTATACAGGTAAGAACTCGACTGTTGCATTATCTATTTCCGTGCAGAGACAGAATTAAGAAAAAGAGAAACAGAAGGAAAAGCTTTCCTTGAGTTTTCATTAGGGCAGACTGTTTCCCTGTATTTGTAATACTATAAGCTTTATACTTAGGATATTCTGCAAATACGCCTCAGGCATGATTTTATTTATTTATTTTTTATAATGTGCTCTTTAGAATCAGTGCGGTTTACATGTATACTAACAGGTACTTTTTATTCCCTTGTCCCCGAAGGGCTCACAATCTAAGTGTACCTGAGGCAATGGAGGGTTAAATGGCTTGCCCAAGGCAACAAGGAGTGGCCATGGGACTAGAGACCCCAGTCCCTCCGGCCAGAGGTTGCTTGTCCCCATGCGGGAATTGAAAAACCCCCGGCCCTCTGACCTGAGGTAACCTGTTCCAACCACTGAGCCACTCCTCCCTTGTAGCATCCAAATGTATTAGTTGCTGTTTTTCTGTTTCTGGAAATGTATGAAATCATGAGGGGTAATCTTATAAAGGGGTTTCCATATGTGTGTTTTTAAGTGCCATCAAGTCAGTGCTGACTCCTGGTGACCCAGCAGCCTCTGGGTTTCTTGGCAATGTATAACTGGAAGTAGATTGTCAGGCCTTTCCTTCCGAGGCAATGGAAGGATACTGACTTGCCCATGGTCACAAGGAACCACCAGTGGGAATCAAACCCTTGATCTTTTGGGTACTAGGCAGTTGCTATAACCATTAGGCTACTCCTCCATAGTCGAGAAATCGATGGCTCAAAATAGTGCCCCAAGCCCAATCGCCACGAGGGGTGGGGGAGGGGTACAGACAGCTTGCTCAAGTACTCACTGTTACAGACAGCTTGCTCTGCTAACAATCAAGTCAAGCAGGGGAGCCACAATGAAAAACACAAAGCTGCAGAGCTGGTGAGGGCATCCCCCTGCGTCTGGCAGATCAGGCCCTCCTGGCCTGGAGACAGTAAAGAGATCCCCAGGGGAGTGGTAGGAGCTCGGGACTGATATCAGCACCAGGAGCTCCTACAGATGAGGATCAGTGAGGCTGGGCAACGCAGTGGAACACCTCTTCTGTGCCCTGCAACTTCCAGGCCATAAGGCAAGCGAATGAAGGAACAATTAAAACAAGAAGAAAACAAGAAAAACACCATCTACTGAGACAGAGAAAATACTGAGGGTGTCCCTAGGGGTAGACCCATATGAGCACCGGATCCTAGCCAATCAGCTTCTGGTGCAGTTTTTTCTCTGTATCCAACATCTGCTGGCAGGGGGGCATAACCAGATTGTCTGGACTGGTCTAGCAGGATTCAAGGAAAGGAAGTTAACGGTGAGTGAAAGTTCTCCGTTACATGCATCCTGTTAGGCCAGTCAAAACCAGTGGATTATCTCCACCAACTAGCAAATGAGACAGAAAATTCTAGAAAGAGCTGTGACTTCATCACTAGCATAACACCCAGCACAGCTAAGGGCACTCCAGTATTTTCTGTGTCTTAGCAGATGGTGGCGGATAGCTAAGGTTTCTGCTGCTGTGGACTGCCATGAGGGTGCAAAGCAGTCCAGCTTGTTCTTCGGTCACCTGGGATATACGAGATACCTTAAGGCCCCTGCTCTGCTCCCCCCCCCCCCCCCCCCCACCGCTACCTCTCCAGGCTCAAGGGGAGAGTGAGCAGCATGGAATCAGCTCCCATCGCTGATCTGCAACAGGTACTGCGTACCGCAAGGTTCATCACTCTCAGCCCTTCTGTTCAACGTTTACATGCAACCCATTCTGCACCTCATCCGTTACTTCAAAATTAACTGCCTAATATACGCCGATGAGTTCTGATGTTTACGCCAATATCCATGGAGCATCCGACCTCTCTCGGCTGTCTACCTGCTTGAGCAGTCTTGGATTCGGCTGCAACACACAGAAGCTCAAAAATAAATTTCAAAAAGACGGAAGTGCCCTTCATCAGCCAGAAACCAGGCATTCACCCCGCCCTCATTACACTTAAGGGCTGCGATGCAGAGATCCTCTCCAAGACCTACGATACGATATCTTCGGTATAACACCGATCAACATGTAAACGCCTGAACGCCCAGATAACCAACATGGTAAAGGCCGATCTATCATAAAATTCAGGACACTGCGCCATATGTAGGACAGCCTTCTAGAGCCGAAGACTTCTCGACACACGCTTCTATCAAGCTCTAGTAAGGCCTCATTTTTGACTACGCATCATTCCATACTGCAACGGTCCCTTCCTTAAGAGCTCGCTAAACCCCTGCAACTTGCAATGAACACTGTCAGCCAGATCCTTCACGGAGCATCTAGGAAGGATTTATATCACCCCAGTGCTAAAACATACTTCACTGGCTCCCTGTCCAATGCAGGATTTACCTTTAAGGATTCCGTACTTGACTTCAAGGCTCATCTAAAAAGTGCATGTCCACCCCCCCCACCCCCCCCCCTCCTCAAGAGGCTGAGGAGATAAGCAGCCACCAACACTCTACTAATCCTGAGAGCACTCACCAAATGCGCCAAATCTACGTAAAACCGCACCCTTTGCACTCCTATTGCACCTTCCTGCTGGAATGCCTCGCCCACCAGAACATGGTGTCCGTCCCGCCATCAACAATCTCCCCCAGTTTCGAAATAGAACAGATGCACCATCTTGTTTCTGCAGTACTTTTATCAATTCAGAGTGACACCACATAGCCAACAATACAATCTTGCGCAAACCAGCACCAGCCAGAGCAACCACCTCACACCCCAGCATGATCACCTAGCCGAACCCCACTCCATAGCCCACCCCTGTGATATCTGACATAATCCGATATAACCCGCTATGTTTATTACCTATGCGACATTGCAGCTATAATGTTTCTGGTCATGATGTTGCCTAATTCTGAATTCTGATATCTGAACAATAACCTATCTAATGATGCAATGTCCCCCAAATGCGACTCCCACCTAGATTGCATATAAGTCATTGGTGTTTAACCTGTAAATAGGCCCGAGCTGCCACTACGACCTTGGCCATCGATTCGTATATATGTTCACCGGGTTATCCCTGTGAAAATGCCCCGTTTTATTGTAAGTTCCACATTGTAGCCCAACTACTACCTGGAACAACAAATTTCTTACCTGTAAACCGCCATGAGGACAAATAGCGTGTGGCATTAGAAAAAAACATTAAATAACATAAATACTGCTGTGGGTGTGCTGTATTGGCAGGAGGGCCCGGACTACACTTATCGTCGACAAATGTTTTTGTTTATTTTTTTCGTCATTTCCCAAAGCAAAGCTTTACTTCAGCTGACCTTCAAAGCCTCAGGCCTTATTGCTGTTGAAACTGTAGGATGCATGACAATGACAATGGGCATAGAGACCTTCCAGCATGCTGGCCAAGCTGTTGCAATGCTTAAGCGGTGGAAAGTGGTGAAGATTATTTCTTGATTGGCTCTGGTGCCGCTTGCACAGCCAACGCCAGCCAGGTTAGTAGTAAACCCAGGTGATGGGGCACTTGTCAGGGTATGATACTGCCTGGGGGACTCTTCTTAAGCGCACGCTCTGGCATTGCCCGCATGACCAGATCGCTATCAGGGCAAAGTCAACCAGTCTCATGAAAGGAGGGGGGGTTTCTCCCCGTACACTTTGGTCCATCAATGGTAGGAAGATTTGGGGACAAACCCACGGTAACTCGCATGGGGCAAGAACCGGAAGGCGACAGCCGAAGGGGCAGCCATTTTTCAGCAAGCGTGGTAGCTATGGAAGAGGTAAAAAAGACATCTGCACCAGACCCTGCCTAGTCTCAGCAGTCTGCTTCTCTTATTTCCTCCTTGCAGTTTCATACAATGGGATAAGACTAGTAGAAAGGACCAGGGCCCAGGAGGCAGTGCGAGCCACGGAAATATTGGATTCATCTCTTGGTGACTTGGGCTCCCAAGAGGATGCAAGACTGGTGCACAATGGCTAGAATCGGGGGATTGCTCCTCTGCCAAGAGGGCTCCAGCCAGGATGAGGAGGATCTGTCGCCAACGGAGGATGACACAGGGGTTTTGTAGAGAAGATGAAATTGGTGCCCGCGATAGCCCAGGTTCGCTTATGAACTACACATTCCAGAGCTCTTGGTGACTGTGGCTACTTCAGCTCCCACAATCCAATCCTCAGGAGCATTAAATCCCCTTCCCGTTTCCCTCGAGCTTCCGCAGATGGTTGGTGGTAGTTGGGCGGAAGCCTGATACACTCACCATAGAGAACAGCAAATGGGACAGATTTATCCCTTCGGGGTTCGAGCCCAGCAGCTTCCAATTAATACAGTAATCAAACAGCATAATCAAAATAGAAAGCTTCTCGTACCTCACGGGCTTCCACACGAACAAACCACCCAAAGTAAAGGGGTCTCTCTTATTGGGCAAGGAAAAAAACTAAAACACAATTTTTTCCGTGTGTTCAATATGGCCAACACCATATAGTTTTAACCCACTGATAATAAAACATATCAATTATGTTTTAACTACAGCGCTCTTTCTGGACCTGTTTAAATTTGGGCTTTTCTTACAGTATGGAAATCAATGAAGTAAG